>JAZAQT010000378.1:0-290326 GCA_036417435.1 Inia geoffrensis
ACGTTAAGGGTTAGGGTTTGAGTTAGGGTTAGGGAATGGGGATTGATTAGGGTACAGGTTAGTGTACGGCAATGGCTTAGGGTTAGCATACGTTAGAGGGCATGGGTTAGTGTTGATGTACTGGTTAAAATTAGGACAGGGGTGAGGGTGAAGTTTCGGGTGAGTGTCATGTTTAGGTTTCAGGTTAGGGTTAGGGTTAGGGAATGGAGAGGGATTAGGGTACAGGTTAGGGTACCCCTGCGGTTTAGTGTTAGCATACATGTGAGGGCACAAGTTAGTCTTGGTGTCCTGGTTAAGATTAGGTTACGGGTGAAGGTAAGGCTTCGGGTGATGGTCAGGGTTAGGATTCGGGTTAGGGTTAGGGTTAAGGAATGCAGAGGGAGTAGGGTACAGCTTAGGGTACGACAGTGCTTAAGGGTTAGCGTTCGTGTGAGGGCAAGGGTTAGTGTTAGTGTCCTGGTTAAGATTAGGGCACGGGTGAGGGTAAGGCTTCAGGTGAGGGTCAGGGTTAGGATTCGGGTTAGGGTTAGGGTTAGGGAATGGGGAGGGATTAGGGTACAGTTTAGGGTACCACAGCGATTAAGGGTTAGCGTACGTGTGAGGGCACGAGTTAGTGTTGGTGTCCTGGTTAAGATTAGGGCACGGGTAAGAGTAAGGTTTCGGGTGAGGGTCAGGGATAGAATTCGGGTTAGGGTTAGGGTTAGGGAATGGGGAGATATTAGGGCACAGTTTAGGGTACCAAAACGCTTAAGTTTCAGCGTACATGTGAGGTCACTAGTTAGTGTTAGTGTACTGCTTACGAATAGGGCACGGGTGAGGGTAAGGCCTCGGAAGAGGGTCACGTTAAGGGTTAGGGTTTGAGTTAGGGTTAGGGAATGGGGATTGATTAGGGTACAGGTTAGTTTACGGCAATGGCTTAGGGTTAGCATACGTTAGAGGGCATGGGTTAGTGTTGATGTACTGGTTAAAATTAGGACAGGGGTGAGGGTGAAGTTTCGGGTGAGTGTCATGTTTAGGTTTCAGGTTAGGGTTAGGGTTAGGGAATGGAGAGGGATTAGGGTACAGGTTAGGGTACCGCTGCGGTTTAGTGTTAGCGTACATGTGAGGGCACAAGTTAGTCTTGGTGTCCTGGTTAAGATTAGGTCACGGGTGAAGGTAAGGCTTCGGGTGATGGTCAGGGTTAGGATTCGGGTTAGGGTTAGGGTTAAGGAATGCAGAGGGAGTAGGGTACAGCTTAGGGTACGACAGTGCTTAAGGGTTAGCGTTCGTGTGAGGGCAAGGGTTAGTGTTAGTGTCCTGGTTAAGATTAGGGCACGGGTGAGGGTAAGGCTTCGGGTGAGGGTCAGGGTTAGGATTCGTGTTAGGGTTAGGGTTAAGGAATGCAGAGGGATTAGGGTACAGCTTAGTGTACGACAGTGCTTAAGGGTTAGCGTTCGTGTGAGGGCAACGGTTAGTGTTAGTGTCCTGGTTAAGATTAGGGCACGGGTGAGGGTAAGGCCTCGGAAGAGGGTCACGTTAAGGGTTAGGGTTAGGGTTAGGGTTAGGGAATGGGGATTGATTAGGGTACAGGTTAGGGTACGGCAATGGCTTAGGGTTAGCATACGTTAGAGGACATGGGTTAGTGTTGATGTACTGGTTAAAATTAGGACACGGGTGAGGGTAAAGTTTTCGGTGAGTGTCATGGTTAGGTTTCAGTTTAGGGTTAGGGTTAGGGAATGGAGAGGGATTAGGGTACAAGTTAGGGTACCGCTGCGGTTTAGTGTTAGCGTACGTTTGAGGGCACGAGTTAGTCTTGGTGTCCTGGTTAAGATTAGGGCACGGGTGAGGGTAAGGTTTCGGGTGAGGGTCAGGGATAGAATTCGGGATAGGGTTAGGGTTAGGGAATGGGGAGATATTAGGGCACAGTTTAGGGTACCACAATGCTTAAGGTTTAGCGTACGTGTGGGGTCACTAGTTAGTGTTAGTGTACTGCTTACGATTAGGGCACGGGTGAGGATAAGGCCTCGGAAGAGGGTTACGTTAAGGGTTAGGGTTAGGGTTAGGGAATGGGGATTGATTAGGGTACAGGTTAGGGTACCGCAATGGCTTAGTGTTTGCGTCCGTTAGACGGCATGAGTTAGTGTTGATGTACTGGTTAAAATTAGGACACGGGTGAGGGTAAAATTTCGGGTGAGTTTCATGGTTAGGTTTCAGGTTAGGGTTAGGGTTAGGGAATCGAGAGGGATTACTGTACAGGTTAGGGTACCGCTGCGGTTTAGTGTTAGCGTACGTGTGAGGGCACGAGTTAGTCTTGGTGTCCTGGTTAAGATTAGGGCACAGGTGACGGTAAGGCTTCGGGTGAGGGTCAGGGTTAGGATTCGGGTTAGAGTTAGGGTTAGGGAATGGAGAGGGATTAGGGTACAGGTTAGGTCACGACAATGCTTAAGGGTTAGGGTAAGTGTGAGGGCACGAGTTAGTGTTGGTGTACTGGTTAAGACAAGAACACCGATGAGGGTAGGGCCTCGGAAACGGGTCACGTTCAGGATTTCGCTTAGGGTTAGGGTTAGGGAATGGGGAGGGATTAGGGTACAGGATAGGGTACGACAATGCTGAAAGGTTAACGTACGTTTTTGGGCATGAGTTAGTGTTTGTGTACTGGTTAAGATTAGGGCATTGGTTAGGGTAGTACATCGGAAGTGGGTTAGGTTTAGGGATGGGGTTAGGATTAGGGTTAAGGAATGGAGAGGGATTACGGTACAATTTAGGGTACGACAACGCTTAAGGTTTAGCGTACGTGTGAGGGCACGAGTTAGTGTTGGTGTCCTGGTTAAGATTAGGGAACGGGTGAGGGTAAGGCTTCAGGTGAGGGTCAGGGTTAGGATTCGGGTTAGGGTTAGGGTTAGGGAATGGGGAGGGATTAGGGAACAGTTTAGGGTACGACAACGATTAAGGGTTAGCGTACGTGTGAGGGCATGAGTTAGTGTTGGTGTCCTGGTTAAGATTAGGGCACGGGTGAGGGTAAGGTTTCGGGTGAGGGTCAGGGATAGAATTCGGGTTAGGGTTAGGGTTAGGGAATGGGGAGATATTAGGGCACACTTTAGGGTACCACAACGCTTAAGGTTTAGCGTACGTGTGAGGTCACTAGTTAGTGTTAGTGTACTGCTTACGATTAGGGCACGGGTGAGGATAAGGCCTCGGAAGAGGGTCACGTTAAGGGTTAGGGTTAGGGTTAGGGTTAGGGAATGGGGATTGATTAGGGTACAGGTTAGGGTACGGCAATGGCTTAGGGTTTGCGTACGTTAGAGGGCATGAGTTAGTGTTGATGTACTGGTTAAAATTAGGACACGGGTGAGGGTAAAATTTCGGGTGAGTTTCATGGTTAGGTTTCAGGTTAGGGTTAGGGTTAGGGAATGGAGAGGGATTAGTGTACAGGTTAGGGTACCGCTGCGGTTTAGTGTTAGCGTACGTGTGCGGGCACAAGTTAGTCTTGCTGTCCTGGTTAAGATTAGGGCACGGGTGAGGGTAAGGCTTCGGGTGAGGGTCAGGTTTCGGATTCGGGTTAGCGTTAGGGTTAGGGAATGGAGACGGATTAGGGTACAGGTTAGGGTTCGACAATGCTTAAGGGTTAGCGTAAGTGTGAGGGCACAAGTTAGTGTTGGTGTACTGGTTAAGACAAGGACACCGATGAGGGTAAGGCCTCGGAAAATGGTCACGTTCAGGATTTCGCTTAGGGTTAGGGTTAGGGAATGGGGAGGGATTAGGGTACAGGATAGGGTACGACAATGCTTAAAGGTTAACGTACGTTTTTGGGCATGAGTTAGTGTTTGTGTACTGGTTAAGATTAGGGCATTGGTTAGGGTAGGGCATCGGAAGTGGGTCAGGTTTAGGGATGGGGTTAGGATTAGGGTTAAGGAATGGAGAGGGATTAGGGTACAATTTAGGGTACGACAACCCTTAAGGTTTAGCGTACGTGTGAGGGCACGAGTTAGTGTTGGTGTCCTGGTTAAGATTAGGGCACGGGTGAGGGTAAGGCTTCGGGTGAGGGTCAGGGTTAGGATTCGTGTTAGGGTTAGGGTTAAGGAATGCAGAGGGATTAGGGTACAGCTTAGGGTACGACAGGACTTAAGGGTTAGCGTTCGTGTGAGGGCAACGGTTAGTGTTAGTGTCCTGGTTAAGATTAGGGCACGGGTGAGGGTAAGGCTTCAGGTGAGGGTCAGGGTTAGGATTCGGGTTATGGTTAGGGTTAGGGAATGGGGAGGGATTAGGGTACAGTTTAGGGTACAACAACGATTAAGGGTGGGCGTACGTGTGAGGGCACGAGTTAGTGTTGGTGTCCTGGATAAGATTAGGGCACGGGTGAGTGTAAGGTTTCGGGTGAGGGTCAGGGATAGAATTCGGGTTAGGGTTAGGGTTAGGGAATCGGGAGATATTAGGGCACAGTTTAGGGTACCACAACGCTTAAGGTTTAGCATACGTGTGAGGTCACTAGTTAGTGTTAGTGTACTGCTTACGATTAGGGCACGGGTGAGGGTAAGGCCTCGGAAGAGGGTCACGTTAAGGGTTAGGGTTAGGGTTAGGGTTAGGGAATGGGGATTGAATAGGGTACAGGTTAGGGTACGGCAATGGCTTAGGGTTAGGGTACGTAAGAGAGCATGGGTTAGTGTTGATGTACTGGTTAAAATTAGGACACGGGTGAGGGTAAAGTTTCGGGTGAGTGTCATGGTTAGGTTTCAGGTTAGGGTTAGGGTTAGGGAATGGAGAGGGATTAGGGTACAGGTTAGGGTACCGCTGCGGTTTAGTGTTAGCGTACGTGTGAGGGCACGAGTTAGTCTTGGTGTCCAGGTTAAGATTAGGGCACGGGTGAGGGTAAGGCTTCGGGTGAGGGTCAGGGTTAGGATTCGAGTTAGGGTTAGGGTTAGGGAATGGAGAGGGATTAGGGTACAGGTTAGGGTACGACAATGCTTAAGGGTTAGCCTAAGTGTGAGGGCAAGAGTTAGTGTTGGTGTACTGGTTAAGACAAGGGCACCGATGAGGGTAAGGCCTCGGAAAAGGGTCACGTTCAGGGTTTCGCTTAGGGTTAGGGTTAGGGAAAGGGGAGGGATTAGGGTACAGGTTAGGGTACGACAATGCTTAATGGTTAACGTACGTTTGAGGGCATGAGGTAGTGTTTGTGTACTGGTTAAGATTAGGGCATTGGTTAGGGTAGGGCATCGGACGTGGGTCAGGTTTAGGGATGGGGTTAGGGTTAGGGTTAAGGAATGGGGAGGGATTAGGGTACAATATAGGGTACGACAACGCTTAAGGTTTAGCGTACGTGTGAGGGCACGAGTTAGTGTTGGTGTCCTGGTTAAGATTAGGGCACGGGTGAGGGTAAGGCTTCGGGTGAGGATCAGGGTTAGGATTCGTGTTAGGGTTAGGGTTAAGGAATGCAGAGGGATTAGGGTACAGCTTACGGTACGACAGTGCTTAAGGGTTAACGTTCGTGTGAGGGCAAGTGTTAGTGTTAGTGTCCTGGTTAAGATTAGGGCACGGGTGAGGGTAAGGCTTCAGGTGAGGGTCAGGGTTAGGATTCGGGTTAGGGTTAGGGTTAGGGAATGGGGAGGGATTAGGGAACAGTTTAGGGTACGACAACGATTAAGGGTTAGCGTACGTGTGAGGGCATGAGTTAGTGTTGGTGTCCTGGTTAAGATTAGGGAACGGGCGAGGGTAAGGTTTCGGGTGAGGGTCAGGGATAGAATTCGGGTTACGGTTAGGGTTAGGGAATGGGGAGATATTAGGGCACACTTTAGGGTACCACAACGCTTAAGGTTTAGCGTAAGTGTGAGGTCACTAGTTAGTGTTAGTGTACTGCTTACGATTAGGGCACGGGTGAGGATAAGGCCTCGGAAGAGGGTCACGTTAAGGGTTAGGGTTAGGGTTAGGGTTAGGGAATGGGGATTGATTAGGGTACAGGTTAGGGTACGGCAATGGCTTAGGGTTTGCGTACGTTAGAGGGCATGAGTTAGTGTTGATGTACTGGTTAAAATTAGGACACGGGTGAGGGTAAAATTTCGGGTGAGTTTCATGGTTAGGTTTCAGGTTAGGGTTAGGGTTAGGGAATGGAGAGGGATTAGTGTACAGATTAGGGTACCGCTGCGGTTTAGTGTTAGCGTACGTGTGCGGGCACGAGTTAGTCTTGCTGTCCTGGTTAAGATTAGGGCACGGGTGAGGGTAAGGCTTCGGGTGAGGGTCAGGTTTCGGATTCGGCTTAGCGTTAGGGTTAGGGAATGGAGAGGGATTAGGGTACAGGTTAGGGTTCGACAATGCTTAAGGGTTAGCGTAAGTGTGAGGGCACGAGTTAGTGTTGGTGTACTGGTTAAGACAAGGACACCGATGAGGGTAAGGCCTCGGAAAATGGTCACGTTCAGGATTTCGCTTAGGGTTAGGTTTAGGGAATGGGGAGGGATTAGGGTACAGGATAGGGTACGACAATGCTTAAAGGTTAACGTACGTTTTTGGGCATGAGTTAGTGTTTGTGTACTGGTTAAGATTAGGGCATTGGTTAGGGTAGGGCATCGGAAGTGGGTCAGGTTTAGGGATGGGGTTAGGATTAGGGTTAAGGAATGGAGAGGGATTAGGGTACAATTTAGGGTACGACAACCCTTAAGGTTTAGCGTACGTGTGAGGGCACGAGTTAGTGTTGGTGTCCTGGTTAAGATTAGGGCACGGGTGAGGGTAAGGCTTCGGGTGAGGGTCAGGGTTAGGATTCGTGTTAGGGTTAGGGTTAAGGAATGCAGAGGGATTAGGGTACAGCTTAGGGTATGACAGTGCTTAAGGGTTAGCGTTCGTGTGAGGGCAAGGTTTAGTGTTAGTGTCCTGGTTAAGATTAGGGCACGGGTGAGGGTAAGGCTTCAGGTGAGGGTCAGGGTTAGGATTCGGGTTAGGGTTAGGTTTAGGGAATGGGGAGGGATTAGGGTACAGTTTAGGGTACCACAACGATTAAGGGTTAGCGTACGTGTGAGGGCACGAGTTAGTGTTGGTGTCCTGGTTAAGATTAGGGCACGGGTAAGAGTAAGGTTTCGGGTGAGGGTCAGGGATAGAATTCGGGTTAGGGTTAGGGTTAGGGAATGGGGAGATATTAGGGCACAGTTTAGGGTACCACAACGCTTAAGGTTCAGCGTACATGTGAGGTAACTAGTTAGTGCTGGTGTACTGCTTACGATTAGGGCACGGGTGAGGGTAAGGCCTCGGAAGGGGGTCACGTTAAGGGTTAGGGTTTGAGTTAGGGTTAGGGAATGGGGATTGATTAGGGTACAGGTTAGTGTACGGCAATGGCTTAGGGTTAGCATACGTTAGAGGGCATGGGTTAGTGTTGATGTACTGGTTAAAATTAGGACAGGGGTGAGGGTGAAGTTTCGGGTGAGTGTCATGTTTAGGTTTCAGGTTAGGGTTAGGGTTAGGGAATGGAGAGGGATTAGGGTACAGGTTAGGGTACCCCTGCGGTTTAGTGTTAGCATACATGTGAGGGCACAAGTTAGTCTTGGTGTCCTGGTTAAGATTAGGTTACGGGTGAAGGTAAGGCTTCGGGTGATGGTCAGGGTTAGGATTCGGGTTAGGGTTAGGGTTAAGGAATGCAGAGGGAGTAGGGTACAGCTTAGGGTACGACAGTGCTTAAGGGTTAGCGTTCGTGTGAGGGCAAGGGTTAGTGTTAGTGTCCTGGTTAAGATTAGGGCACGGGTGAGGGTAAGGCTTCAGGTGAGGGTCAGGGTTAGGATTCGGGTTAGGGTTAGGGTTAGGGAATGGGGAGGGATTAGGGTACAGTTTAGGGTACCACAGCGATTAAGGGTTAGCGTACGTGTGAGGGCACGAGTTAGTGTTGGTGTCCTGGTTAAGATTAGGGCACGGGTAAGAGTAAGGTTTCGGGTGAGGGTCAGGGATAGAATTCGGGTTAGGGTTAGGGTTAGGGAATGGGGAGATATTAGGGCACAGTTTAGGGTACCAAAACGCTTAAGTTTCAGCGTACATGTGAGGTCACTAGTTAGTGTTAGTGTACTGCTTACGAATAGGGCACGGGTGAGGGTAAGGCCTCGGAAGAGGGTCACGTTAAGGGTTAGGGTTTGAGTTAGGGTTAGGGAATGGGGATTGATTAGGGTACAGGTTAGTTTACGGCAATGGCTTAGGGTTAGCATACGTTAGAGGGCATGGGTTAGTGTTGATGTACTGGTTAAAATTAGGACAGGGGTGAGGGTGAAGTTTCGGGTGAGTGTCATGTTTAGGTTTCAGGTTAGGGTTAGGGTTAGGGAATGGAGAGGGATTAGGGTACAGGTTAGGGTACCGCTGCGGTTTAGTGTTAGCGTACATGTGAGGGCACAAGTTAGTCTTGGTGTCCTGGTTAAGATTAGGTCACGGGTGAAGGTAAGGCTTCGGGTGATGGTCAGGGTTAGGATTCGGGTTAGGGTTAGGGTTAAGGAATGCAGAGGGAGTAGGGTACAGCTTAGGGTACGACAGTGCTTAAGGGTTAGCGTTCGTGTGAGGGCAAGGGTTAGTGTTAGTGTCCTGGTTAAGATTAGGGCACGGGTGAGGGTAAGGCTTCGGGTGAGGGTCAGGGTTAGGATTCGTGTTAGGGTTAGGGTTAAGGAATGCAGAGGGATTAGGGTACAGCTTAGTGTACGACAGTGCTTAAGGGTTAGCGTTCGTGTGAGGGCAACGGTTAGTGTTAGTGTCCTGGTTAAGATTAGGGCACGGGTGAGGGTAAGGCCTCGGAAGAGGGTCACGTTAAGGGTTAGGGTTAGGGTTAGGGTTAGGGAATGGGGATTGATTAGGGTACAGGTTAGGGTACGGCAATGGCTTAGGGTTAGCATACGTTAGAGGACATGGGTTAGTGTTGATGTACTGGTTAAAATTAGGACACGGGTGAGGGTAAAGTTTTCGGTGAGTGTCATGGTTAGGTTTCAGTTTAGGGTTAGGGTTAGGGAATGGAGAGGGATTAGGGTACAAGTTAGGGTACCGCTGCGGTTTAGTGTTAGCGTACGTTTGAGGGCACGAGTTAGTCTTGGTGTCCTGGTTAAGATTAGGGCACGGGTGAGGGTAAGGTTTCGGGTGAGGGTCAGGGATAGAATTCGGGATAGGGTTAGGGTTAGGGAATGGGGAGATATTAGGGCACAGTTTAGGGTACCACAATGCTTAAGGTTTAGCGTACGTGTGGGGTCACTAGTTAGTGTTAGTGTACTGCTTACGATTAGGGCACGGGTGAGGATAAGGCCTCGGAAGAGGGTTACGTTAAGGGTTAGGGTTAGGGTTAGGGAATGGGGATTGATTAGGGTACAGGTTAGGGTACCGCAATGGCTTAGTGTTTGCGTCCGTTAGACGGCATGAGTTAGTGTTGATGTACTGGTTAAAATTAGGACACGGGTGAGGGTAAAATTTCGGGTGAGTTTCATGGTTAGGTTTCAGGTTAGGGTTAGGGTTAGGGAATCGAGAGGGATTACTGTACAGGTTAGGGTACCGCTGCGGTTTAGTGTTAGCGTACGTGTGAGGGCACGAGTTAGTCTTGGTGTCCTGGTTAAGATTAGGGCACAGGTGACGGTAAGGCTTCGGGTGAGGGTCAGGGTTAGGATTCGGGTTAGAGTTAGGGTTAGGGAATGGAGAGGGATTAGGGTACAGGTTAGGTCACGACAATGCTTAAGGGTTAGGGTAAGTGTGAGGGCACGAGTTAGTGTTGGTGTACTGGTTAAGACAAGAACACCGATGAGGGTAGGGCCTCGGAAACGGGTCACGTTCAGGATTTCGCTTAGGGTTAGGGTTAGGGAATGGGGAGGGACTAGGGTACAGGATAGGGTACGACAATGCTGAAAGGTTAACGTACGTTTTTGGGCATGAGTTAGTGTTTGTGTACTGGTTAAGATTAGGGCATTGGTTAGGGTAGTACATCGGAAGTGGGTTAGGTTTAGGGATGGGGTTAGGATTAGGGTTAAGGAATGGAGAGGGATTACGGTACAATTTAGGGTACGACAACGCTTAAGGTTTAGCGTACGTGTGAGGGCACGAGTTAGTGTTGGTGTCCTGGTTAAGATTAGGGCACGGGTGAGGGTAAGGCTTCGGGTGAGGGTCAGGGTTAGGATTCGTGTTAGGTTTAGGGTTAAGGAATGCAGAGGGATTAGGGTACAGCTTAGGGTATGACAGTGCTTAAGGGTTAGCGTTCTTGTGAGGGCAAGGGTTAGTGTTAGTGTCCTGGTTAAGATTAGGGCACGGGTGAGGGTAAGGCTTCAGGTGAGGGCCAGGGTTAGGATTCGGGTTAGGGTTAGGGTTAGGGAATGGGGAGATATTAGGGCACAGTTTAGGGTACCACAACGCTTAAGGTTCAGCGTACATGTGAGGTCACTAGTTAGTGTTAGTGTACTGCTTACGATTAGGGCACGGGTGAGGGTCAGGCCTCGGAAGAGGGTCACGTTAAGGGTTAGGGTTTGGGTTAGGGTTAGGGAATGGGGATTGATTAGGGTACAGGTTAGTGTACGGCAGTGGCTTAGGGTTAGCATACGTTAGAGGGCATGGGTTAGTGTTGATGTACTGGTTAAAATTAGGACAGGGGTGAGGGTGAAGTTTCGGGTGAGTGTCATGGTTAGGTTTCAGTTTAGGATTAGGGTTAGGGAATGGAGAGGGATTAGGGTACAGGTTAGGGTACCGCTGCGTATTAGTGTTAGCGTACATGTGAGGGCACAAGTTAGTCTTGGTGTCCTGGTTAAGATTAGGTCACGGGTGAAGGTAAGGCTTCGGGTGATGGTCAGGGTTAGGATTCGGGTTAGGGTTAGGGTTAAGGAATGCAGAGGGATTAGGGTACAGCTTAGGTTACGACAGTGCTTAAGGGTTAGCGTTCGTGTGAGGGCAAGGGTTACTGTTAGTGTCCTGGTTAAGATTAGGGCACGGGTGAGGGTAAGGCTTCGGGTGAGGGTCAGGGTTAGGATTCGTGTTAGGGTTAGGGTTAAGGAATGCAGAGGGATTAGGGTACAGCTTAGGGTACGACAGTGCTTAAGGGTTAGCGTTCGTGTGAGGTCACTAGTTAGTGTTAGTGTCCTGGTTAATATTAGGGCATGGGTGAGGGTAAGGCCTCGGAAGAGGGTCACGTTAAGGGTTAGGGTTAGGGTTAGGGTTAGGGAATGGGGATTGATTAGGGTACAGGTTAGGGTACGGCAATGGCTTAGGGTTAGCATACGTTAGAGGGCATGGGTTAGTGTTGATGTACTGGTTAAAATTAGGACACGGGTGAGGGTAAAGTTTCGGGTGAGTGTCATGGTTAGGTTTAAGGTTAGGGTTAGGGTTAGGGAATGGAGAGGGATTAGTGTACAGGTTAGGGTACCGCTGCGGTTTAGTGTTAGCGTACGTGTGAGGGCACGAGTTAGTCTTGGTGTCCTGGTTAAGATTAGGGCACGGGTGAGGGTAAGGCTTCGGGTGAGGGTCAGGGTTAGGATTCGGCTTAGCGTTAGGGTTAGGGAATGGAGAGGGATTAGGGTACAGGTTAGGTTACGACAATGCTTAAGGGTTAGCGTAAGTGTGAGGGCACGAGTTAGTGTTGGTGTACTGGTTAAGACAAGGACACCGATGAGGGTAAGGCCTCGGAAAAGGGTCACGTTCAGGTTTTCGCTTAGGGTTAGAGTTAGGGAATGCGGAGGGATTAGGGTACAGGTTAGGGTACGACAATGTTTAATGGTTAACGTACCTTTGAGGGCATGAGGTAGTGTTTGTGTACTGGTTAAGATTAGGGCATTGGTTAGGGCAGGGCATCGGACGTGGGTCAGGTTTAGGAATGGGTTTAGGGTTAGGGTTAAGGAATGGGGAGGGATTAGGGTACAATTTAGGGTACGACAACGCTTAAGGTTTAGCGTACGTGTGAGGGCACGAGTTAGTGTTGGTGTCCTGGTTAAGATTAGGGCACGGGTGAGGGTAAGGCTTCGGGTGAGGGTCAGGGTTAGGATTCGTGTTAGGGTTAGGGTTAAGGAATGCAGAGGGATTAGGGTACAGCTTAGGGTACGACAGTGCTTAAGGGTTAGCGTTCGTGTGAGGGCAAGTGTTAGTGTTAGTGTCCTGGTTAAGATTAGGGCACGGGTGAGGGTAAGGCTTCAGGTGAGGGTCAGGGTTAGGAATCGGGTTAGGGTTACGGTTAGGGAATGGGGAGGGATTAGGGTACAGTTTAGGGTACGACAACGATTAAGGGTTAGCGTACGTGTGAGTGCACGAGTTAGTGTTGGTGTCCTGGTTAAGATTAGGGCACGGGTGAGGGTAAGGTTTCGGGTGAGGGTCAGGGATAGAATTCGGGTTAGGGTTAGGGTTAGGGAATGGGGAGATATTAGGGCACAGTTTAGGGTACCACAACGCTTAAGGTTTAGCATACGTGTGAGGTCACTAGTTAGTGTTAGTGTACTGCTTACGATTAGGGCACGGGTGAGGGTAAGGCCTCGGAAGAGGGTCTCGTTAAGGGTTAGGGTTAGGGTTAGGGTTAGGGAATGGGGATTGATTAGGGTACAGGTTAGGGTACGGCAATGGCTTAGGGTTTGCCTCCGTTAGGGGGCATGAGTTAGTGATGATGTACTGGTTAAAATTAGGACACGGGTGAGGGTAAAATATCGGGTGAGTTTCATGGTTAGGTTTCAGGTTAGGGTTAGGGTTAGGGAATGGAGAGGGATTAGTGTACAGGTTAGGGTACCGCTGCGGTTTAGTGTTAGCGTACGTGTGAGGGCACGAGTTAGTCTTGGTGTCCTGGTTAAGATTAGGGCACGAGTGAGGGTTAGGCTTCGGGTGAGGGTCAGGGTTAGGATTCGGGTTAGGGTTAGGGTTAGGGAATGGAGAGGGATTAGGGTACAGGTTAGGGTACGACAATTCTTAAGGGTTACCGTAAGTGTGAGGGCACGAGTTAGTGTTGGTGTACTGGTTAAGACAAAGGCACCTATGAGGGTAAGGCCTCGGAAAAGGGTCACGTTCAGGGTTTCGCTTAGGGTTAGGGTTAGGGAATGAGGAGGGATTAGGGTACAGGTTAGGGTACGACAATGCTTAAGGGTTAACGTAAGTTTGAGGGCATGAGGTAGTGTTTGTGTACTGGTTAAGATTAGGGCATTGGTTAGGGTAGGGCATCGGACGTGGGTCAGGTTTAGGGATGGGGTTAGGGTTAGGGATAAGGAATGGGGAGGGATTAGGGTACAATTTAGGGTACGGCAACGCTTAAGGTTTAGCGTACGTGTGAGGGCACGAGTTAGTGTTGGTGTCCTGGTTAAGATTAGGGCACGATTGAGGGTAAGGCTTCG
This sequence comes from Inia geoffrensis, assembly GCA_036417435.1. Classification (NCBI taxonomy): domain Eukaryota; kingdom Metazoa; phylum Chordata; class Mammalia; order Artiodactyla; family Iniidae; genus Inia; species Inia geoffrensis. The sequence continues at coordinate 13,251 of JAZAQT010000378.1, forward strand.
GGTGAGGGTCAGAGTTAGGATTCGTGTTAGGGTTAGGGTTAAGGAATGCAGAGGGATTAGGGTACAGCTTAGAGTACGACAGTGCTTAAGGGTTAGCGTTCGTGTGAGGGCAAGTGTTAGTGTTAGTGTCCTGGTTAAGATTATGGCACGGGTGAGGGTAAGGCTTCAGGTGAGGGTCAGGGTTAGGATTCGGGTTAGGGTTAGGGTTAGGGAATGGGGAGGGATTAGGGTACAGTTTAGGGTACGACAACGATTAAGGGTTAGCGTACGTGTGAGGGCACGAGTTAGTGTTGGTGTCCTGGTTAAGATTAGGGCACGGGTGTGGGTAAGGTTTCGGGTGAGGGTCAGGGATAGAATTCGGGTTAGGGTTAGGGTTAGGGAATAGGGAGATATTAGGGCACAGTTTAGGGTACCACAACGCTTAAGGGTTAGCGTACGTGTGAGGTCACTAGTTAGTGTTAGTGTACTGCTTACGATTAGGGCACGGGTGAGGATAAGGCCTCGGAAGAGGGTCACGTTAAGTGTTAGAGTTAGGGTTAGGGTTAGGGAATGGGGATTGATTACTGTACAGGTTAGGGTACGGCAATGCCTTAGGGTTTGCGTCCGTTAGAGGGCATGAGTTAGTGTTGATGTACTGGTTAAAATTAGGACACGGGTGAGGGTAAAGTTTCGGGTGAGTGTCATGGTTAGGTTTAAGGTTAAGGTTAGGGTTAGGGAATGGAGAGGGATTAGTGTACAGGTTAGGGTACCGCTGCGGTTTAGCGTTAGCATACGTGTGAGGGCATGAGTTAGTCTTGGTGTCCTTGTTAAGATTAGGGCACGGGTGAGGGTAAGGCTTCGGGTGAGGGTCAGGGTTAGGATTCGGGTTAGCGTTAGGGTTAGGGAATGGAGAGGGATTAGGGTACAGGTTAGGGTACGACAATGCTTAAGGGTTAGCGTAAGTGTGAGGGCACGAGTTAGTGTTGGTGTACTGGTTAAGACAAGGACACCGTTGAGGGTAAGGCCTCGGAAAAGGGTCACGTTCAGGTTTTCGCTTAGTGTTAGGGTTAGGGAATGGGGAGGGATTAGGGTACAGGATAGGGTACGACAATGCTTAAAGGTTAACGTACGTTTTTGGGCATGAGTTAGTGTTTGTGTACTGGTTAAGATTAGGGCATTGGTTAGGGTAGGGCATCGGAAGTGGGTCAGGTTTAGGGATGGGGTTAGGGTTAGGGTTAAGGAATGGGGAGGGATTAGGGTACAATTTAGGGTACAACAATGCTTAAGGTTTAGCGTACGTGTGAGGGCACGAGTTAGTGTTGGTGTCCTGGTTAAGATTAGGGCACGGGTGAGGGTAAGGCTTCGGGTGAGGGTCAGGGTTAGGATTCGTGTTAGGGTTAGGGTTAAGGAATGCAGAGGGATTAGGGTACAGCTTAGGGTACGACAGTGCTTAAGGGTTAGCGTTCGTGTGAGGGCAAGGGTTAGTGTTAGTGTCCTGGTTAAGATTAGGGCACGGGTGAGGGTAAGGCTTCGGGTGAGGGTCAGGGTTAGGATTCGTGTTAGGGTTAGGGTTAAGGAATGCAGAGGGATTAGGGTACAGCTTAGGGTACGACAGTGCTTAAGGGTTAGCGTTCGTGTGAGGGCAACGGTTAGTGTTAGTGTCCTGGTTAAGATTAGGGCACGGGTGAGGGTAAGGCCTCGGAAGAGGGTCACGTTAAGGGTTAGGGTTAGGGTTAGGGTTAGGGAATGGGGATTGATTAGGGTACAGGTTAGGGTACGGCAATGGCTTAGGGTTAGCATACGTTAGAGGACATGGGTTAGTGTTGATGTACTGGTTAAAATTAGGACACGGGTGAGGGTAAAGTTTTCGGTGAGTGTCATGGTTAGGTTTCAGGTTAGGGTTAGGGTTAGGGAATGGAGAGGGATTAGGGTACAGGTTAGGGTACGACAATGCTTAAGGGTTAGCGTAAGTGTGAGGGCACGAGTTGGTGTTGGTGTACTGGTTAAGACAAAGGCACCTATGTGGGTAAGGCCTCGGAAAAGGGTCACGTTCAGGGTTTCGCTTAGAGTTAGGGTTAGGGAATGGGGAGGGATTAGGGTACAGGTTAGGGTATGACAGTGCTTAAGGGTTAGCGTTCGTGTGAGGGCAAGTGTTAGTGTTAGTGTCCTGGTTAAGATTAGGGCACTGGTGAGGGTAAGGCTTCAGGTGAGGGTCAGGGTTAGGATTCGGGTTAGGGTTAGGGTTAGGGAATGGGGAGGGATTAGGGTACAGATTAGGGTACGACAACGATTAAGGGTTAGCGTACGTGTGAGGGCACGAGTTAGTGTTGGTGTCCTGGTTAAGATTAGGGCACGGGTGAGGGTAAGGTTTCGGGTGAGGGTCAGGGATAGAATTCGGGTTAGGGTTAGGGTTAGGGAATGGGGAGATATTAGGGCACAGTTTAGGGTACCACAATGCTTAAGGTTTAGCGTACGTGTGGGGTCACTAGTTAGTGTTAGTGTACTGCTTACGATTAGGGCACGGGTGAGGATAAGGCCTCGGAAGAGGGTTACGTTAAGGGTTAGGGTTAGGGTTAGGGTTAGGGAATGGGGATTGATTAGGGTACAGGTTAGGGTACCGCAATGGCTTAGTGTTTGCGTCCGTTAGAAGGCATGAGTTAGTGTTGATGTACTGGTTAAAATTAGGACACGGGTGAGGGTAAAATTTCGGGTGAGTTTCATTGTTAGGTTTCAGGTTAGGGTTAGGGTTAGGGAATCGAGAGGGATTAGTGTACAGGTTAGGGTACCGCTGCGGTTTAGTGTTAGCGTACGTGTGAGGGCACGAGTTAGTCTTGGTGTCCTGGTTAAGATTAGGGCACGGGTGAGGGTAAGGCTTCGGGTGAGGGTCAGGGTTAGGATTCGGGTTAGAGTTAGGGTTAGGGAATGGAGAGGGATTAGGGTACAGGTTAGGTCACGACAATGCTTAAGGGTTAGGGTAAGTGTGAGGGCACGAGTTAGTGTTGGTGTACTGGTTAAGACAAGAACACCGATGAGGGTAGGGCCTCGGAAAAGGGTCACGTTCAGGATTTCGCTTAGGGTTAGGGTTAGGGAATGGGGAGGGATTAGGGTACAGGATAGGGAACGACAATGCTGAAAGGTTAACGTAAGTTTTTGGGCATGAGTTAGTGTTTGTGTACTGGTTAAGATTAGGGCATTGGTTAGGGTAGTACATCGGAAGTGGGTTAGGTTTAGGGATGGGGTTAGGATTAGGGTTAAGGAATGGAGAGGGATTAGGGTACAATTTAGGGTACGACAACGCTTAAGGTTTAGCGTACGTGTGAGGGCACGAGTTAGTGTTGGTGTCCTGGTTAAGATTAGGGCACGGGTGAGGGTAAGGCTTCGGGTGAGGGTCAGGGTTAGGATTCGTGTTAGGTTTAGGGTTAAGGAATGCAGAGGGATTAGGGTACAGCTTAGGGTATGACAGTGCTTAAGGGTTAGCGTTCTTGTGAGGGCAAGGGTTAGTGTTAGTGTCCTGGTTAAGATTAGGGCACGGGTGAGGGTAAGGCTTCAGGTGAGGGCCAGGGTTAGGATTCGGGTTAGGGTTAGGGTTAGGGAATGGGGAGATATTAGGGCACAGTTTAGGGTACCACAACGCTTAAGGTTCAGCGTACATGTGAGGTCACTAGTTAGTGTTAGTGTACTGCTTACGATTAGGTCACGGGTGAGGGTCAGGCCTCGGAAGAGGGTCACGTTAAGGGTTAGGGTTTGGGTTAGGGTTAGGGAATGGGGATTGATTAGGGTACAGGTTAGTGTACGGCAGTGGCTTAGGGTTAGCATACGTTAGAGGGCATGGGTTAGTGTTGATGTACTGTTTAAAATTAGGACAGGGGTGAGGGTGAAGTTTCGGGTGAGTGTCATGGTTAGGTTTCAGGTTAGGGTTAGGGTTAGGGAATGGAGAGGGATTAGGGTACAGGTTAGGGTACCGCTGCGGTTTAGTGTTAGCGTACATGTGAGGGCACAAGTTAGTCTTGGTGTCCTGGTTAAGATTAGGTCACGGGTGAAGGTAAGGCTTCGGGTGATGGTCAGGGTTAGGATTCGGGTTATGGTTAGGGTTAAGGAATGCAGAGGGATTAGGGTACAGCTTAGGGTACGACAGTGCTTAAGGGTTAGCGTTCGTGTGAGGGCAAGGGTTAGTGTTAGTGTCCTGGTTAAGATTAGGGCACGGGTGAGGGTAAGGCTTCGGGTGAGGGTCAGGGTTAGGATTCGTGTTAGGGTTAGGGTTAAGGAATGCAGAGGGATTAGGGTACAGCTTAGGGTACGACAGTGCTTAAGGGTTAGCGTTCGTGTGAGAACAAGGGTTAGTGTTAGTGTCCTGGTTAAGATTAGGGCACGGGTGAGGGTAAGGCCTCGGAAGAGGGTCACGTTAAGGGTTAGGGTTAGGGTTAGGGTTAGGGAATGGGGATTGATTAGGTTACAGGTTAGGGTACGGCAATGGCTTAGGGTTAGCATACGTTAGAGGGCATGGGTTAGTGTTGATGTACTGGTTAAAATTAGGACACGGGTGAGGGTAAAGTTTCGGGTGAGTGTCATGGTTAGGTTTAAGGTTAGGGTTAGGGTTAGGGAATGGAGAGGGATTAGTGTACAGGTTAGGGTACCGCTGCGGTTTAGTGTTAGCGTACGTGTGAGGGCACGAGTTAGTCTTGGTGTCCTGGTTAAGATTAGGGCACGGGTGAGGGTAAGGCTTCGGGTGAGGGTCAGGGGTAGGATTCGGGTTAGGGTTAGGGTTAAGGAATGCAGAGGGATTAGGGTACAGCTTAGGGTACGACAGTGCTTAAGGGTTAGCGTTCGTGTGAGGGCACGAGTTAGTGTTGGTGTTCTGGTTAAGACAAGGGCACCGATGAGGGTAAGGCCTCGGAAAACGGTCACGTTCAGGGTTTCGCTTAGGGTTAGGGTTAGGGAAAGGGGAGGGATTAGGGTACAGTATAGGGTACGACAATGCTTAAGGGTTAGCGTACGTTTGAGGGCATGAGTTAGTGTTTGTGTACTGGTTAAGATTAGGGCACGGGTGAGGGTAAGGATTCGGGTGAAGGTCAGGGATAGAATTCGGGTTAGGGTTAGGGTTAGGGAATGGGGAGATATTAGGGCACAGTTTTGGGTACCACAACGCTTAAGGTTTAGCGTACGTGTGAGGTCACTATTTAGTGTTAGTGTACTGCTTACGATTAGGGCACGGGTGAGGGTAAGGCCTCGGAAGAGGGTCACGTTAAGGGTTAGGGTTAGGGTTAGAGTTAGGGAATGGGGATTGATTAGGGTACAGATTAGGGTACGGCAATGGCTTAGGGCTGGCGTACGTTAGAGGGCATGGGTTAGTGTTGATGTACTGGTTAAAATTAGGACACGGGTGAGGGTAAAGTTTTGGGTGAGTGTCATGGTTAGGTTTCAGGTTAGGGTTAGGTTTAGGGAATGGAGAGTGATTAGGGTACAGGTTAGGTTACCGCTGTGGTTTAGTGTTAGCGTACGTGTGAGGGCACGAGTTAGTCTTGGTGTCCTGGTTAAGATTAGGGCACGGGTGAGGGTAAGGCTTCGGGTGAGGGTCAGGGGTAGGATTCGGGTTAGGGTTAGGGTTAGGGAATGGAGAGGGATTAGGGCACTGGTTAGGGTACGACAATGCCTAAGGGTTAGCGTAAGTGTGAGGGCACGAGTTAGTGTTGGTGTACTGGTTAAGACAAGGGCACCGATGACGGTAAGGCCTCGGAAAAGGGTCACGTTCAGGGTTTCGCATAGGGTTAGGGTTAGGGAATGGGGAGGGATTAGGGTACAGGATAGGGTACGACAATGCTTAAGGGTTAGCGTACGTTTGAGGGCATGAGTTAGTGTTTGTGTACTGGTTATGATTAGGGCATTGGTTAGGGTAGGGCATCGGAAGTGGGTCAGGTTTAGGGATGGGGTTAGGGTTAGGGTTAAGGAATGGGGAGGGATTAGGTTACAATTTTGGGTACGACAACGCTTAAGGTTTAGCATACGTGTGAGGGCACGAGTTAGTGTTGGTGTCCTGGTTAAGATTAGGGCACGGGTGAGGGTAAGGCTTCGGGTGAGGGTCAGGGTTAGGATTCGTGTTAGGGTTAGGGTTAAGGAATGCAGAGGGATTAGGGTACAGCTTAGGGTACGACAGTGCTTAAGGGTTAGCGTTCGTGTGAGGGCAAGGGTTAGTGTTAGTGTCCTGGTTAAGATTAGGGCACGGGTGAGGGTAAGGCTTCAGGTGAGGGTCAGGGTTATGATTCGGGTTAGGGTTAGGGTTAGGGAATGGGGAGGGATTAGGGTACAGTTTAGGGTACGACAATGATTAAGGGTTAGCGTACGTGTGAGGGTTAGGGTTAGGGTTAGGGTTAGGGTTAGGGTTAGGGTTAGGGAATTGGGATTGATTAGGGTACAGGTTAGGGTACAGCAGTGGCTTAGGTTTAGCGTACGTTAGAGGGCAAGGGTTAGTGTTGATGTACTGGTTAAAATTAGGACACGGGTGAGGGTAAAGTTTCAGGTGAGTGTCATGGTTAGGTTTCAGGTTAGGGTTAGGGTTAGGGAATGGAGAGGGATGAGGTTACAGGTTAGGTTACCGCTGCGGTTTAGTGTTAGCGTACGTGTGAGTGCACGAGTTAGTCTTGGTGTCCTGGTTAAGATTAGGGCACGGGTGAGGGTAAGGCTACGGGTGAGGGTTAGGGTTAGGATTCGTGTTAGGGTTAGGGTTAAGGAATGCAGAGGGATTAGGGTACCGCTTAGGGTACGACAGTGCTTAAGGGTTAGCGTTCGTGTGAGGGCAAGGGTTAGTGTTTGTGTCCTGGTTAGGATTAGGGCACGGGTGAGGGTAAGGCATCAGGTGAGGGTCAGGGTTAGGATTCGGGTTAGGGTTAGGGTTAGGGAATGCGGAGGGATTAGGGTACAGTTTAGGGTACGACAACGATTAAGGGTTAGCGTACGTGTGAGGGCAGAAGTTAGTGTTGGTGTCCTGGTTAAGATTAGGGCACGGGAGAGGGTAAGGATTCGGGTGAGGGTCAGGGATAGAATTCGGGTTAGGGTTAGGGTTAGGGAATGGGGAGATATTAGGGCACAGTTTAGGGACCACAACGCTTAAGGTTTAGCGTACGTGTGAGGTCACTAGTTAGTGTTAGTGTACTGCTTACGATTAGGGCACGGGTGAGGGTAAGGCCTCGGAAGAGGGTCACGTTAAGGGTTAGGGTTAGGGTTAGGGTTAGGGAATGGGGATTGATTAGGGTACAGGTTAGGGTACGGCAATGGCTTAGGGTTAGCGTACGTTAGAGGGCATGGGTTAGTGTTGATGTACTGGTTAAAATTAGGACACGGGTGATGGTAAAGTTTCGGGTGAGTGTCATGGTTAGGTTTCAGGTTAGGGTTAGGGTTAGGGAATGGAGAAGGATTAGGGTACAGGTTAGTGTACCGCTGCGGTTTAGTGTTAGCGTACGTGTGAGGGCACGAGTTAGTCTTGGTTTCCTGGTTAAGATTAGGGCACGGGTGAGGGTAAGACTTCGGGTGAGGGTCAGGTTTAGGATTCGGGTTAGGGTTAGGGTTAGGGAATGGAGAGGGATTAGGGTACTGGTTAGGGTACGACAATACCTAAGGGTTAGTGTAAGTGTGAGGGCACGAGTTAGGGTTGGTGTACTGGTTAAGACAAGGGCACCGATGAGGGTAAGGCCTCAGAAAAGGGTCACGTTCAGGGTTTCGCTTAGGGTTAGGGTTAGGGAATGGGGAGGGATTAGGGTACAGGATAGGGTACGACAATGCTTAAGGGTTAGCGTACGTTTGAGGGCATGAGTTAGTGTTTGTGTACTGGTTAAGATTAGGGCATTGGTTAGGGTAGGGCATCGGAAGTGGGTCATGTTTAGGAATGGGGTTAGGGTTAGGGTTAAGTAATGGGGAGGGATTAGGTTACAATTTAGGGTACGACAACGCTTAAGGTTTAGCATACGTGTGAGGGCACAAGTTAGTGTTGGTGTCCTGGTTAAGATTAGGGCACGGGTGAGGGTAAGGCTTCAGGTGAGGGTCAGGGTTAGGATTCGTGTTAGGTTTAGCGTTAAGGAATGCAGAAGGATTAGGGTACAGCTTAGGGTACGACAGTGCTTAAGGGTTAGCGTTCGTGTGAGGGCAAGGGTTAGTGTTAGTGTCCTGGTTAAGATTAGGGCACGGGTGAGGGTAAGGCTTCAGGTGAGGGTCAGGGTTATGATTCGGGTTAGGGTTAGTGTTAGGGAATGGAGAGGGATTAGGGTACAGGTTAGGGTACAGCTACGGTTCAGTGTTAGCGTACGTGTGAGTGCACGAGTTAGTCTTGGTGTCCTGGTTAAGATTAGGGCACGGGTGAGGGTAAGGCTACGGGTGAGGGTCAGGGTTAGGATTCGTGTTAGGGTTAGGGTTAAGGAATGCAGAGGGATTAGGGTACAGCTTAGGGTACGACAACGCTTAAGGGTTAGCGTTCGTGTGAGGGCACGAGTTAGTGTTGGTGTCCTGGTTAAGATTAGGGCACGGGTGAGTGTAAGGCTTCGGGTGAGGGTCAGGGTTAGGATTCGTGTTAGGGTTAGGGTTAAGGAATGCAGAGGGATTAGGGTACAGCTTAGGGTACGACAGTGCTTAAGAGTTAGCGTTCGTGTGAGGGCACAAGTTAGTGTTGGTATCCTGGTTAAGACAAGGGCACCGATGAGGGTAAGGCCTCGGAAAAGGGTCACGTTCAGGGTTTCGCTTAGGGTTAGGGTTAGGGAATTGGGAGGGATTAGGGTACAGGATAGTGTACGACAATGCTTAAGGGTTAGCGTACGTTTGAGGGCATGAGTTAGTGTTTGTGTACTGGTTAAGATTAGGGCATTGGTTAGGGTAGGGCATCGGAAGTGGGTCAGGTTTAGGGATGGGGTTAGGGTTAGGGTTAAGGAATGGGGAGGGATTAGGTTACAATTTAGGGTACGGCAACGCTTAAGGTTTAGCGTACGTGTGAGGGAACGAGTTATTGTTGGTGTCCTGGTTAAGATTAGGGCACGGGTGAGGGTAAGGCTTCGGGTGAGGGTCAGGGTTAGGATTCGTGTTAGGGTTAGGGTTAAGGAATGCAGAGGGATTAGGTTACAGCTTAGGGTACGACAGTGCTTAAGGGTTAGCGTTCGTGTGAGGGCAAGGGTTAGTGTTAGTGTCCTGGTTAAGATTAGGGCACGGGTGAGGGTAAGGCTTCAGGCGAGGGTCAGGGTTATGATTCGGGTTAGGGTTAGGGTTAGGGAATGGGGAGGGATTAGGGTACAGTTTAGGGTACGACAACGATTAAGGGTTAGCGTACGTGTGAGGGCACGAGTTAGTGTTGGTGTCCTGGTTAAGATTAGGGCACGGGTGAGGGTAAGGTTTCGGGTGAGGGTCAGGGATAGAATTCGGGTTAGGGTTAGGGTTAGGGAATGGGGAGATATTAGTGCACAGTTTAGGGTACCACAACGCTTAAGGTTTAGCATACGTGTGAGGTCACTATTTAGTGTTAGTGTACTGCTTACGATTAGGGCACGGGTGAGGGTAAGGCCTCGGAAGAGGATCACGTTAAGGGTTAGGGTTAGGGTTAGGGTTAGGGAATGGGGATTGATTAGGGTACAGGTTAGGGTACAGCAATGGCTTAGGGTTAGCGTACGTTAGATGGCAAGGGTTAGTGTTGATGTACTGGTTAAAATTAGGACACGGGTGAGGGTAAAGTTTCAGGTGAGTGTCATGGTTAGGTTTCAGGTTAGGGTTAGGGTTAGGGAATGGAGACGGATGAGGGTACAGGTTAGGGTACCGCTGCGGTTTAGTGTTAGCGTACGTGTGAGTGCACGAGTTAGTCTTGGTGTCCTGGTTAAGATTAGGGCACGGGTGAGGTTAAGGCTTCAGGTGATGGTCAGGGTTAGGATTCGGGTTAAGGTTAGGGTTAGGGAATGGGGAGGGATTAGGGTACAGTTTAGAGTACGACAACGATTAAGGGTGGGCGTATGTGTGAGGGCACGAGTTAGTGTTGGTGTCATGGTTAAGATTGGGGCACGGGTGAGGGTAAGGCTTCGGGTGAGGGTCAGGGTTCGGATTCGTGTTAGGGTTAGGGTTAAGGAATGCAGAGGGATTAGGTTACAGCTTAGGATACGACAGTGCTTAAGGGTTAGCGTTTGTGTGAGGGCAAGGGTTAGTGTTAGTGTCCTGGTTAAGATTAGGGCACGGGTGAGGGTAAGGCTTCAGGTGAGGGTCAGGTTTAGGATTCGGGTTAGGGTTAGGGTTAGGGAATGGAGAGGGATTAGGGTACAGGTTAGGGTACCGCTGCGGTTTATTGTTAGCGTACGTGTGAGGGCACGAGTTAGTCTTCGTGTCCTGGTTAAGATTAGGGCACGGGTGAGGCTAAGGCTTCGGGTGAGGGTCAGGGTTAGGATTCGGGTTAGGGTTAGGGTTAGGGCATGGAGGGGGATTAGGGTACAGGTTAGGGTACGACAATGCTTAAGGGTTAGCGTAAGTGTGAGGGCACGATTTAGTTTTGGTGTACTGGTTAAGATAAGGGCACCGATGAGGGTAAGGCCTCGGAAAAGGGTCACGTTCAGGGTTTCGCTTAGGGTTAGGGTTAGGGAATGGGGAGGGATTAGGTTACAGGATAGGGTACGACAATGCTTAAGGGTTAGCGTACGTTTGAGGGCATGAGTTAGTGCTTGTGTACTGGTTAAGATTAGGGCATTGGTTAGGGTACGGCATCGGAAGTGGGTCAGGTTTAGGGATGGGGTTAGGGTTAGGGTTAAGGAATGGGGAGGGATTAGGGTACAATTTAGGGTACGACAACGCTTAAGGTTTAGCGTACGTGTGAGAGCACGAGTTAGTGTTGGTGTCCTGGTTAGGATTTGGGCACGGGTGAGGGTAAGGCTTCGGGTGAGGGTCAGGGTTAGGATTCGTGTTAGGGTTAGGGTTAAGGAATGCAGAGGGATTAGGGTACAGCTTAGGATATGACAGTGCTTAAGGGTTAGCGTTTGTGTGAGGGCAAGGGTTAGTGTTAGTGTCCTGGTTAAGATTAGGGCACGGGTGAGGGTAAGGCTTCAGGTGAGGGTCAGGGTTAGGATTCGGGTTAGAGTTAGGGTTAGGGAATGGGGAATGATTAGGGTACAGTTTAGGGTACGACAACGATTAAGTGTTAGCTTTTGTGTGAGGGCAAGGGTTAGTGTTAGTGTCCTGGTTAAGATTAGGGCACGGGTGAGGGTACGGCTTCAGGTGAGGGTCAGGGTTAGGATTCGGGTTAGGGTTAGGGTTAGGGAATGGGGAGATATTAGGGCACAGTTTAGGGTACCACAACGCTTAAGGTTTATCGTACGTGTGAGGTCACTATTTAGTGTTAGTGCACTGCTTACGATTAGGGCACGGGTGAGGGTAAGGCCTCGGAAGAGGGTCACGTTAAGGGTTAGGGTTAGGGTTAGGGTTAGGGAATGGGGATTGATTAGGGTACAGGTTAGAGTACGGCAATGGCTTAGGGTTAGCGTACATTAGAGGGCATGGGTTAGTGTTGATGTACTGTTTAAATTAGGACACGGGTGAGGGTGAAGTTTCGGGTGAGTGTCATGGTTAGGTTTCAGGTTAGGGTTAGGGTTAGGGAATTGAGAGGGATTAGGGTACAGGTTAGGGTACCACTGCAGTTTAGTGTTAGCGTATGTGTGAGAGCACGAGTTAGTCTTGGTGTCCTGGTTAAGATTAGGGCACGGTTGAGGGTCAGGCTTCGGGTGAGGGTCAGGGTTAGGATTCGGGTTAGGGATAGGGTTAGGGAATGGAGAGGGATTAGGGTACAGGTTAGGGTACGACAATGCTTAAGGGTTAGCGTAAGTGTGAGGGCAAGAGTTAGTGTTGGTGTACTGGTTAAGACAAGGGCACCGATGAGGGTAAGGCCTCGGAAAAGGGTCACGTTCAGGGTTTCGATTAGGGTTAGGGTTAAGGAATGGGGAGGGATTAGGGTACAGGATAGGGTACGACAATGCTTAAGGGTGAGCGTACGTTTGAGGGCATGAGTTAGTGCTTCTGTACTGGTTAAGATTAGGGCATTGGTTAGTGTAGGGCATCGGAAGTGGGTCAGGTTTAGGGATGGGGTTAGGGTTAGGGTTAAGGAATGGGGAGGGATTAGGGTACAATTTAGGGTATGACAACGCTTAAGGTTTAGCGTACGTGTGAGAGCACGAGTTAGTGTTGGTGTCCTGGTTAAGATTAGGGCACGGGTGAGGGTAAGGCTTCGGGTGAGGGTCAGGGTTAGGATTCTTGTTAGGGTTAGGGTTAAGGAATGCAGAGGGATTAGGGTACAGCTTAGGGTACGACAGTGCTTAAGGGTTGGCGTTCGTGAGAGGGCAAGGGTTAGTGTTAGTGTCCTGGTTAAGTTTAGGGCACAGGTGAGGGTAAGGCTTCAGGTGATGGTCAGGGTTAGGATTCGGGTTAAGGTTAGGGTTAGGGAATGGGGAGGGATTAGGGTACAGTTTAGAGTACGACAACGATTAAGGGTGGGCGTACGTGTGAGGGCACGAGTTAGTGTTGGTGTCATGGTTAAGATTGGGGCACGGGTGAGGGTAAGGCTTCGGGTGAGGGTCAGGGTTAGGATTCGTGTTACGGTTAGGGTTAAGGAATGCAGAGGGATTAGGGTACAGCTTAGGATACGACAGTGCTTAAGGGTTAGCGTTTGTGTGAGGGCAAGGTTTAGTGTTAGTGTCCTGGTTAAGATTAGGGCACGGGTGAGGGTAAGGCTTCAGGTGAGGGTCAGGGTTAGGATTTGGGTTAGGGTTAGGGTTAGGGAATGCGGAGGGATTAGGGTACAGTTTAGGGTACGACAACGATTAAGTGTTAGCGTTTGTGTGAGGGCAAGGGTTAGTGTTAGTGTCCTGGTTATGATTAGGGCACGGGTGAGGGTAAGGCTTCAGGTGAGGGTCAGGGTTAGGATTCGGGTTAGGGTTAGGGTTAGGGAATGGGGAGATATTAGGGCACAGTTTAGGGTACCACAACGCTTAAGGTTTAGCGTACGTGTGAGGTCACTACTTAGTGTTAGTGTACTGCTTACGATTAGGGCACGGGTGAGGGTAAGGCTTCAGGTGAGGGTCAGGGTTATGAGTCGGGTTAGGGTTAGGGTTAGGGAATGGAGAGGGATTAGGGTACAGGTTAGGGTACCGCTGCGGTTCAGTGTTAGCGTACGTGTGAGTGCACGAGTTAGTCTTGGTGTCCTGGTTAAGATTAGGGCACGGGTGAGAGTAAGGCTACGGGTGAGGGTCACGGTTAGGATTCGTGTTAGGGTTAGGGTTAAGGAATGCAGAGGGATTAGGGTACAGCTTAGGGTACGACAGTGCTTAAGGGTTAGCGTTCGTGTGAGGGCAAGGGTTAGTGTTAGTGTCCTGGTTAAGATTAGGGCACGGGTGAGGATAAGGATTCAGGTGAGGGTCAGGGTTAGGATTCGGGTTAGGGTTAGGGTTAGGGAATGGGGAGATATTAAGGCACAGTTTAGGGTACCACAACGCTTAAGGTTTAGCGTACGTCGAGGTCACTAGCTAGTGTTAGTGTACTGCTTACGATTAGGGCACGGGGGAGGATAAGGTCTCGGAAGAGGGTCACGTTAAGGGTGAGGGTTAGGGTTAGGGTTAGGGAATGGCGATTGATTAGGGTACAGGTTAGGGTACGGCAATGGCTTAGGGTTAGCGTACGTTAGAGTGCATGGCTTAGTGTTGATGTACTGGTTAAAATTAGGACACGGGTGAGGGTAAAGTTTCGGGTGAGTGTCATGGTTAGGTTTCAGGTTAGGGTTAGGGTTAGGGAATGGAGAGGTATTACGGTACAGGTTAGGGTACCGCTGCGGTTTATTGTTAGCGTACGTGTGAGGGCACGAGTTAGTCTTGGTGTCCTGGTTAAGATTAGGGCACGGGTGAGGGTAAGGCTTCGGGTGAGGTTCAGGTTTAGGATTCGGGTTAGGGATAGGGTTAGGGAATGGAGAGGGATTAGGGTACTGGTTAGGGTATGACAATGCTTAAGGGTTAGCGTAAGTGTGAGGGCACGTGTTAGTGTTGGTGTACTGGTTAAGACAAGGGCACCGATGAGGGTAAGGCCTCGGAAAAGGGTCACGTTCAGGGTTTCGCTTAGGGTTAGGGTTAGGGAATGGGGAGGGATTAGGGTACAGGATAGGGTACGACAATGCTTAAGGGTTAGCGTACGTTTGAGGGCATGAGTTAGTGTTTGTGTACTGGTTAAGATTAGGGCATTGGTTAGGGTAGGGCATCGGAAGTGGTTCAGGTTTAGGGATGGGGTTAGGGTTAGGGTTAAGGAATGGGGAGGGTTTAGGGTACAATTTAGGGTACGACAACGCTAAAGGTTTAGCGTACGTGTGAGGGCACGAGTTAGTGTTGGTGTCCTGGTTAAGATTAGGGCACGGGTGAGGGTAAGGCTTCGGGTGAGGGTCAGGGTTAGGATTCGTGTTAGGGTTAGGGTTAAGGAATGCAGAGGGATTAGGGTACAGCTTAGGGTACGACAGTGCTTAAGGGTTGGCGTTCGTGTGAGGGCAAGGGTTAGTGTTAGTGTCCTGGTTAAGTTTAGGGCACGGGTGAGGGTAAGGCTTCAGGTGATGGTCAGGGTTAGGATTCGGGTTAAGGTTAGGGTTAGGGAATGGGGAGGGATTAGGGTACAGTTTAGAGTACGACAACGATTAAGGGTGGGCGTACGTGTGAGGGCACGAGTTAGTGTTGGTGTCATGGTTAAGATTGGGGCACGGGTGAGGGTAAGGCTTCGGGTGAGGGTCAGGGTTAGGATTCGTGTTACGGTTAGGGTTAAGGAATGCAGAGGGATTAGGGTACAGCTTAGGATACGACAGTGCTTAAGGGTTAGCGTTTGTGTGAGGGCAAGGGTTAGTGTTAGTGTCCTGGTTAAGATTAGGGCACGGGTGAGGGTAAGGCTTCAGGTGAGGGTCAGGGTTAGGATTCGGGTTAGGGTTAGGGTTAGGGAATGGGGAATGATTAGGGTACAGTTTAGGGTACGACAACGATTAAGTGTTAGCGTTTGTGTGAGGGCAAGGGTTAGTGTTAGTGTCCTGGTTAAGATTAGGGCACGGGTGAGGGTAAGGCTTCAGGTGAGGGTCAGGGTTAGGATTCGGGTTAGGGTTAGGATTAGCGAATGGGGAGATATTAGGGCACAGTTTAGGGTACCACAACGCTTAAGGTTTAGCGTACGTGTGAGGTCACTAGCTAGTGTTAGTGCACTGCTTACGATTAGGGCAGGGGTGAGTGTAAGGCCTCGGAAGAGGGTCACGTTAAAGGTTAGGGTTAGGGTTAGGTTTAGGGAATGGGGATTGATTAGGGTACAGGTTAGTGTACGGCAATGGCTTAGGGTTAGCGTACGTTAGAGGGCATGGGTTAGTGTTGATGTACTGTTTAAATTAGGACACGGGTGAGGGTGAAGTTTCGGGTGAGTGTCATGGTTAGGTTTCAGGTTAGGGTTAGGGTTAGGGAATTGAGAGGGATTAGGGTACATGTTAGGGTACCGCTGCAGTTTAGTGTTAGCATATGTGTGAGAGCACGAGTTAGTGTTAGTGTCCTGGTTAAGATTAGGGCAGGGGTGAGGGTAAGGCTTCAGGTGAGGGTCAGGGTTAGGATTCGGGTTAGGGTTAGGGTTAGGGAATGGGGAGATATTAGGGCACAGTTTAGGATACCACAACGCTTAAGGTTTAGCGTACGTGTGAGGTCACTACTTAGTGTTAGTGTACTGCATACGATTAGGGCACGGGTGAGGGTAAGGCTTCAGGTGAGGGTCAGGGTTATGATTCGGGTTAGGGTTAGGGTTAGGGAATGGAGAGGGATTAGGGTACAGGTTAGGGTACCGCTGCGGTTCAGTGTTAGCGTACGTGTGAGTGCACGAGTTAGTCTTGGTGTCCTGGTTAAGATTAGGGCACGGGTGAGAGTAAGGCTACGGGTGAGGGTCACGGTTAGGATTCGTGTTAGGGTTAGGGTTGAGGAATGCAGAGGGATTAGGGTACAGCTTAGGGTACGACAGTGCTTAATGGTTAGCGTTTGTGTGAGGGCAAGGTTTAGTGTTAGTGTCCTGGTTAAGATTAGGGCACGGGTGAGGGTAAGGCTTCAGGTGAGGGTCAGGGTTAGGATTCGGGTTAGGGTTAGGGTTAGGGAATGGGGAGGGATTAGGGTACAGTTTAGGGTACGACAACGATTAAGTGTTAGCGTTTGTGTGAGGACAAGGGTTAGTGTTAGTGTCCTGGTTAAGATTAGGGCACGGGTGAGGGTAAGGCTTCAGGTGAGGGTCAGGGTTAGGATTCGGGTTAGGGTTAGGGTTAGGGAATGGGGAGATATTAGGGCAGAGTTTAGGGTACCACAACGCTTAAGGTTTAGCGTACGTGTGAGGTCACTACTTAGTGTTAGTGTACTGCTTACGATTAGGGCACGGGTGAGGGTAAGGCCTCGGAAGAGGGTCACGTTAAGGGTTAGGGTTAGGGTTAGGGTTAGGGAATGGGGATTGATTAGAGTACAGGTTAGGGTACGGCAATGGCTTAGGGTTAGCGTACGTTAGAGGGCATGGGTTAGTGTTGATGTACTGGTTAAAATTAGGACACGGGTGAGGGTGAAGTTTCGGGTGAGTGTCATGGTTAGGTTTCAGGTTAGGGTTAGGGTTAGGGAATGGAGAGGGATTAGGGTACAGGTAAGGGTACCGCTGCGGTTTAGTGTTAGCGTATGTGTGAGAGCACAAGTTAGTCTTGGTGTCCTGGTTAAGATTAGGGCACGGTTGAGGGTAAGGCTTCGGGTGAGGGTCAGGGTTAGGATTCGGGTTAGGGTTAGGGTTAGGGAATGGAGAGGGATTAGGGTACAGGTTAGGGTACGACAATGCTTAAGGGTTAGCGTAAGTGTGAGGGCACGATTTAGTTTTGGTGTACTGGTTAAGACAAGGGCACCGATGAGGGTAAGGCCTCGGAAAAGGCTCACGTTCAGGGTTTTGCTTAGGGTTAAGGTTAGGGAATGGGGAGGGATTAGGGTACAGGATAGGGTACGACAATGCTTAAGGTTTAGCATACGTTTGAGGGCATGAGTTAGTGCTTCTGTAATGGTTAAGATTAGGGCATTGGTTAGGGTAGGTCATCGGAAGTGGGTCAGGTTTAGGGATGGGGTTAGGGTTAGGGTTAAGGAATGGGGAGGGTTTAGGGTACAGTTTAGGGTACGACAACGATTAAGGGTGGACGTACGTGTGAGGGCACGAGTTAGTGTTGGTGTCCAGGTTAAGATTAGGGCACGGGTGAGGGTAAGGCTTCAGGTGAGGGTCAGGTTTAGGATTCGGGTTAGGGTTAGTGTTAGGGAATGGGGAGATATTAGGGCACAGTTTAGGGTACCACAACGCTTAAGGTTTAGCGTACGTGTGAGGTCACTATTTAGTGTTAGTGTACTGCTTACGATTAGGGCACGGGTGAGGGTAAGGCCTCGGAAGAGGGTCACGTTAAGGGTTAGGGTTAGGGTTAGGGTTAGGGAATGGGGATTGATTAGGGTACAGGTTAGGGTACGGCAATGGCTTAGGGTTAGCGTACGTTAGAGGGCATGGGTTAGTGTTGATGTACTGGTTAAAATTAGGACACGGGTGAGGGTGAAGTTTCGGGTGAGTGTCATGGTTAAGTTTCAGGTTAGGGTTAGGGTTAGGGAATGGAGAGGGATTAGGGTACAGGTTAGGGTACCGCTGCGGTTTAGTGTTAGCGTATGTGTGAGAGTACGAGTTAGTCTTGGTGTCCTGGTTAAGATTAGGGCACGGTTGAGGGTAAGGCTTCGGGTGAGGGTCAGGGTTAGGATTCGTGTTAGGGTTAGGGTTAAGGAATGCAGAGGGATTAGGGTACAGCTTAGGATACGACAACGATTAAGTGTTAGCGTTTGTGTTAGGGCAAGGGTTAGTGTTAGTGTCCTGGTTAAGATTAGGGCACGGGTGAGGGTAAGGCTTCGGGTGAGGGTCAGGGTTAGGATTCGGGTTAGGGTTAGGGTTAGGGAATGGAGGGGGATTAGGGTACAGGTTAGGGTACGACAATGCTTAAGGGTTAGCGTAAGTGTGAGGGCACGAGTTAGTTTTGGTGTACTGGTTAAGACAAGAGCACCGATGAGGGTAAGGCCTCGGAAAAGGGTCACGTTCAGGGTTTCGCTTAGGGTTAGGGTTAGGGAATGGGGAGGGAATAGGGTACAGGATAGGGTACGACAATGCTTAAGGGTTAGCTTACGTTTGAGGGCATGAGTTAGTGCTTGTGTACTGGTTAAGATTAGGGCATTGGTTAGGGTACGGCATCGGAAGTGGGTCAGGTTTAGGGATGGGGTTAGGGTTAGGGTTAAGGAATGGGGAGGGATTAGGGTACAATTTAGGGTACGACAACGCTTAAGGTTTAGCGTACGTGTGAGAGCACGAGTTAGTGTTGGTGTCCTGGTTAAGATTAGGGCACGGGTGAGGGTAAGGCTTCGGGTGAGGGTCAGGGTTAGGATTCGTGTTAGGGTTAGGGTTAAGGAATGCAGAGGGATTAGGGTACAGCTTAGGAACGACAGTGCTTAAGGGTTAGCGTTTTTGTGAGTGCAAGGGTTAGTGTTAGTGTCCTGGTTAAGATTAGGGCACGGGTGAGGGTAAGGCTTCAGGTGAGGGTCAGGGTTAGTATTCGGGTTAGGGTTAGGGTTAGGGAATGG
Source organism: Inia geoffrensis (assembly GCA_036417435.1). Taxonomy (NCBI): domain Eukaryota; kingdom Metazoa; phylum Chordata; class Mammalia; order Artiodactyla; family Iniidae; genus Inia; species Inia geoffrensis. The sequence goes on from JAZAQT010000378.1 coordinate 31,883, forward strand.
GGAGGGATTAGGGTACAGTTTAGGGTACGACAACGATTAAGGGTGGACGTACGTGTGAGGGCACGAGTTAGTGTTGGTGTCCTGGTTAAGATTAGGGCACGGGTGAGGGTAAGGCTTCAGGTGAGGGTCAGGGTTAGGATTCGGGTTAGGGTTAGTGATAGGGAATGGGGAGATATTAGGGCACAGTTTAGGGTACCACAACGCTTAAGGTTTAGCGTACGTGTGAGGTCACTACTTAGTGTTAGTGTACTGCTTACGATTAGGGCACGGGTGAGCGTAAGGCCTCGGAAGAGGGTCACGTTAAGGGTTAGGGTTAGGGTTAGGGAATGGGGATTGATTAGGGTACAGGTTAGGGTACGGCAATGGCTTAGGGTTAGCGTACGTTAGAGGGCATGGGTTAGTGTTGATGTACTGGTTAAAATTAGGACACGGGTGAGGGTGAAGTTTCGGGTGAGTGTCATGGTTAGGTTTCAGGTTAGGGTTAGGGTTAGGGAATGGAGAGGGATTAGGGTACAGGTTAGGGTACCGCTGCGGTTTAGTGTTAGCGTATGTGTGAGAGTACGAGTTAGTCTTGGTGTCCTGGTTAAGATTAGGGCACGGTTGAGGGTAAGGCTTCGGGTGAGGGTCAGGGTTAGGATTCGTGTTAGGGTTAGGGTTAAGGAATGCAGAGGGATTAGGGTACAGCTTAGGATACGACAACAATTAAGTGTTAGCGTTTGTGTAAGGGCAAGGGTTAGTGTTAGTGTCCTGGTTAAGATTAGGGCACGGGTGAGGGTAAGGCTTCGGGTGAGGGTCAGGGTTAGGATTCGGGTTAGGGTTAGGGTTAGGGAATGGAGGGGGTTTAGGGTACAGGTTAGGGTACGACAATGCTTAAGGGTTAGCGTAAGTGTGAGGGCACGAGTTAGTTTTGGTGTACTGGTTAAGACAAGGGCACCGATGAGGGTAAGGCCTCGGAAAAGGGTCACGTTCAGAGTTTCGCTTAGGGTTAGGGTTAGGGAATGGGGAGGGAATAGGGTACAGGATAGGGTACGACAATGCTTAAGGGTTAGCTTACGTTTGAGAGCATGAGTTAGTGCTTGTGTACTGGTTAAGATTAGGGCATTGGTTAGGGTACGGCATCGGAAGTGGGTCAGGTTTAGGGATGGGGTTAGGGTTAGGGTTAAGGAATGGGGAGATATTAGGGTACAATTTAGGGTACGACAACGCTTAAAGTTTAGCGTACGTGTGAGGGAACGAGTTAGTGTTGGTGTCCTGGTTAAGATTAGGGTACGGGTGAGGGTAAGGCTTCGGGTGAGGGTCAGGGTTAGGATTCGTGTTAGGGTTAGGGTTAAGGAATGCAGAGGGATTAGGGTACAGTTTAGGGTACCACAACGCTTAAGGTTTAGCGTACGTGTGAGGTCACTAGTTAGTGTTAGTGTACTGCTTACGATTAGGGCACGGGTGAGGGTAAGGCCTCGGAAGAGGGTAACGTTAAGGGTTAGGGTTAGGGTTAGGGTTCGGGAATGGGGATTCATTAGGGTACAGTTTAGGATACGACAACGATTAAGTGTTAGCGTTTGTGTGAGGGCAAGGGTTAGTGTTAGTGTCCTGGTTAAGATTAGGGCACGGGTGAGGGTAAGGCTTCAGGTGAGGGTCAGGGTTAGGATTCGGGTTAGGGTTAGGGTTAGTGAATGGGGAGATATTAGGGCACAGTTTAGGGTACCACAACGCTTAAGGTTTAGCGTACGTGTGAGGTCACTAGTTAGTGTTAGTGTACTGCTTACGATTAGGGCACGGGTGAGGGTAAGGCCTCGGAAGAGGGTCACGTTAAGGGTTAGGGTTAGGGTTAGGGTTAGGGAATGGGGATTCATTAGGGTACAGTTTAGGGTACGACAACGATTAAGTGCTAGCGTTTGTGTGAGGGCAAGGGTTAGTGTTAGTGTCCTGGTTAAGATTAGGGCACGGGTGAGGGTAAGGCTTCAGGGGAGGGTCAGGGTTAGGATTCGGGTTAGGGATAGGGTTAGGGAATGGGGAGGGATTAGGGTACAGTTTAGGGTACGACAACGATTTAGGGTTAGCGTACGTGTGAGGGCACATGTTAGTGTTGGTGTCCTGGTTAAGATTAGGGCACGGGTGAGGGTAAGGCTTCAGGTGAGGGTCAGGGTTAGGATTCCTGTTAGGGTTAGGGTTAAGGAATGCAGAGGTATTAGGGTACAGCTTAGGGTACGACAGTGCTTAAGGGTTAGCGTTCGTGTGAGGGCAAGGGTTAGTGTTAGTGTCCTGGTTAAGTTTAGGGCACGGGTGAGGGTAAGGCTTCAGGTGATGGTCAGGGTTAGGATTCGGGTTAAGGTTAGGGTTAGGGAATGGGGAGGGATTAGGGTACACTTTAGGGTACGAAAACGATTAAGGGTGGGCGTACGTGTGAGGGCACGAGTTAGTGTTGGTGTCCTCGTTAAGATTAGGGCACGGGTGAGGGTAAGGCTTCGGGTGAGGGTCATGGTTAGGATTCGGGTTAGGGTTAGGGTTAGGGAATGGGGAGGGATTAGGGTACAGGATAGGGTACGACAATGCTTAAGGGTTAGCGTACGTTTGAGGGCGTGAGTTAGTGCTTCTGTACTGGTTAAGATTAGGGCATTGGTTAGGGTACGGCATCGGAAGTGGGTCAGGTTTAGGGATGGGGTTAGGTTTAGGGTTAAGGAATGGGGAGGGATTAGGGTACAATTTAGGGTACGACAACGCTTAAGGTTTAGCGTACGTTTGAGAGCACGAGTTAGTGTTGGTGTCCTGGTTAAGATTAGGGCACGGGTGAGGGTAAGGCTTCAGGTGAGGGTCAGGGTTAGGATTCGTGTTAGGGTTAGGGTTAAGGAATGCAGAGGGATTAGGGTACAGCTTAGGATATGACAGTGCTTAAGGGTTAGCTTTTGTGTGAGGGCAAGGTTTAGTGTTAGTGTCCTGGTTAAGATTAGGGCACGGGTGAGGGTAAGGCTTCAGGTGAGGGTCAGGGTTAGGATTCGGGTTAGGGTTAGGGTTAGGGAATGGGGAAGGATTAGGGTACAGTTTAGGGTACGACAACGATTAAGTGTTAGCGTTTGTGTGAGGGCAAGGGTTAGTGTTAGTGTCCTGGTTAAGATTAGGGCACGGGTGAGGGTAAGGCTTCAGGTGAGGGTCAGGGATAGAATACGGGTTAGGGTTAGGGTTAGGGAATGGGGAGATAGTAGGGCAGAGTTTAGGGTATCACAACGCTTAAGGTTTAGCGTACGTGTGAGGTCACTAGTTAGTGTTAGTGTACTGCTTACGATTAGGGCACGGGTGAGGGTAAGGCCTCAGAACAGGGTCACGTTAAGGGTTAGGGTTAGGGTTAGGGTTAGGGAATGGGGATTGATTAGGGTACAGGTTAGGGTACGGCAATGGCTTAGGGTTATCGTACGTTAGAGGGCATGGGTTAGTGTTGATGTACTGGTTAAAATTAGGACACGGGTGAGGGTGAAGTTTCGGGTGAGTGTCATGGTTAGGTTTCAGGTTAGGGTTAGGGTTAGGGAATGGAGAGGGATTAGGGTACAGGTTAGGGTACTGCTGCGGTTTAGTGTTAGCGTATGTGTGAGAGCACAAGTTAGTCTTGGTGTCCTGGTTAAGATTAGGGCACGGTTGAGGCTAAGGCTTCGGGTGAGGGTCAGGGTTAGGATTCGGGTTAGGGTTAGGGTTAGGGAATGGAGAGGGATTAGGGTACAGGTTAGGGTACGACAATGCTTAAGGGTTAGCGTAAGTGTGAGGGCACGAGTTAGTGTTGGTGTACTGGTTAAGACAAGGGCACCGATGAGGGTAAGGCCTCGGAAAAGGGTCACGTTAAGGGTTTCGCTTAGGGTTAGGGTTAGGGAATGCGGAGGGATTAGGGTACAATATAGGGTACGACAAATCTTAAGGGTTAGCGTACGTTTGAGGGCATGAGTTAGTGCTTGTGTACTGGTTAAGATTAGGGCATTGGTTAGGGTAGGGCATCGGAAGTGGGGCAGGTTTAGGGATGGGGTTAGGGTTAGTGTTAAGGAATGGGGAGGGTTTAGGGTACAATTAAGGGTACGACAACGCTAAAGGTTTAGCGTACGTGTGAGGGCACGAGTTAGTGTTGTATCCTGGTTAAGATTAGGGCACCGGTGAGGGTAAGGCTTCGGGTGAGGGTCAGGGTTAAAATTCGTGTTAGGGTTAGGGTTAAGGAATGCAGAGGGATTAGGGTACAGCTTAGGGTACGACAGTGCTTAAGGGTTAGCGTTCTTGTGAGGGCAAGGGTTAGTGTTAGTGTCCTGGTTAAGATTAGGGCACGGGTGAGGGTAAGGCTTCGGGTGAGGGTCAGGGTTAGGATTCGGGTTAGGGTTAGGGTTAGGGAATGGGGAGATATTAGGGCACAGTTTAGGGTACCACAACGCTTAAGGTTTAGCGTACGTGTGAGGTCACTACTTAGTGTTAGTGTACTGCTTACTATTAGGGCACGGGTGAGGGTAAGGCCTCGGAAGAGGGTCACGTTAAGGGTTAGGGTTAGGGTTAGGGTTAGGGAATGGGGATTGATTAGGGTACAGGTTAGGGTACGGCAATGGCTTAGGGTTAGCGTACGTTAGAGGGCATGGGTTAGTGTTGATGTACTGGTTAAAATTAAGACACGGTTGAGGGTGAAGTTTCGGGTGAGTGTCATGGTTAGATTTCAGGTTAGGGTTAGGGTTAGGGAATGGAGAGGGATTAGGGTACAGGTTAGGGTACCGCTGCGGTTTAGTGTTAGCGTATGTGTGAGAGCACAAGTTAGTCCTGGTGTCCTGGTTAAGATTAGGGCACGGTTGAGGGTAAGGCTTCGGGTGAGGGTCAGGGTTAGGATTCGTGTTAGGGTTAGGGTTAAGGAATGCAGAGGGATTAGGGTACAGCTTAGGATACGACAGTGCTTAAGGGTTAGCGTTTGTGTGAGGGCAAGAGTTAGTGTTTGTGTCCTGGTTAAGATTAGGGCACGGGTGAGGGTAAGGCTTCAGGTGAGGGTCAGGGTTAGGATTTGGGTTAGGGTTAGGGTTAGGGAATGGGGAGGGATTAGGGTACAGTTTAGGATACGACAACGATTAAGTGTTAGCGTTTGTGTGAGGGCAAGGGTTAGTGTTAGTGTACTGGTTAAGATTAGGGCACGGGTGAGGGTAAGGCTTCGGGTGAGGGTCAGGGTTAGGATTCGGGTTAGGGTTAGGGTTAGGGAATGGGGAGATATTAGGGCACAGTTTTGGGTACCACAACGCTTAAGGTTTAGCGTACGTGTGAGGTCACTACTTAGTGTTAGTGTACTGCTTACGATTAGGGCACGGGTGAGGGTAAGGCCTCGGAAGAGGGTCACGTTAAGGGTTAGGGTTAGGGTTAGGGTTAGGAAATGGGGATTGATTAGGGTACAGGTTAGGGTACGGCAATGGCTTAGGGTTAGCGTACGTTAGAGGGCATGGGTTAGTGTTGATGTACTGGTTAAAATTAGGACACGGGTGAGGGTGAAATTTCGGGTGAGTGTCATGGTTAGGTTTCAGTTTAGGGTTAGGGTTAAGTCATGGGGAGGGTTTAGGGTACAATTTATGGTACGACAACGCTAAAGGTTTAGCGTACGTGTGAGGGCACGAGTTAGTGTTGGTGTCCTGGTTAAGATTAGGGCACGGGTGAGGGTAAGGCTTCGGGTGAGGGTCAGGGTTAGGATTCGTGTTAGGGTTAGGGTTAAGGAATGCAGAGGGATTAAGGTACAGCTTAGGGTACGACAGTGCTTAAGGATTAGCCTTCGTGTGAGGGCAAGGGTTAGTGTTAGTGTCCTGGTTAAGATTAGGGCATGGGTGAGGGTAAGGCTTCAGGTGAGGGTCAGGGTTAGGATTCGGGTTAGGGTTAGGGTTAGGGAATGGGGAGGGATTAGGGTACAGTTTAGGGTACGACAACGATTAAGGGTTAGCGTACGTGTGAGGGCACGTGTTAGTGTTGGTGTCCTGGTTAAGATTAGGGCACGGGTGAGGGTAAGGCTTCAGGTGAGGGTCAGGGTTAGGATTCGGGTTAGGGTTAGGGTTAGGGAATGGGGAGATATTAGGGCACAGTTTAGGATACCACAACGCTTAAGGTTTAGCGTACGTGTGAGGTCACTACTTAGTGTTAGTGTACTGCATACGATTAGGGCACGGGTGAGGGTAAGGCTTCAGGTGAGGGTCAGGGTTATGATTCGGGTTAGGGTTAGGGTTAGGGAATGGAGAGGGATTAGGGTACAGGTTAGGGTACCGCTGCGGTTCAGTGTTAGCGTACGTGTGAGTGCACGAGTTAGTCTTGGTGTCCTGGTTAAGATTAGGGCACGGGTGAGAGTAAGGCTACGGGTGAGGGTCACGGTTAGGATTCGTGTTAGGGTTAGGGTTGAGGAATGCAGAGGGATTAGGGTACAGCTTAGGGTACGACAGTGCTTAATGGTTAGCGTTTGTGTGAGGGCAAGGTTTAGTGTTAGTGTCCTGGTTAAGATTAGGGCACGGGTGAGGGTAAGGCTTCAGGTGAGGGTCAGGGTTAGGATTCGGGTTAGGGTTAGGGTTAGGGAATGGGGAGGGATTAGGGTACAGTTTAGGGTACGACAACGATTAAGTGTTAGCGTTTGTGTGAGGACAAGGGTTAGTGTTAGTGTCCTGGTTAAGATTAGGGCACGGGTGAGGGTAAGGCTTCAGGTGAGGGTCAGGGTTAGGATTCGGGTTAGGGTTAGGGTTAGGGAATGGGGAGATATTAGGGCAGAGTTTAGGGTACCACAACGCTTAAGGTTTAGCGTACGTGTGAGGTCACTACTTAGTGTTAGTGTACTGCTTACGATTAGGGCACGGGTGAGGGTAAGGCCTCGGAAGAGGGTCACGTTAAGGGTTAGGGTTAGGGTTAGGGTTAGGGAATGGGGATTGATTAGAGTACAGGTTAGGGTACGGCAATGGCTTAGGGTTAGCGTACGTTAGAGGGCATGGGTTAGTGTTGATGTACTGGTTAAAATTAGGACACGGGTGAGGGTGAAGTTTCGGGTGAGTGTCATGGTTAGGTTTCAGGTTAGGGTTAGGGTTAGGGAATGGAGAGGGATTAGGGTACAGGTAAGGGTACCGCTGCGGTTTAGTGTTAGCGTATGTGTGAGAGCACAAGTTAGTCTTGGTGTCCTGGTTAAGATTAGGGCACGGTTGAGGGTAAGGCTTCGGGTGAGGGTCAGGGTTAGGATTCGGGTTAGGGTTAGGGTTAGGGAATGGAGAGGGATTAGGGTACAGGTTAGGGTACGACAATGCTTAAGGGTTAGCGTAAGTGTGAGGGCACGATTTAGTTTTGGTGTACTGGTTAAGACAAGGGCACCGATGAGGGTAAGGCCTCGGAAAAGGCTCACGTTCAGGGTTTTGCTTAGGGTTAAGGTTAGGGAATGGGGAGGGATTAGGGTACAGGATAGGGTACGACAATGCTTAAGGTTTAGCATACGTTTGAGGGCATGAGTTAGTGCTTCTGTAATGGTTAAGATTAGGGCATTGGTTAGGGTAGGTCATCGGAAGTGGGTCAGGTTTAGGGATGGGGTTAGGGTTAGGGTTAAGGAATGGGGAGGGTTTAGGGTACAGTTTAGGGTACGACAACGATTAAGGGTGGACGTACGTGTGAGGGCACGAGTTAGTGTTGGTGTCCAGGTTAAGATTAGGGCACGGGTGAGGGTAAGGCTTCAGGTGAGGGTCAGGTTTAGGATTCGGGTTAGGGTTAGTGTTAGGGAATGGGGAGATATTAGGGCACAGTTTAGGGTACCACAACGCTTAAGGTTTAGCGTACGTGTGAGGTCACTATTTAGTGTTAGTGTACTGCTTACGATTAGGGCACGGGTGAGGGTAAGGCCTCGGAAGAGGGTCACGTTAAGGGTTAGGGTTAGGGTTAGGGTTAGGGAATGGGGATTGATTAGGGTACAGGTTAGGGTACGGCAATGGCTTAGGGTTAGCGTACGTTAGAGGGCATGGGTTAGTGTTGATGTACTGGTTAAAATTAGGACACGGGTGAGGGTGAAGTTTCGGGTGAGTGTCATGGTTAAGTTTCAGGTTAGGGTTAGGGTTAGGGAATGGAGAGGGATTAGGGTACAGGTTAGGGTACCGCTGCGGTTTAGTGTTAGCGTATGTGTGAGAGTACGAGTTAGTCTTGGTGTCCTGGTTAAGATTAGGGCACGGTTGAGGGTAAGGCTTCGGGTGAGGGTCACGGTTAGGATTCGTGTTAGGGTTAGGGTTAAGGAATGCAGAGGGATTAGGGTACAGCTTAGGATACGACAACGATTAAGTGTTAGCGTTTGTGTTAGGGCAAGGGTTAGTGTTAGTGTCCTGGTTAAGATTAGGGCACGGGTGAGGGTAAGGCTTCGGGTGAGGGTCAGGGTTAGGATTCGGGTTAGGGTTAGGGTTAGGGAATGGAGGGGGATTAGGGTACAGGTTAGGGTACGACAATGCTTAAGGGTTAGCGTAAGTGTGAGGGCACGAGTTAGTTTTGGTGTACTGGTTAAGACAAGAGCACCGATGAGGGTAAGGCCTCGGAAAAGGGTCACGTTCAGGGTTTCGCTTAGGGTTAGGGTTAGGGAATGGGGAGGGAATAGGGTACAGGATAGGGTACGACAATGCTTAAGGGTTAGCTTACGTTTGAGGGCATGAGTTAGTGCTTGTGTACTGGTTAAGATTAGGGCATTGGTTAGGGTACGGCATCGGAAGTGGGTCAGGTTTAGGGATGGGGTTAGGGTTAGGGTTAAGGAATGGGGAGGGATTAGGGTACAATTTAGGGTACGACAACGCTTAAGGTTTAGCGTACGTGTGAGAGCACGAGTTAGTGTTGGTGTCCTGGTTAAGATTAGGGCACGGGTGAGGGTAAGGCTTCGGGTGAGGGTCAGGGTTAGGATTCGTGTTAGGGTTAGGGTTAAGGAATGCAGAGGGATTAGGGTACAGCTTAGGAACGACAGTGCTTAAGGGTTAGCGTTTTTGTGAGTGCAAGGGTTAGTGTTAGTGTCCTGGTTAAGATTAGGGCACGGGTGAGGGTAAGGCTTCAGGTGAGGGTCAGGGTTAGTATTCGGGTTAGGGTTAGGGTTAGGGAATGGGGAGGGATTAGGGTACAGTTTAGGGTACGACAACGATTAAGGGTGGACGTACGTGTGAGGGCACGAGTTAGTGTTGGTGTCCTGGTTAAGATTAGGGCACGGTTGAGGGTAAGGCTTCAGGTGAGGGTCAGGGTTAGGATTCGGGTTAGGGTTAGTGATAGGGAATGGGGAGATATTAGGGCACAGTTTAGGGTACCACAACGCTTAAGGTTTAGCGTACGTGTGAGGTCACTACTTAGTGTTAGTGTACTGCTTACGATTAGGGCACGGGTGAGCGTAAGGCCTCGGAAGAGGGTCACGTTAAGGGTTAGGGTTAGGGTTAGGGAATGGGGATTGATTAGGGTACAGGTTAGGGTACGGCAATGGCTTAGGGTTAGCGTACGTTAGAGGGCATGGGTTAGTGTTGATGTACTGGTTAAAATTAGGACACGGGTGAGGGTGAAGTTTCGGGTGAGTGTCATGGTTAGGTTTCAGGTTAGGGTTAGGGTTAGGGAATGGAGAGGGATTAGGGTACAGGTTAGGGTACCGCTGCGGTTTAGTGTTAGCGTATGTGTGAGAGTACGAGTTAGTCTTGGTGTCCTGGTTAAGATTAGGGCACGGTTGAGGGTAAGGCTTCGGGTGAGGGTCAGGGTTAGGATTCGTGTTAGGGTTAGGGTTAAGGAATGCAGAGGGATTAGGGTACAGCTTAGGATACGACAACAATTAAGTGTTAGCGTTTGTGTAAGGGCAAGGGTTAGTGTTAGTGTCCTGGTTAAGATTAGGGCACGGGTGAGGGTAAGGCTTCGGGTGAGGGTCAGGGTTAGGATTCGGGTTAGGGTTAGGGTTAGGGAATGGAGGGGGTTTAGGGTACAGGTTAGGGTACGACAATGCTTAAGGGTTAGCGTAAGTGTGAGGGCACGAGTTAGTTTTGGTGTACTGGTTAAGACAAGGGCACCGATGAGGGTAAGGCCTCGGAAAAGGGTCACGTTCAGAGTTTCGCTTAGGGTTAGGGTTAGGGAATGGGGAGGGAATAGGGTACAGGATAGGGTACGACAATGCTTAAGGGTTAGCTTACGTTTGAGAGCATGAGTTAGTGCTTGTGTACTGGTTAAGATTAGGGCATTGGTTAGGGTACGGCATCGGAAGTGGGTCAGGTTTAGGGATGGGGTTAGGGTTAGGGTTAAGGAATGGGGAGATATTAGGGTACAATTTAGGGTACGACAACGCTTAAAGTTTAGCGTACGTGTGAGGGAACGAGTTAGTGTTGGTGTCCTGGTTAAGATTAGGGTACGGGTGAGGGTAAGGCTTCGGGTGAGGGTCAGGGTTAGGATTCGTGTTAGGGTTAGGGTTAAGGAATGCAGAGGGATTAGGGTACAGTTTAGGGTACCACAACGCTTAAGGTTTAGCGTACGTGTGAGGTCACTAGTTAGTGTTAGTGTACTGCTTACGATTAGGGCACGGGTGAGGGTAAGGCCTCGGAAGAGGGTAACGTTAAGGGTTAGGGTTAGGGTTAGGGTTCGGGAATGGGGATTCATTAGGGTACAGTTTAGGATACGACAACGATTAAGTGTTAGCGTTTGTGTGAGGGCAAGGGTTAGTGTTAGTGTCCTGGTTAAGATTAGGGCACGGGTGAGGGTAAGGCTTCAGGTGAGGGTCAGGGTTAGGATTCGGGTTAGGGTTAGGGTTAGTGAATGGGGAGATATTAGGGCACAGTTTAGGGTACCACAACGCTTAAGGTTTAGCGTACGTGTGAGGTCACTAGTTAGTGTTAGTGTACTGCTTACGATTAGGGCACGGGTGAGGGTAAGGCCTCGGAAGAGGGTCACGTTAAGGGTTAGGGTTAGGGTTAGGGTTAGGGAATGGGGATTCATTAGGGTACAGTTTAGGGTACGACAACGATTAAGTGCTAGCGTTTGTGTGAGGGCAAGGGTTAGTGTTAGTGTCCTGGTTAAGATTAGGGCACGGGTGAGGGTAAGGCTTCAGGGGAGGGTCAGGGTTAGGATTCGGGTTAGGGATAGGGTTAGGGAATGGGGAGGGATTAGGGTACAGTTTAGGGTACGACAACGATTTAGGGTTAGCGTACGTGTGAGGGCACATGTTAGTGTTGGTGTCCTGGTTAAGATTAGGGCACGGGTGAGGGTAAGGCTTCAGGTGAGGGTCAGGGTTAGGATTCCTGTTAGGGTTAGGGTTAAGGAATGCAGAGGTATTAGGGTACAGCTTAGGGTACGACAGTGCTTAAGGGTTAGCGTTCGTGTGAGGGCAAGGGTTAGTGTTAGTGTCCTGGTTAAGTTTAGGGCACGGGTGAGGGTAAGGCTTCAGGTGATGGTCAGGGTTAGGATTCGGGTTAAGGTTAGGGTTAGGGAATGGGGAGGGATTAGGGTACACTTTAGGGTACGAAAACGATTAAGGGTGGGCGTACGTGTGAGGGCACGAGTTAGTGTTGGTGTCCTCGTTAAGATTAGGGCACGGGTGAGGGTAAGGCTTCGGGTGAGGGTCATGGTTAGGATTCGGGTTAGGGTTAGGGTTAGGGAATGGGGAGGGATTAGGGTACAGGATAGGGTACGACAATGCTTAAGGGTTAGCGTACGTTTGAGGGCGTGAGTTAGTGCTTCTGTACTGGTTAAGATTAGGGCATTGGTTAGGGTACGGCATCGGAAGTGGGTCAGGTTTAGGGATGGGGTTAGGTTTAGGGTTAAGGAATGGGGAGGGATTAGGGTACAATTTAGGGTACGACAACGCTTAAGGTTTAGCGTACGTTTGAGAGCACGAGTTAGTGTTGGTGTCCTGGTTAAGATTAGGGCACGGGTGAGGGTAAGGCTTCAGGTGAGGGTCAGGGTTAGGATTCGTGTTAGGGTTAGGGTTAAGGAATGCAGAGGGATTAGGGTACAGCTTAGGATATGACAGTGCTTAAGGGTTAGCTTTTGTGTGAGGGCAAGGTTTAGTGTTAGTGTCCTGGTTAAGATTAGGGCACGGGTGAGGGTAAGGCTTCAGGTGAGGGTCAGGGTTAGGATTCGGGTTAGGGTTAGGGTTAGGGAATGGGGAAGGATTAGGGTACAGTTTAGGGTACGACAACGATTAAGTGTTAGCGTTTGTGTGAGGGCAAGGGTTAGTGTTAGTGTCCTGGTTAAGATTAGGGCACGGGTGAGGGTAAGGCTTCAGGTGAGGGTCAGGGATAGAATACGGGTTAGGGTTAGGGTTAGGGAATGGGGAGATAGTAGGGCAGAGTTTAGGGTATCACAACGCTTAAGGTTTAGCGTACGTGTGAGGTCACTAGTTAGTGTTAGTGTACTGCTTACGATTAGGGCACGGGTGAGGGTAAGGCCTCAGAACAGGGTCACGTTAAGGGTTAGGGTTAGGGTTAGGGTTAGGGAATGGGGATTGATTAGGGTACAGGTTAGGGTACGGCAATGGCGTAGGGTTATCGTACGTTAGAGGGCATGGGTTAGTGTTGATGTACTGGTTAAAATTAGGACACGGGTGAGGGTGAAGTTTCGGGTGAGTGTCATGGTTAGGTTTCAGGTTAGGGTTAGGGTTAGGGAATGGAGAGGGATTAGGGTACAGGTTAGGGTACTGCTGCGGTTTAGTGTTAGCGTATGTGTGAGAGCACAAGTTAGTCTTGGTGTCCTGGTTAAGATTAGGGCACGGTTGAGGCTAAGGCTTCGGGTGAGGGTCAGGGTTAGGATTCGGGTTAGGGTTAGGGTTAGGGAATGGAGAGGGATTAGGGTACAGGTTAGGGTACGACAATGCTTAAGGGTTAGCGTAAGTGTGAGGGCACGAGTTAGTGTTGGTGTACTGGTTAAGACAAGGGCACCGATGAGGGTAAGGCCTCGGAAAAGGGTCACGTTAAGGGTTTCGCTTAGGGTTAGGGTTAGGGAATGCGGAGGGATTAGGGTACAATATAGGGTACGACAAATCTTAAGGGTTAGCGTACGTTTGAGGGCATGAGTTAGTGCTTGTGTACTGGTTAAGATTAGGGCATTGGTTAGGGTAGGGCATCGGAAGTGGGGCAGGTTTAGGGATGGGGTTAGGGTTAGTGTTAAGGAATGGGGAGGGTTTAGGGTACAATTAAGGGTACGACAACGCTAAAGGTTTAGCGTACGTGTGAGGGCACGAGTTAGTGTTGTATCCTGGTTAAGATTAGGGCACCGGTGAGGGTAAGGCTTCGGGTGAGGGTCAGGGTTAAAATTCGTGTTAGGGTTAGGGTTAAGGAATGCAGAGGGATTAGGGTACAGCTTAGGGTACGACAGTGCTTAAGGGTTAGCGTTCTTGTGAGGGCAAGGGTTAGTGTTAGTGTCCTGGTTAAGATTAGGGCACGGGTGAGGGTAAGGCTTCGGGTGAGGGTCAGGGTTAGGATTCGGGTTAGGGTTAGGGTTAGGGAATGGGGAGATATTAGGGCACAGTTTAGGGTACCACAACGCTTAAGGTTTAGCGTACGTGTGAGGTCACTACTTAGTGTTAGTGTACTGCTTACTATTAGGGCACGGGTGAGGGTAAGGCCTCGGAAGAGGGTCACGTTAAGGGTTAGGGTTAGGGTTAGGGTTAGGGAATGGGGATTGATTAGGGTACAGGTTAGGGTACGGCAATGGCTTAGGGTTAGCGTACGTTAGAGGGCATGGGTTAGTGTTGATGTACTGGTTAAAATTAAGACACGGGTGAGGGTGAAGTTTCGGGTGAGTGTCATGGTTAGGTTTCAGGTTAGGGTTAGGGTTAGGGAATGGAGAGGGATTAGGGTACAGGTTAGGGTACCGCTGCGGTTTAGTGTTAGCGTATGTGTGAGAGCACAAGTTAGTCCTGGTGTCCTGGTTAAGATTAGGGCACGGTTGAGGGTAAGGCTTCGGGTGAGGGTCAGGGTTAGGATTCGTGTTAGGGTTAGGGTTAAGGAATGCAGAGGGATTAGGGTACAGCTTAGGATACGACAGTGCTTAAGGGTTAGCGTTTGTGTGAGGGCAAGAGTTAGTGTTTGTGTCCTGGTTAAGATTAGGGCACGGGTGAGGGTAAGGCTTCAGGTGAGGGTCAGGGTTAGGATTTGGGTTAGGGTTAGGGTTAGGGAATGGGGAGGGATTAGGGTACAGTTTAGGATACGACAACGATTAAGTGTTAGCGTTTGTGTGAGGGCAAGGGTTAGTGTTAGTGTACTGGTTAAGATTAGGGCACGGGTGAGGGTAAGGCTTCGGGTGAGGGTCAGGGTTAGGATTCGGGTTAGGGTTAGGGTTAGGGAATGGGGAGATATTAGGGCACAGTTTTGGGTACCACAACGCTTAAGGTTTAGCGTACGTGTGAGGTCACTACTTAGTGTTAGTGTACTGCTTACGATTAGGGCACGGGTGAGGGTAAGGCCTCGGAAGAGGGTCACGTTAAGGGTTAGGGTTAGGGTTAGGGTTAGGAAATGGGGATTGATTAGGGTACAGGTTAGGGTACGGCAATGGCTTAGGGTTAGCGTACGTTAGAGGGCATGGGTTAGTGTTGATGTACTGGTTAAAATTAGGACACGGGTGAGGGTGAAGTTTCGGGTGAGTGTCATGGTTAGGTTTCAGTTTAGGGTTAGGGTTAAGTCATGGGGAGGGTTTAGGGTACAATTTATGGTACGACAACGCTAAAGGTTTAGCGTACGTGTGAGGGCACGAGTTAGTGTTGGTGTCCTGGTTAAGATTAGGGCACGGGTGAGGGTAAGGCTTCGGGTGAGGGTCAGGGTTAGGATTCGTGTTAGGGTTAGGGTTAAGGAATGCAGAGGGATTAAGGTACAGCTTAGGGTACGACAGTGCTTAAGGATTAGCCTTCGTGTGAGGGCAAGGGTTAGTGTTAGTGTCCTGGTTAAGATTAGGGCATGGGTGAGGGTAAGGCTTCAGGTGAGGGTCAGGGTTAGGATTCGGGTTAGGGTTAGGGTTAGGGAATGGGGAGGGATTAGGGTACAGTTTAGGGTACGACAACGATTAAGGGTTAGCGTACGTGTGAGGGCACGTGTTAGTGTTGGTGTCCTGGTTATGATTAGGGCACGGGTGGGGGTAAGGTTTCGGGTGAGGGTCAGGGATAGAATTCGGGTTAGGGTTAGGGTTAGGGAATGGGGAGATATTAGGGCACAGTTTAGGGTAGCACAACGCTTAAGGTTTAGCGTACGTGTGAGGTCACTAGTTAGTGTTAGTGTACTGCTTACGATTAGGGCACGGGTGAGGGTAAAGCGTTGGAAGAGGGTCACGTTAAGGGTTAGCGTTAGGGTTAGTGTTAGGGAATGGGGATTGATTAGGGTACAGGTTAGGGTACGGCAATGGCTTAGGGTTAGCGTACGTTAGAGGGCATGGTTTAGTGTTGATGTACTGGTTAAAATTAGGACACGGGTGAGGGTGAAGTTTCGGGTGAGTGTCATGGTTAGGTTTCAGGTTAGGGTTAGGGTTAGGGAATGGAGAGGGATTAGGGTACAGGTTAGGGTACCGCTGTGGTATAGTGTTAGCGTATGTGTGAGAGCACAAGTTAGTCTTGGTGTCCTGGTTAAGATTAGGGCACGGTTGAGGGTAAGGTTTCGGGTGAGGGTCAGGGTTAGGATTCGGGTTAGGGTTAGGGTTAGGGAATGGAGAGGGATTAGGGTACAGGTTAGGGTACGACAATGCTTAAGGGTTAGCGTAAGTGTGAGGGCACGAGTTAGTGTTGGTGTACTGGTTAAGACAAGGGCACCGATGAGGGTAAGGCCTCGGAAAAGGGTCACGTTCAGGGTTTCGCTTAGGGTTAAGGTTAGGGAATGGGGAGGGATTAGGGTACAGGATAGGGTACGACAATGCTTAAGGGTTAGCGTACGTTTGAGGGCATGAGTTAGTGCTTCTGTAATGGTTAAGATTAGGGCATTGGTTAGGGTAGGGCATCGGAAGAGGGTCAGGTTTAGGGATGGGGTTAGGGTTAGGGTTAAGGAATGGGGAGGGTTTAGGGTACAATTTAGGGTACGACAACGCTAAAGGTTTAGCGTACGTGTGAGGGCACGAGTTAGTGATGGTGTCCTGGTTAATATTAGGGCACGGGTGAGGGTACGGCTTCGGGTGAGGGTCAGGGTTAGGATTCGGGTTAGGGTTAGGGTTAGGGAATGGGGAGATATTAGGGCACAGTTTTGGGTACCACAACGCTTAAGGTTTAGCGTACGTGTGAGGTCACTACTTAGTGTTAGTGTACTGCTTACGATTAGGGCACGGGTGAGGGTAAGGCCTCGGAAGAGGGTCACGTTAAGGGTTAGGGTTAGGGTTAGGGTTAGGAAATGGGGATTGATTAGGGTACAGGTTAGGGTACGGCAATGGCTTAGGGTTAGCGTACGTTAGAGGGCATGGGTTAGTGTTGATGTACTGGTTAAAATTAGGACACGGGTGAGGGTGAAGTTTCGGGTGAGTGTCATCGTTAGGTTTCAGTTTAGGGTTAGGGTTAAGGAATGGGGAGGGTTTAGGGTACAATTTATGGTACGACAACGCTAAAGGTTTAGCGTACGTGTGAGGGCACGAGTTAGTGTTGGTGTCCTGGTTAAGATTAGGGCACGGGTGAGGGTAAGGCTTCGGGTGAGGGTCAGGGTTAGGATTCGTGTTAGGGTTAGGGTTAAGGAATGCAGAGGGATTAAGGTACAGCTTAGGGTACGACAGTGCTTAAGGATTAGCCTTCGTGTGAGGGCAAGGGTTAGTGTTAGTGTCCTGGTTAAGATTAGGGCACGGGTGAGGGTAAGGCTTCAGGTGAGGGTCAGGGTTAGGATTCGGGTTAGGGTTAGGGTTAGGGAATGGGGAGGGATTAGGGTACAGTTTAGGGTACGACAACGATTAAGGGTTAGCGTACGTGTGAGGGCACGTGTTAGTGTTGGTGTCCTGGTTAAGCTTAGGGCACGGGTGAGGGTAAGGTTTCGGGTGAGGGTCAGGGATAGAATTCGGGTTAGGGTTAGGGTTAGGGAATGGGGAGATATTAGGGCACAGTTTAGGGTAGCACAACGCTTAAGGTTTAGCGTACATGTGAGGTCACTAGTTAGTGTTAGTGTACTGCTTACGATTAGGACACGGGTGAGGGTAAAGCCTTGGAAGAGGGTCACGTTAAGGGTTAGCGTTAGGGTTAGTGTTAGGGAATTGGGATTGATTAGGGTACAGGTTAGGGTACGGCAATGGCTTAGGGTTAGCGTACGTTAGAGGGCATGGTTTAGTGTTGATGTACTGGTTAAAATTAGGACACGGGTGAGGGTGAAGTTTCGGGTGAGTGTCATGGTTAGGTTTCAGGTTAGGGTTAGGGTTAGGGAATGGAGAGGGATTAGGGTACAGGTTAGGGTACCGCTGTGGTATAGTGTTAGCGTATGTGTGAGAGCACAAGTTAGTCTTGGTGTCCTGGTTAAGATTAGGGCACGGTTGAGGGTAAGGCTTCGGGTGAGGGTCAGGGTTAGGATTCGGGTTAGGGTTAGGGTTAGGGAATGGAGAGGGATTAGGGTACAGGTTAGGGTACGACAATGCTTAAGGGTTAGCGTAAGTGTGAGGGCACGAGTTAGTGTTGGTGTACTGGTTAAGACAAGGGCACCGATGAGGGTAAGGCCTCGGAAAAGGGTCACGTTCAGGGTTTCGCTTAGGGTTAAGGTTAGGGAATGGGGAGGGATTAGGGTACAGGATAGGGTACGACAATGCTTAAGGGTTAGCGTACATTTGAGGGCATGAGTTAGTGCTTCTGTAATGGTTAAGATTAAGGCATTGGTTAGGGTAGGGCATCGGAAGAGGGTCAGGTTTAGGGATGGGGTTAGGGTTAGGGTTAAGGAATGGGGAGGGTTTAGGGTACAATTTAGGGTACGACAACGCTAAAGGTTTAGCGTACGTGTGAGGGCACGAGTTAGTGATGGTGTCCTGGTTAATATTAGGGCACGGGTGACGGTAAGGCTTCGGGTGTGTGTCAGGGTTAGGATTCGGGTTAGGGTTAGGGTTAGGGAATGGGGAGGGATTAGGGTACAGTTTAGGGTACGACAACGATTAAGGGTTAGCGTACGTGTGAGGGCATGTGTTAGTGTTGGTGTCATGGTTAAGATTAGGGCACGGGTGAGGGTAAGGTTGCGGGTGAGGGTCAGGGATAGAATTCGGGTTAGGGTTAAGGTTAGGGAATGGGGAGATATTAGGGCACAGTTTAGGGTACCACAACGCTTAAGGTTTAGCGTACGTGTGAGGTCACTAGTTAGTGTTAGTGTACTGCTTACGATTAGGGCACGGGTGAGGGTAAGGCTTCAGGTGAGGGTCAGGGTTAGGATTCGGGTTAGGGTTAGGGTTAGGTAATGGGGAGGGATTAGGGTACAGTTTAGGGTACGACAACGATTAAGTGTTAGTGTTTGTGTGAGGGCAAGGGTTAGTGTTAGTGTCCTGGTTAAGATTAGGGCACGGGTGAGGGTAAGGCTTCAGGTGAGGGTCAGGGTTAGGATTCGGGTTAGGGTTAGGGTTAGGGAATGGGGAGATATTAGGGCACAGTTTAGGGTACCACAACGCTTAAGGTTTAGCGTACGTGTGAGGTCAGAAGTTATTGTTAGTGTACTGCTTACGATTAGGGCACGGGTGAGGGTAAGGCCTCGGAAGAGGGTCACATTAAGCATTAGGGTTAGGGTTAGGGTTAGGGAATGGGGATTGATTAGGATGCAGGTTAGGGTACGGCAATGGCTTAGGGTTAGCGTACGTTAGAGGGCATGGTTTAGTGTTGATGTACTGGTTAAAATTAGGACACGGTTGAGGGTGAAGTTTCGGGTGAGTGTCATGGTTAGGTTTCAGGTTAGGGTTAGGGTTAGGGAAGGGAGAGTGATTAGGGTACAGGTAAGGGTACCGCTGCGGTTTAGTGTTAGCGTATGTGTGAGAGCACGAGTTAGTCTTGGTGTCCTGGTTAAGATTAGGGCACAGTTGAGGGTAAGGCTGCGGGTGAGGGTCAGGGTTAGGATTCGGGTTAGGGTTAGGGTTAGTGAATGGAGAGGGATTAGGGTACAGTTGAGGGTACGACAATGCTTAAGGCTTAGCGTATGTGTGAGGGCACGAGTTAGTGTTGGTTTCCTGGTTAAGATTAGGGCACGGGTGAGGGTAAGGCTTCGGGTGAGGGTCAGGGTTAGGATTCGTGTTAGGGTTAAGATTAAGGAATGCAGAGGGATTAGGGTACAGCTTAGGGTACGACAGGACTTAAGGGTTAGCGTTCGTGTGAGGGCAACGGTTAGTGTTAGTGTCCTGGTTAAGATTAGGGCACGGGTGAGGGTAAGGCTTCAGGTGAGGGTCAGGGTTAGGATTCGGGTTAGGGTTAGGGTTAGGGAATGGGGAGGGATTAGGGTACAGTTTAGGGTACGACAACGATTAAGGGTGGGCGTACGTGTGAGGGCACGAGATAGTGTTGGTGTCCTGGATAAGATTAGGGCACGGGTGAGTGTAAGGTTTCGGGTGAGGGTCAGGGATAGAATTCGGGTTAGGGTTAGGGTTAGGGAATCGGGAGATATTAGGGCACAGTTTAGGGTACCACAACGCTTAAGGTTTAGCATACGTGTGAGGTCACTAGTTAGTGTTAGTGTACTGCTTACGATTAGGGCACGGGTGAGGGTAAGGCCTCGGAAGAGGGTCACGTTAAGGGTTAGGGTTAGGGTTAGGGTTAGGGAATGGGGATTGAATAGGGTACAGGTTAGGGTACGGCAATGGCTTAGGGTTAGGGTACGTTAGAGGGCATGGGTTAGTGTTGATGTACTGGTTAAAATTAGGACACGGGTGAGGATAAAGTTTCGGGTGAGTGTCATGGTTAGGTTTCAGGTTAGGGTTAGGGTTAGGGAATGGAGAGGGATTAGGGTACAGGTTAGGGTACCGCTGCGGTTTAGTGTTAGCGTACGTGTGCGGGCACGAGTTAGTCTTGCTGTCCTGGTTAAGCTTAGGGCACGGGTGAGGGTAAGGCTTCGGGTGAGGGTCAGGTTTCGGATTCGGGTTAGCGTTAGGGTTAGGGAATGGAGAGGGATTAGGGTACAGGTTAGGGTTCGACAATGCTTAAGGGTTAGCGTAAGTGTGAGGGCACGAGTTAGTGTTGGTGTACTGGTTAAGACAAGGACACCGATGAGGGTAAGGCCTCGGAAAATGGTCACGTTCAGGATTTCGCTTAGGGTTAGGGTTAGGGAATGGGGAGGGATTAGGGTACAGGATAGGGTACGACAATGCTTAAAGGTTAACGTACGTTTTTGGGCATGAGTTAGTGTTTGTGTACTGGTTAAGATTAGGGCATTGGTTAGGGTAGGGCATCGGAAGTGGGTCAGGTTTAGGGATGGGGTTAGGATTAGTGTTAAGGAATGGAGAGGGATTAGGGTACAATTTAGGGTACGACAACCCTTAAGGTTTAGCGTACGTGTGAGGGCACGAGTTAGTGTTGGTGTCCTGGTTAAGATTAGGGCACGGGTGTGGGTAAGGCTTCGGGTGAGGGTCAGGGTTAGGATTCGTGTTAGGGTTAGGGTTAAGGAATGCAGAGGGATTAGGGTACAGCTTAGGGTATGACAGTGCTTAAGGGTTAGCGTTCGTGTGAGGGCAAGGTTTAGTGTTAGTGTCCTGGTTAAGATTAGGGCACGGGTGAGGGTAAGGCTTCAGGTGAGGGTCAGGGTTAGGATTCGGGTTAGGGTTAGGGTTAGGGAATGGGGAGGGATTAGGGTACAGTTTAGGGTACCACAACGATTAAGGGTTAGCGTACGTGTGAGGGCACGAGTTAGTGTTGGTGTCCTGGTTAAGATTAGGGCACGGGTAAGAGTAAGGTTTCGGGTGAGGGTCAGGGATAGAATTCGGGTTAGGGTTAGGGTTAGGGAATGGGGAGATATTAGGGCACAGTTTAGGGTACCACAACGCTTAAGGTTCAGCGTACATGTGAGGTAACTAGTTAGTGCTGGTGTACTGCTTACGATTAGGGCACGGTTGAGGGTAAGGCCTCGGAAGGGGGTCACGTTAAGGGTTAGGGTTTGAGTTAGGGTTAGGGAATGGGGATTGATTAGGGTACAGGTTAGTGTACGGCAATGGCTTAGGGTTAGCATACGTTAGAGGGCATGGGTTAGTGTTGATGTACTGGTTAAAATTAGGACAGGGGTGAGGGTGAAGTTTCGGGTGAGTGTCATGTTTAGGTTTCAGGTTAGGGTTAGGGTTAGGGAATGGAGAGGGATTAGGGTACAGGTTAGGGTACCCCTGCGGTTTAGTGTTAGCATACATGTGAGGGCACAAGTTAGTCTTGGTGTCCTGGTTAAGATTAGGTCACGGGTGAAGGTAAGGCTTCGGGTGATGGTCAGGGTTAGGATTCGGGTTAGGGTTAGGGTTAAGGAATGCAGAGGGTGTAGGGTACAGCTTAGTGTACGACAGTGCTTAAGGGTTAGCGTTCGTGTGAGGGCAAGGGTTAGTGTTAGTGTCCTGGTTAAGATTAGGGCACGGGTGAGGGTAAGGCTTCAGGTGAGGGTCAGGGTTAGGATTCGGGTTAGGGTTAGGGTTAGGGAATGGGGAGGGATTAGGGTACAGTTTCGGGTACCACAACGATTAAGGGTTAGCGTACGTGTGAGGGCACGAGTTAGTGTTGGTGTCCTGGTTAAGATTAGGGCACGGGTAAGAGTAAGGTTTCGGGTGAGGGTCAGGGATAGAATTCGGGTTAGGGTTAGGGTTAGGGAATGGGGAGATATTAGGGCACAGTTTAGGGTACCAAAACGCTTAAGTTTCAGCGTACATGTGAGGTCACTAGTTAGTGTTAGTGTACTGCTTACGAATAGGGCACGGGTGAGGGTAAGGCCTCGGAAGAGGGTCACGTTAAGGGTTAGGGTTTGAGTTAGGGTTAGGGAATGGGGATTGATTAGGGTACAGGTTAGTGTACGGCAATGGCTTAGGGTTAGCATACGTTAGAGGGCATGGGTTAGTGTTGATGTACTGGTTAAAATTAGGACAGGGGTGAGGGTGAAGTTTCGGGTGAGTGTCATGTTTAGGTTTCAGGTTAGGGTTAGGGTTAGGGAATGGAGAGGGATTAGGGTACAGGTTAGGGTACCGCTGCGGTTTAGTGTTAGCGTACATGTGAGGGCACAAGTTAGTCTTGGTGTCCTGGTTAAGATTAGGTCACGGGTGAAGGTAAGGCTTCGGGTGATGGTCAGGGTTAGGATTCGGGTTAGGGTTAGGGTTAAGGAATGCAGAGGGAGTAGGGTACAGCTTAGGGTACGACAGTGCTTAAGGGTTAGCGTTCGTGTGAGGTCAAGGGTTAGTGTTAGTGTCCTGGTTAAGATTAGGGCACGGGTGAGGGTAAGGCTTCGGGTGAGGGTCAGGGTTAGGATTCGTGTTAGGGTTAGGGTTAAGGAATGCAGAGGGATTAGGGTACAGCTTAGTGTACGACAGTGCTTAAGGGTTAGCGTTCGTGTGAGGGCAACGGTTAGTGTTAGTGTCCTGGTTAAGATTAGGGCACGGGTGAGGGTAAGGCCTCGGAAGAGGGTCACGTTAAGGGTTAGGGTTAGGGTTAGGGTTAGGGAATGGGGATTGATTAGGGTACAGGTTAGGGTACGGCAATGGCTTAGGGTTAGCATACGTTAGAGGACATGGGTTAGTGTTGATGTACTGGTTAAAATTAGGACACGGGTGAGGGTAAAGTTTTCGGTGAGTGTCATGGTTAGGTTTCAGGTTAGGGTTTGGGTTAGGGAATGGAGAGGGATTAGGGTACAAGTTAGGGTACCGCTGCGGTTTAGTGTTAGCGTACGTTTGAGGGCACGAGTTAGTCTTGGTGTCCTGGTTAAGATTAGGGCACGGGTGAGGGTAAGGCTTCGGGTGAGGGTCAGGGTTAGGATTCGGGTTAGCGTTAGGGTTAGGGAATGGAGAGGGATTAGGGTACAGGTTAGGGTACGACAATGCTTAAGGGTTAGCGTAAGTGTGAGGGCACGAGTTGGTGTTGGTGTACTGGTTAAGACAAAGGCACCTATGTGGGTAAGGCCTCGGAAAAGGGTCACGTTCAGGGTTTCGCTTAGAGTTAGGGTTAGGGAATGGGGAGGGATTAGGGTACAGGTTAGGGTACGACAGTGCTTAAGGGTTAGCGTTCGTGTGAGGGCAAGTGTTAGTGTTAGTGTCCTGGTTAAGATTAGGGCACGGGTGAGGGTAAGGCTTCAGGTGAGGGTCAGGGTTAGGATTCGGGTTAGGGTTAGGGTTAGGGAATGGGGAGGGATTAGGGTACAGATTAGGGTACGACAACGATTAAGGGTTAGCGTACGTGTGAGGGTACGAGTTAGTGTTGGTGTCCTGGTTAAGTTTAGGGCACGGGTGAGGGTAAGGTTTCGGGTGAGGGTCAGGGATAGAATTCGGGTTAGGGTTAGGGTTAGGGAATGGGGAGATATTAGGGCACAGTTTAGGGTACCACAATGCTTAAGGTTTAGCGTACGTGTGGGGTCACTTGTTAGTGTTAGTGTACTGCTTACGATTAGGGCACGGGTGAGGATAAGGCCTCGGAAGAGGGTTACGTTAAGGGTTAGGGTTAGGGTTAGGGTTAGGGAATGGGGATTGATTAGGGTACAGGTTAGGGTACCGCAATGGCTTAGTGTTTGCGTCCGTTAGAGGGCATGAGTTAGTGTTGATGTACTGGTTAAAATTAGGACACGGGTGAGGGTAAAATTTCGGGTGAGTTTCATGGTTAGGTTTCAGGTTAGGGTTAGGGTTAGGGAATCGAGAGGGATTAGTGTACAGGTTAGGGTACCGCTGCGGTTTAGTGTTAGCGTACGTGTGAGGGCACGAGTTAGTCTTGGTGTCCTGGTTAAGATTAGGGCACAGGTGACGGTAAGGCTTCGGGTGAGGGTCAGGGTTAGGATTCGGGTTAGAGTTAGGGTTAGGGAATGGAGAGGGATTAGGGTACAGGTTAGGTCACGACAATGCTTAAGGGTTAGGGTAAGTGTGAGGGCACGAGTTAGTGTTGGTGTACTGGTTAAGACAAGAACACCGATGAGGGTAGGGCCTCGGAAAAGGGTCACGTTCAGGATTTCGCTTAGGGTTAGGGTTAGGGAATGGGGAGGGATTAGGGTACAGGATAGGGTACGACAATGCTGAAAGGTTAACGTACGTTTTTGGGCATGAGTTAGTGTTTGTGTATTGGTTAAGATTAGGGCATTGGTTAGGGTAGTACATCGGAAGTGGGTTAGGTTTAGGGATGGGGTTAGGATTAGGGTTAAGGAATGGAGAGGGATTACGGTACAATTTAGGGTACGACAACGCTTAAGGTTTAGCGTACGTGTGAGGGCACGAGTTAGTGTTGGTGTCCTGGTTAAGATTAGGGCACGGGTGAGGGTAAGGCTTCGGGTGAGGTTCAGGGTTAGGATTCGTGTTAGGTTTAGGGTTAAGGAATGCAGAGGGATTAGGGTACAGCTTAGGGTATGACAGTGCTTAAGGGTTAGCGTTCTTGTGAGGGCAAGGGTTAGTGTTAGTGTCCTGGTTAAGATTAGGGCACGGGTGAGGGTAAGGCTTCAGGTGAGGGCCAGGGTTAGGATTCGGGTTAGGGTTAGGGTTAGGGAATGGGGAGATATTAGGGCACAGTTTAGGGTACCACAACGCTTAAGGTTCAGCGTACATGTGAGGTCACTAGTTAGTGTTAGTGTACTGCTTACGATTAGGGCACGGGTGAGTGTCAGGCCTCGGAAGAGGGTCACGTTAAGGGTTAGGGTTTGGGTTAGGGTTAGGGAATGGGGATTGATTAGGGTACAGGTTAGTGTACGGCAGTGGCTTAGGGTTAGCATACGTTAGAGGGCATGGGTTAGTGTTGATGTACTGTTTAAAATTAGGACAGGGGTGAGGGTGAAGTTTCGGGTGAGTGTCATGGTTAGGTTTCAGGTTAGGGTTAGGGTTAGGGAATGGAGAGGGATTAGGGTACAGGTTAGGGTACCGCTGCGGTTTAGTGTTAGCGTACGTGTGAGGGCACAAGTTAGTCTTGGTGTCCTGGTTAAGATTAGGTCACGGGTGAAGGTAAGGCTTCGGGTGATGGTCAGGGTTAGGATTCGGGTTAGGGTTAGGGTTAAGGAATGCAGAGGGATTAGGGTACAGCTTAGGGTACGACAGTGCTTAAGGGTTAGCGTTCGTGTGAGGGCAAGGGTTAGTGTTAGTGTCCTGGTTAAGATTAGGGCACGGGTGAGGGTAAGGCTTCGGGTGAGGGTCAGGGTTAGGATTCGTGTTAGGGTTAGGGTTAAGGAATGCAGAGGGATTAGGGTACAGCTTAGGGTACGACAGTGCTTAAGGGTTAGCGTTCGTGTGAGAACAAGGGTTAGTGTTAGTGTCCTGGTTAAGATTAGGGCACGGGTGAGGGTAAGGCCTCGGAAGAGGGTAACGTTAAGGGTTAGGGTTAGGGTTAGGGTTAGGGAATGGGGATTGATTAGGGTACAGGCTAGGGTACGGCAATGGCTTAGGGTTAGCATACGTTAGAGGGCATGGGTTAGTGTTGATGTACTGGTTAAAATTAGGACACGGGTGAGGGTAAAGTTTCGGGTGAGTGTCATGGTTAGGTTTAAGGTTAGGGTTAGGGTTAGGGAATGGAGAGGGATTAGTGTACAGGTTAGGGTACCGCTGCGGTTTAGTGTTAGCGTACGTGTGAGGGCATGAGTTAGTCTTGGTGTCCTGGTTAAGATTAGGGCACGGGTGAGGGTAAGGCTTCGGGTGAGGGTCAGGGTTAGGATTCGGGTTAGCGTTAGGGTTAGGGAATGGAGAGGGATTAGGGTACAGGTTAGGTTACGACAATGCTTAAGGGTTAGCGTAAGTGTGAGGGCACGAGTTAGTGTTGGTGTACTGGTTAAGACAAGGACACCGATGAGGGTAAGGCCTCGGAAAAGGGTCACGTTCAGGTTTTCGCTTAGGGTTAGGGTTAGGGAATGGGGAGGGATTAGGGTACAGGTTAGGGTACGACAATGTTTAATGGTTAACGTACCTTTGAGGGCATGAGGTAGTGTTTGTGTACTGGTTAAGATTAGGGCATTGGTTAGGGCAGGGCATCGGACGTGGGTCAGGTTTAGGAATGGGTTTAGGGTTAGGGTTAAGGAATGGGGAGGGATTAGGGTACAATTTAGGGTACGACAACGCTTAAGGTTTAGCGTACGTGTGAGGGCACGAGTTAGTGTTGGTGTCCTGGTTAAGATTAGGGCACGGGTGAGGGTAAGGCTTCGGGTGAGGGTCAGGGTTAGGATTCGTGTTAGGGTTAGGGTTAAGGAATGCAGAGGGATTAGGGTACAGCTTAGGGTACGACAGTGCTTAAGGGTTAGCGTTCGTGTGAGGGCAAGTGTTAGTGTTAGTGTCCTGGTTAAGATTAGGGCACGGGTGAGGGTAAGGCTTCAGGTGAGGGTCAGGGCTAGGAATCGGGTTAGGGTTAGGGTTAGGGAATGGGGAGGGATTAGGGTACAGTTTAGGGTACGACAACGATTAAGGGTTAGCGTACGTGTGAGTGCACGAGTTAGTGTTGGTGTCCTGGTTAAGATTAGGGCACGGGTGAGGGTAAGGTTTCGGGTGAGGGTCAGGGATAGAATTCGGGTTAGGGTTAGGGTTAGGGAATGGGGAGATATTAGGGCACAGTTTAGGGTACCACAACGCTTAAGGTTTAGCATACGTGTGAGGTCACTAGTTAGTGTTAGTGTACTGCTTACGATTAGGGCACGGGTGAGGGTAAGGCCTCGGAAGAGGGTCACGTTAAGGGTTAGGGTTAGGGTTAGGGTTAGGGAATGGGGATTGATTAGGGTACAGGTTAGGGTACGGCAATGGCTTAGGGTTTGCGTCCGTTAGAGGGCATGAGTTAGTGATGATGTACTGGTTAAAATTAGGACATGGGTGAGGGTAAAATATCGGGTGAGTTTCATGGTTAGGTTTCAGATTAGGGTTAGGGTTAGGGAATGGAGAGGGATTAGTGTACAGGTTAGGGTACCGCTGCGGTTAAGTGTTAGCGTACGTGTGAGGGCACGAGTTAGTCTTGGTGTCCTGGTTAAGATTAGGGCACGGGTGAGGGTAAGGCTTCGGGTGAGGGTCAGGGTTAGGATTCGGGTTAGCGTTAGGGTTAGGGAATGGAGAGGGATTAGGGTACAGGTTAGGTCACGACAATGCTTAAGGGTTAGCGTAAGTGTGAGGGCACGAGTTAGTGTTGGTGTACTGGTTAAGACAAGGACACCGATGACGGTAAGGCCTCGGAAAAGGGTCACGTTCAGGATTTCGCTTAGGGTTAGGGTTAGGGAATGGGGAGGGATTAGGGTACAGGATAGGGTATGACAATGCTTAAAGGTTAACGTACGTTTTTGGACATGAGTTAGTGTTTGTGTACTGGTTAAGATTAGGGCATTGGTTAGGGTAGGACATCGGAAGTGGGTTAGATTTAGGGATGGGGTTAGGATTAGGTTTAAGGAATGGAGAGGGATTAGGGTACAATTTAGGGTACGACAACGCTTAAGGTTTAGCGTACGTGTGAGGGCACGAGTTAGTGTTGGTGTCCTGGTTAAGATTAGGGCACGGGTGAGGGTATGGCCTCGGAAGAGGGTCACGTTAAGGGTTAGGGTTTGGGTTAGGGTTAGGGAATGGGGATTGATTAGGGTACAGGTTAGTGTACGGCAATGGCTTAGGGTTAGCATACGTTAGAGGGCATGGGTTAGTGTTGATGTACTGGTTAAAATTAGGACAGGGGTGAGGGTGAAGTTTCGGGTGAGTGTCATGTTTAGGTTTCAGGTTAGGGTTAGGGTTAGGGAATGGAGAGGGATTAGGGTACAGGTTAGGGTACCCCTGCGGTTTAGTGTTACCATACATGTGAGGGCACAAGTTAGTCTTGGTGTCCTGGTTAAGATTAGGTCACGGGTGAAGGTAAGGCTTCGGGTGATGGTCAGGGTTAGGATTCGGGTTAGGGTTAGGGTTAAGGAATGCAGAGGGAGTAGGGTACAGCTTAGGGTACGACAGTGCTTAAGGGTTAGCGTTCGTGTGAGGGCAAGGGTTAGTGTTAGTGTCCTGGTTAAGATTAGGGCACGGGTGAGGGTAAGGCTTCAGGTGAGGGTCAGGGTTAGGATTCGGGTTAGGGTTAGGGTTAGGGAATGGGGAGGGATTAGGGTACAGTTTAGGGTACCACAACGATTAAGGGTTAGCGTACGTGTGAGGGCACGAGTTAGTGTTGGTGTCCTGGTTAAGATTAGGGCACGGGTAAGAGTAAGGTTTCGGGTGAGGGTCAGGGATAGAATTCGGGTTAGGGTTAGGGTTAGGGAATGGGGAGATATTAGGGCACAGTTTAGGGTACCAAAACGCTTAAGTTTCAGCGTACATGTGATGTCACTAGTTAGTGTTAGTGTACTGCTTACGAATAGGGCACGGGTGAGGGTAAGGCCTCGGAAGAGGGTCACGTTAAGGGTTAGGGTTTGAGTTAGGGTTAGGGAATGGGGATTGATTAGGGTACAGGTTAGTGTACGGCAATGGCTTAGGGTTAGCATACGTTAGAGGGCATGGGTTAGTGTTGATGTACTGGTTAAAATTAGGACAGGGGTGAGGGTGAAGTTTCGGGTGAGTGTCATGTTTAGGTTTCAGGTTAGGGTTAGGGTTAGGGAATGGAGAGGGATTAGGGTACAGGTTAGGGTACCGCTGCGGTTTAGTGTTAGCGTACATGTGAGGGCACAAGTTAGTCTTGGTGTCCTGGTTAAGATTAGGTCACGGGTGAAGGTAAGGCTTCGGGTGATGGTCAGGGTTAGGATTCGGGTTAGGGTTAGGGTTAAGGAATGCAGAGGGAGTAGGGTACAGCTTAGGTTACGACAGTGCTTAAGGGTTAGCGTTCGTGTGAGGGCAAGGGTTAGTGTTAGTGTCCTGGTTAAGATTAGGGCACGGGTGAGGGTAAGGCTTCGGGTGAGGGTCAGGGTTAGGATTCGTGTTAGGGTTAGGGTTAAGGAATGCAGAGGGATTAGGGTACAGCTTAGTGTACGACAGTGCTTAAGGGTTAGCGTTCGTGTGAGGGCAACGGTTAGTGTTAGTGTCCTGGTTAAGATTAGGGCACGGGTGAGGGTAAGGCCTCGGAAGAGGGTCACGTTAAGGGTTAGGGTTAGGGTTAGGGTTAGGGAATGGGGATTGATTAGGGTACAGGTTAGGGTACGGCAATGGCTTAGGGTTAGCATACGTTAGAGGGCATGGGTTAGTGTTGATGTACTGGTTAAAATTAGGACACGGGTGAGGGTAAAGTTTCGGGTGAGTGTCATGGTTAGGTTTAAGGTTAGGGTTAGGGTTAGGGAATGGAGAGGGATTAGTGTACAGGTTAGGGTACCGCTGCGGTTTAGTGTTAGCGTACGTGTGAGGGCACGAGTTAGTCTTGGTGTCCTGGTTAAGATTAGGGCACGGGTGAGGGTAAGGCTTCGGGTGAGGGTCAGGGTTAGGATTCGGGTTAGCGTTAGGGTTAGGGAATGGAGAGGGATTAGGGTACAGGTTAGGGTACGACAATGCTTAAGGGTTAGCGTAAGTGTGAGGGCACGAGTTAGTGTTGGTGTACTGGTTAAGACAAGGACACCGATGAGGGTAAGGCCTCGGAAAAGGGTCACGTTCAGGTTTTCGCTTAGGGTTAGGGTTAGGGAATGGGGAGGGATTAGGGTACAGGTTAGGGTACGACAATGTTTAATGGTTAACGTACCTTTGAGGGCATGAGGTAGTGTTTGTGTACTGGTTAAGATTAGGGCATTGGTTAGGGTAGGGCATCGGACGTCGGTCAGGTTTAGGGATGGGGTTAGGGTTAAGGTTAAGGAATGGGGAGGGATTAGGGTACAATTTAGGGTACGACAACGCTTAAGGTTTAGCGTACGTGTGAGGGCACGAGTTAGTGTTGGTGTCCTGGTTAAGATTAGGGCACGGGTGAGGGTAAGGCTTCGGGTGAGGGTCAGGGTTAGGATTCGTGTTAGGGTTAGGGTTAAGGAATGCAGAGGGATTAGGGTACAGCTTAGGGTACGACAGTGCTTAAGGGTTAGCGTTCGTGTGAGGGCAAGTGTTAGTGTTAGTGTCCTGGTTAAGATTAGGGCACGGGTGAGGGTAAGGGTTCAGGTGAGGGTCAGGGTTAGGAATCGGGTTAGGGTTACGGTTAGGGAATGGGGAGGGATTAGGGTACAGTTTAGGGTACGACAACGATTAAGGGTTAGCGTACGTGTGAGTGCACGAGTTAGTGTTGGTGTCCTGGTTAAGATTAGGGCACGGGTGAGGGTAAGGTTTCGGGTGAGGGTCAGGGATAGAATTCGGGTTAGGGTTAGGGTTAGGGAATGGGGAGATATTAGGGCACAGTTTAGGGTACCACAACGCTTAAGGTTTAGCATACGTGTGAGGTCACTAGTTAGTGTTAGTGTACTGCTTACGATTAGGGCACGGGTGAGGGTAAGGCCTCGGAAGAGGGTCACGTTAAGGGTTAGGGTTAGGGTTAGGGTTAGGGAATGGGGATTGATTAGGGTACAGGTTAGGGTACGGCAATGGCTTAGGGTTTGCGTCCGTTAGAGGGCATGAGTTAGTGATGATGTACTGGTTAAAATTAGGACACGGGTGAGGGTAAAATATCGGGTGAGTTTCATGGTTAGGTTTCAGGTTAGGGTTAGGGTTAGGGAATGGAGAGGGATTAGTGTACAGGTTAGGGTACCGCTGCGGTTAAGTGTTAGCGTACGTGTGAGGGCACGAGTTAGTCTTGGTGTCCTGGTTAAGATTAGGGCACGGGTGAGGGTAAGGCTTCGGGTGAGGGTCAGGGTTAGGATTCGGGTTAGCGTTAGGGTTAGGGAATGGAGAGGGATTAGGGTACAGGTTAGGTCACGACAATGCTTAAGGGTTAGCGTAAGTGTGAGGGCCCGAGTTAGTGTTGGTGTACTGGTTAAGACAAGGACACCGATGACGGTAAGGCCTCGGAAAAGGGTCACGTGCAGGATTTCGCTTAGGGTTAGGGTTAGGGAATGGGGAGGGATTAGGGTACAGGATAGGGTACGACAATGCTTAAAGGTTAACGTACGTTTTTGGACATGAGTTAGTGTTTGTGTACTGGTTAAGATCAGGGCATTGGTTAGGGTAGGACATCGGAAGTGGGTTAGATTTAGGGATGGGGTTAGGATTAGGTTTAAGGAATGGAGAGGGATTAGGGTACAATTTAGGGTACGACAACGCTTAAGGTTTAGCGTACGTGTGAGGGCACGAGTTAGTGTTGGTGTCCTGGTTAAGATTAGGGCACGGGTGAGGGTATGGCCTCGGAAGAGGGTCACGTTAAGGGTTAGGGTTTGGGTTAGGGTTAGGGAATGGGGATTGATTAGGGTACAGGTTAGTGTACGGCAATGGCTTAGGGTTAGCATACGTTAGAGGGCATGGGTTAGTGTTGATGTACTGGTTAAAATTAGGACAGGGGTGAGGGTGAAGTTTCGGGTGAGTGTCATGTTTAGGTTTCAGGTTAGGGTTAGGGTTAGGGAATGGAGAGGGATTAGGGTACAGGTTAGGGTACCCCTGCGGTTTAGTGTTAGCATACATGTGAGGGCACAAGTTAGTCTTGGTGTCCTGGTTAAGATTAGGTCACGGGTGAAGGTAAGGCTTCGGGTGATGGTCAGGGTTAGGATTCGGGTTAGGGTTAGGGTTAAGGAATGCAGAGGGAGTAGGGTACAGCTTAGGGTACGACAGTGCTTAAGGGTTAGCGTTCGTGTGAGGGCAAGGGTTAGTGTTAGTGTCCTGGTTAAGATTAGGGCACGGGTGAGGTTAAGGCTTCAGGTGAGGATCAGGGTTAGGATTCGGGTTAGGGTTAGGGTTAGGGAATGGGGAGGGATTAGGGTACAGTTTAGGGTACCACAACGATTAAGGGTTAGCGTACGTGTGAGGGCACGAGTTAGTGTTGGTGTCCTGGTTAAGATTAGGGCACGGGTAAGAGTAAGGTTTCGGGTGAGGGTCAGGGATAGAATTCAGGTTAGGGTTAGTGTTAGGGAATGGGGAGATATTAGGGCACAGTTTAGGGTACCAAAACGCTTAAGTTTCAGCGTACATGTGAGGTCACTAGTTAGTGTTAGTGTACTGCTTACGAATAGGGCACGGGTGAGGGTAAGGCCTCGGAAGAGGGTCACGTTAAGGGTTAGGGTTTGAGTTAGGGTTAGGGAATGGGGATTGATTAGGGTACAGGTTAGTGTACGGCAATGGCTTAGGGTTAGCATACGTTAGAGGGCATGGGTTAGTGTTGATGTACTGGTTAAAATTAGGACAGGGGTGAGGGTGAAGTTTCGGGTGAGTGTCATGTTTAGGTTTCAGGTTAGGGTTAGGGTTAGGGAATGGAGAGGGATTAGGGTACAGGTTAGGGTACCGCTGCGGTTTAGTGTTAGCGTACATGTGAGGGCACAAGTTAGTCTTGGTGTCCTGGTTAAGATTAGGTCACGGGTGAAGGTAAGGCTTCGGGTGATGGTCAGGGTTAGGATTCGGGTTAGGGTTAGGGTTAAGGAATGCAGAGGGAGTAGGGTACAGCTTAGGGTACGACAGTGCTTAAGGGTTAGCGTTCGTGTGAGGGCAAGGGTTAGTGTTAGTGTCCTGGTTAAGATTAGGGCACGGGTGAGGGTAAGGCTTCGGGTGAGGGTCAGGGTTAGGATTCGTGTTAGGGTTAGGGTTAAGGAATGCAGAGGGATTAGGGTACAGCTTATTGTACGACAGTGCTTAAGGGTTAGCGTTCGTGTGAGGGCAACGGTTAGTGTTAGTGTCCTGGTTAAGATTAGGGCACTGGTGAGGGTAAGGCCTCGGAAGAGGGTCACGTTAAGGGTTAGGGTTAGGGTTAGGGTTAGGGAATGGGGATTGATTAGGGTACAGGTTAGGGTACGGCAATGGCTTAGGGTTAGCATACGTTAGAGGACATGGGTTAGTGTTGATGTACTGGTTAAAATTAGGACACGGGTGAGGGTAAAGTTTTCGGTGAGTGTCATGGTTAGGTTTCAGGTTAGGGTTAGGGTTAGGGAATGGAGAGGGATTAGGGTACAGGTTAGGGTACGACAATGCTTAAGGGTTAGCGTAAGTGTGAGGGCACGAGTTGGTGTTGGTGTACTGGTTAAGACAAAGGCACCTATGTGGGTAAGGCCTCGGAAAAGGGTCACGTTCAGGGTTTCGCTTAAAGTTAGGGTTAGGGAATGGGGAGGGATTAGGGTACAGGTTAGGGTACGACAGTGCTTAAGGGTTAGCGTTCGTGTGAGGGCAAGTGTTAGTGTTAGTGTCCTGGTTAAGATTAGGGCACGGGTGAGGGTAAGGCTTCAGGTGAGGGTCAGGGTTAGGATTCGGGTTAGGGTTAGGGTTAGGGAATGGGGAGGGATTAGGGTACAGATTAGGGTACGACAACGATTAAGGGTTAGCGTACGTGTGAGGGCACGAGTTAGTGTTGGTGTCCTGGTTAAGATTAGGGCACGGGTGAGGGTAAGGTTTCGGGTGAGGGTCAGGGATAGAATTCGGGTTAGGGTTAGGGTTAGGGAATGGGGAGATATTAGGGCACAGTTTAGGGTACCACAATGCTTAAGGTTTAGCGTACGTGTGGGGTCACTAGTTAGTGTTAGTGTACTGCTTACGATTAGGGCACGGGTGAGGATAAGGTCTCGGAAGAGGGTTACGTTAAGGGTTAGGCTTAGGGTTAGGGTTAGGGAATGGGGATTGATTAGGGTACAGGTTAGGGTACCGCAATGGCTTAGTGTTTGCGTCCGTTAGAGAGCATGTGTTAGTGTTGATGTACTGGTTAAAATTAGGACACGGGTGAGGGTAAAATTTCGGGTGAGTTTCATGGTTAGGTTTCAGGTTAGGGTTAGGGTTAGGGAATCGAGAGGGATTAGTGTACAGGTTAGTGTACCGCTGCGGTTTAGTGTTAGCGTACGTGTGAGGGCACGAGTTAGTCTTGGTGTCCTGGTTAAGATTAGGGCACGGGTGAGGGTAAGGCTTCGGGTGAGGGTCAGGGTTAGGATTCGGGTTAGAGTTAGGGTTAGGGAATGGAGAGGGATTAGGGTACAGGTTAGGTCACGACAATGCTTAAGGGTTAGGGTAAGTGTGAGGGCACGAGTTAGTGTTGGTGTACTGGTTAAGACAAGAACACCGATGAGGGTAGGGCCTCGGAAAAGGGTCACGTTCAGGATTTCGCTTAGGGTTAGGGTTAGGGAATGGGGAGGGATTAGGGTACAGGATAGGGTACGACAATGCTGAAAGGTTAACGTACGTTTTTGGGCATGAGTTAGTGTTTGTGTACTGGTTAAGCTTAGGGCATTGGTTAGGGTAGTACATCGGAAGTGGGTTAGGTTTAGGGATGGGGTTAGGATTAGGGTTAAGGAATGGAGAGGGATTACGGTACAATTTAGGGTACGACAACGCTTAAGGTTTAGCGTACGTGTGAGGGCACGAGTTAGTGTTGGTGTCCTGGTTAAGATTAGGGCACGGGTGAGGGTAAGGCTTCGGGTGAGGGTCAGGGTTAGGATTCGTGTTAGGTTTAGGGTTAAGGAATGCAGAGGGATTAGGGTACAGCTTAGGGTATGACAGTGCTTAAGGGTTAGCGTTCTTGTGAGGGCAAGGGTTAGTGTTAGTGTCCTGGTTAAGATTAGGGCACGGGTGAGGGTAAGGCTTCAGGTGAGGGCCAGGGTTAGGATTCGGGTTAGGGTTAGGGTTAGGGAATGGGGAGATATTAGGGCACAGTTTAGGGTACCACAACGCTTAAGGTTCAGCGTACATGTGAGGTCACTAGTTAGTGTTAGTGTACTGCTTACGATTAGGGCACGGGTGAGGGTCAGGCCTCGGAAGAGGGTCACGTTAAGGGTTAGGGTTTGGGTTAGGGTTAGGGAATGGGGATTGATTAGGGTACAGGTTAGTGTACGGCAGTGGCTTAGGGTTAGCATACGTTAGAGGGCATGGGTTAGTGTTGATGTACTGGTTAAAATTAGGACAGGGGTGAGGGTGAAGTTTCGGGTGAGTGTCATGGTTAGGTTTCAGGTTAGGGTTAGGGTTAGGGAATGGAGAGGGATTAGGGTACAGGTTAGGGTACCGCTGCGGTTTAGTGTTAGCGTACATGTGAGGGCACAAGTTAGTCTTGGTGTCCTGGTTAAGATTAGGTCACAGGTGAAGGTAAGGCTTCGGGTGATGGTCAGGGTTAGGATTCGGGTTAGGGTTAGGGTTAAGGAATGCAGAGGGATTAGGGTACAGCTTAGGTTACGACAGTGCTTAAGGGTTAGCGTTCGTGTGAGGGCAAGGGTTAGTGTTAGTGTCCTGGTTAAGATTAGGGCACGGGTGAGGGTAAGGCTTCGGGTGAGGGTCAGGGTTAGGATTCGTGTTAGGGTTAGGGTTAAGGAATGCAGAGGGATTAGGGTACAGCTTAGGGTACGACAGTGCTTAAGGGTTAGCGTTCGTGTGAGAACAATTGTTAGTGTTAGTGTCCTGGTTAAGATTAGGGCACGGGTGAGGGTAAGGCCTCGGAAGAGGGTCACGTTAAGGGTTAGGGTTAGGGTTAGGGTTAGGGAATGGGGATTGATTAGGGTACAGGTTAGGGTACGGCAATGGCTTAGGGTTAGCATACGTTAGAAGGCATGGGTTAGTGTTGATGTACTGGTTAAAATTAGGACACGGGTGAGGGTAAAGTTTCGGGTGAGTGTCATGGTTAGGTTTAAGGTTAGGGTTAGGGTTAGGGAATGGAGAGGGATTAGTGTACAGGTTAGGGTACCGCTGCGGTTTAGTGTTAGCGTACGTGTGAGGGCACGAGTTAGTCTTGGTGTCCTGGTTAAGATTAGGGCACGGGTGAGGGTAAGGCTTCGGGTGAGGGTCAGGGTTAGGATTCGGGTTAGCGTTAGGGTTAGGGAATGGAGAGGGATTAGGGTACAGGTTAGGGTACGACAATGCTTAAGGGTTAGCGTAAGTGTGAGGGCACGAGTTAGTGTTGGTGTACTGGTTAAGACAAGGACACCGATGAGGGTAAGGCCTCGGAAAAGGGTCACGTTCAGGTTTTCGCTTAGGGTTAGGGTTAGGGAATGGGGAGGGATTAGGGTACAGGTTAGGGTACGACAATGTTTAATGGTTAACGTACCTTTGAGGGCATGAGGTAGTGTTTGTGTACTGGTTAAGATTAGGGCATTGGTTAGGGTAGGGCATCGGACGTCGGTCAGGTTTAGGGATGGGGTTAGGGTTAAGGTTAAGGAATGGGGAGGGATTAGGGTACAATTTAGGGTACGACAACGCTTAAGGTTTAGCGTACGTGTGAGGGCACGAGTTAGTGTTGGTGTCCTGGTTAAGATTAGGGCACGGGTGAGGGTAAGGCTTCGGGTGAGGGTCAGGGTTAGGATTCGTGTTAGGGTTAGGGTTAAGGAATGCAGAGGGATTAGGGTACAGCTTAGGGTACGACAGTGCTTAAGGGTTAGCGTTCGTGTGAGGGCAAGTGTTAGTGTTAGTGTCCTGGTTAAGATTAGGGCACGGGTGAGGGTAAGGCTTCAGGTGAGGGTCAGGGTTAGGAATCGGGTTAGGGTTACGGTTAGGGAATGGGGAGGGATTAGGGTACAGTTTAGGGTACGACAACGATTAAGGGTTAGCGTACGTGTGAGTGCACGAGTTAGTGTTGGTGTCCTGGTTAAGATTAGGGCACGGGTGAGGGTAAGGTTTCGGGTGAGGGTCAGGGATAGAATTCGGGTTAGGGTTAGGGTTAGGGAATGGGGAGATATTAGGGCACAGTTTAGGGTACCACAACGCTTAAGGTTTAGCATACGTGTGAGGTCACTAGTTAGTGTTAGTGTACTGCTTACGATTAGGGCACGGGTGAGGGTAAGGCCTCGGAAGAGGGTCACGTTAAGGGTTAGGGTTAGGGTTAGGGTTAGGTAATGGGGATTGATTAGGGTACAGGTTAGGGTACGGCAATGGCTTAGGGTTTGCGTCCGTTAGAGGGCATGAGTTAGTGATGATGTACTGGTTAAAATTAGGACACGGGTGAGGGTAAAATATCGGGTGAGTTTCATGGTTAGGTTTCAGGTTAGGGTTAGGGTTAGGGAATGGAGAGGGATTAGTGTACAGGTTAGGGTACCGCTGCGGTTTAGTGTTAGCGTACGTGTGAGGGCACAAGTTAGTCTTGGTGTCCTGGTTAAGATTAGGGCACGGGTGAGGGTAAGGCTTCGGGTGAGGGTCAGGGTTAGGATTCGGGTTAGCGTTAGGGATAGGGAATGGAGAGGGATTAGGGTACAGGTTAGGTCACGACAATGCTTAAGGGTTACCGTAAGTGTGAGGGCACGAGTTAGTGTTGGTGTACTGGTTAAGACAAGGACACCGATGACGGTAAGGCCTCGGAAAAGGGTTACATTCAGGATTTCGCTTAGGGTTAGGGTTAGGGAATGGGGAGGGATTAGGGTACAGGATAGGGTACGACAATGCTTAAAGGTTAACGTACGTTTTTGGGCATGAGTTAGTGTTTGTGTACTGGTTAAGATTAGGGCATTGGTTAGGGTAGGACATCGGAAGTGGGTTAGATTTAGGGATGGGGTTAGGATTAGGTTTAAGGAATGGAGAGGGATTAGGGTACAATTTAGGGTACGACAACGCTTAAGGTTTAGCGTACGTGTGAGGGCACGAGTTAGTGTTGGTGTCCTGGTTAAGATTAGGGCACGGGTGAGGGTAAGGCCTCGGAAGAGGGTCACGTTAAGGGTTAGGGTTTGGGTTAGGGTTAGGGAATGGGGATTGATTAGGGTACAGGTTAGTGTACCTCAATGGCTTAGGGTTAGCATACGTTAGAGAGCATGGGTTAGTGTTGATGTACTGGTTAAAATTAGGACAGGGGTGAGGGTGAAGTTTCGGGTGAGTGTCACGGTTAGGTTTCCGGTTAGGGTTAGGGTTAGGGAATGGAGAGGGATTAGGGTACAGGTTAGGGTACCGCTGCGGTTTAGTGTTAGCGTACATGAGAGGGCACAAGTTAGTCTTGGTGTCCTGGTTAAGATTAGGTCACGGGTGAAGGTAAGGCTTCGGTTGATGGTCAGGGTTAGGATTCGGGTTAGGGTTAGGGTTAAGGAATGCAGAGGGATTAGGGTACAGCTTAAGGTACGACAGTGCTTAAGGGTTAGCGTTCGTGTGAGGGCAAGGGTTAGTGTTATTGTCCTGGTTAAGATTAGGGCACGGGTGAGGGTAAGGCTTCGGGTGAGGGTCAGGGTTAGGATTCGTGTTAGGGTTAGGGTTAAGGAATGCAGAGGGATTAGGGTACAGCTTAGGGTACGACAGTGCTTAATGGTTAGCGTTCGTGTGAGAGCAAGGGTTAGTGTTAGTGTCCTGGTTAAGATTAGGGCACGGGTGAGGGTAAGGCTTCAGGTGAGGGTCAGGGTTAGTATTCGGGTTAGGGTTAGGGTTAGGGAATGGGGAGGGATTAGGGTACAGTTTAGGGTACGACAACGATTAAGGGTGGGCGTATGTGTGAGGGCACGAGTTAGTGTTGGTGTCCTGGTTAAGATTAGGGCACGGGTGAGGGTAAGGTTTCGGGTGAGGGTCAGGGATAGAATTCAGGTTAGGGTTAGTGTTAGGGAATGGGGATATATTAGAGCACAGATTAGGGTACCACAACGCTTAAGGTTTAGCGCACGTGTGAGGTCACTAGTTAGTGTTAGTGTACTGCTTACGATTAGGGCACGGGTGAGGGTAAGGCCTCGGAAGAGGGTCACCTTAAGGGTTAGGGTTATGGTTAGGGTTAGGGAATGGGGATTGATTAGGGTACAGGTTAGGATACGACAATGGCATAGGGTTAGCGTACGTTAGAGGGCATGGGTTAGTGTTGATGTACTGGTTAAAATTAGGACACGGGTGAGGGTAAAGTTTCGGGTGAGTGTCATGGTTAGCTTTCAGGTTAGGGTTAGGGTTAGGGAATGGAGAGGGATTAGGGTATAGGTTAGGGTACCGCTGCGGTTTAGTGTTAGCGTACGTGTGAGGGCACGAGTTAGTCTTGGTGTCCTGGTTAAGATTAGGGCACGGGTGAGGGTTAGGCTTCGGGTGAGGGTCAGGGTTAGGATTCGGGTTAGGGTTAGGGTTAGGGAATGGAGAGGGATTAGGGTACAGGTTAGGGTACGACAATTCTTAAGGGTTAGCGTAAGTGTGAGGGCACGAGTTAGTGTTGGTGTCCTGGTTAAGATTAGGGCACGGGTGAGGGTAAGGTTTTGGGTGAGGGTCAGGGATAGAATTCGGGTTAGGGTTAGGGTTAGGGAATGGGGAGATATTAGGGCACTGTTTAGGGTACCACAACGCTTAAGGTTTAGCATACGTGTGAGGTCACTAATTAGTGTTAGTGTACTGCTTACGATTAGGGCACGGGTGAGGGTAAGGCCTCGGAAGAGGGTCACGTTAAGGGTTAGGGTTAGGGTTAGGGTTAGGGAATGGGGATTGATTAGGGTACAGGTTAGGGTACGACAATGCTTAAAGGTTAACGTACGTTTTTGGGCATGAGTTAGTGTTTGTGTACTGGTTAAGATTAGGGCATTGGTTAGGGTAGGACATCGGAAGTGGGTTAGATTTAGGGATGGGGTTAGGATTAGGTTTAAGGAATGGAGAGGGATTAGGGTACAATTTAGGGTACGACAACGCTTAAGGTTTAGCGTACGTGTGAGGGCACGAGTTAGTGTTGGTGTCCTGGTTAAGATTAGGGCACGGGTGAGGGTATGGCCTCGGAAGAGGGTCACGTTAAGGGTTAGGGTTTGGGTTAGGGTTAGGGAATGGGGATTGATTAGGGTACAGGTTAGTGTACCTCAATGGCTTAGGGTTAGCATACGTTAGAGAGCATGGGTTAGTGTTGATGTACTGGTTAAAATTAGGACAGGGGTGAGGGTGAAGTTTCGGGTGAGTGTCACGGTTAGGTTTCAGGTTAGGGTTAGGGTTAGGGAATGGAGAGGGATTAGGGTACAGGTTAGGGTACCGCTGCGGTTTAGTGTTAGCGTACATGAGAGGGCACAAGTTAGTCTTGGTGTCCTGGTTAAGATTAGGTCACGGGTGAAGGTAAGGCTTCGGTTGATGGTCAGGGTTAGGATTCGGGTTAGGGTTAGGGTTAAGGAATGCAGAGGGATTAGGGTACAGCTTAGGGTACGACAGTGCTTAAGGGTTAGCGTTCGTGTGAGGGCAAGGGTTAGTGTTATTGTCCTGGTTAAGATTAGGGCACGGGTGAGGGTAAGGCTTCGGGTGAGGGTCAGGGTTAGGATTCGTGTTAGGGTTAGGGTTAAGGAATGCAGAGGGATTAGGGTACAGCTTAGGGTACGACAGTGCTTAATGGTTAGCGTTCGTGTGAGAGCAAGGGTTAGTGTTAGTGTCCTGGTTAAGATTAGGGCACGGGTGAGGGTAAGGCTTCAGGTGAGGGTCAGGGTTAGTATTCGGGTTAGGGTTAGGGTTAGGGAATGGGGAGGGATTAGGGTAGAGTTTAGGGTACGACAACGATGAAGGGTGGGCGTATGTGTGAGGGCACGAGTTAGTGTTGGTGTCCTGGTTAAGATTAGGGCACGGGAGAGGGTAAGGTTTCGGGTGAGGGTCAGGGATAGAATTCAGGTTAGGGTTAGTGTTAGGGAATGGGGAGATATTAGAGCACAGATTAGGGTACCACAACGCTTAAGGTTTAGCGTACGTGTGAGGTCACTAGTTAGTGTTAGTGTACTGCTTACGATTAGGGCACGGGTGAG
The DNA here is from genome assembly GCA_036417435.1 of Inia geoffrensis. Taxonomy (NCBI): domain Eukaryota; kingdom Metazoa; phylum Chordata; class Mammalia; order Artiodactyla; family Iniidae; genus Inia; species Inia geoffrensis. The sequence continues at coordinate 72,463 of JAZAQT010000378.1, forward strand.
GGTAAGGCCTCGGAAGAGGGTCACCTTAAGGGTTAGGGTTAGGGTTAGGGTTAGGGAATGGGGATTGATTAGGGTACAGGTTAGGATACGACAATGGCATAGGGTTAGCGTACGTTAGAGGGCATGGGTTAGTGTTGATGTACTGGTTAAAATTACGACACGGGTGAGGGTAAAGTTTCGGGTGAGTGTCATGGTTAGCTTTCAGGTTAGGGTTAGGGTTAGGGAATGGAGAGGGATTAGGGTATAGGTTAGGGTACCGCTGCGGTTTAGTGTTAGCGTACGTGTGAGGGCACGAGTTAGTCTTGGTGTCCTGGTTAAGATTAGGGCACGGGTGAGGGTTAGGTTTCGGGTGAGGGCCAGGGTTAGGATTCGGGTTAGGGTTAGGGTTAGGGAATGGAGAGGGATTAGGGTACAGGTTAGGGTACGACAATTCTTAAGGGTTAGCGTAAGTGTGAGGGCACGAGTTAGTGTTGGTGTCCTGGTTAAGATTAGGGCACGGGTGAGGGTAAGGTTTTGGGTGAGGGTCAGGGATAGAATTTGGGTTAGGGTTAGGGTTAGGGAATGGGGAGATATTAGGGCACAGTTTAGGGTACCACAACGCTTAAGGTTTAGCATACGTGTGAGGTCACTAATTAGTGTTAGTGTACTGCTTACGATTAGGGCACGGGTGAGGGTAAGGCCTCGGAAGAGGGTCACGTTAAGGGTTAGGGTTAGGTTTAGGGTTAGGGAATGGGGATTGATTAGGGTACAGGTTAGGGTACGGCAATGGCTTATTTTAGCATACGTTAGAGGGCATGGGTTAGTGTTGATGTACTGGTTATAATTAGGACACGGGTGAGGGTAAAGTTTTCGGTGAGTGTCATGTTTAGGTTTCAGGTTAGGGTTAGGGTTAGGGAATGGAGAGGGATTAGGGTACAGGTTAGGGTACGACAATTCTTAAGGGTTAGCGTAAGTGTGAGGGCACGAGTTATTGTTGGTGTACTGGTTAAGACAAAGGCACCTATGAGGGTAAGGCCTCGGAAAAGGGTCACGTTCAGGGTTTCGCTTAGGGTTAGGGTTAGGGAATGGGGAGGGATTAGGGTACAGGATAGGGTACGACAATGCTTAAAGGTTAACGTACGTTTTTGGGCATGAGTTAGTGTTTGTGTACTGGTTAAGATTAGGGCATTGGTTAGGGTAGGGCATCGGAAGTGGGTCAGGTTTAGGGATGGGGTTAGGGTTAGGGTTAAGGAATGGGGAGGGATTAGGGTACAATTTAGGGTACAACAACGCTTAAGGTTTAGCGTACGTGTGAGGGCACGAGTTAGTGTTGGTGTCCTGGTTAAGATTAGGGCAGGGGTGAGGGTAAGGCTTCGGGTGAGTGTCAGTGTTAGGATTCGTGTTAGGGTTAGGGTTAAGGAATGCAGAGGGATTAGGGTACAGCTTAGGGTACGACAGTGCTTAAGGGTTAATGTTCGTGTGAGGGCAAGGGTTAGTGTTTGTGTCCTGGTTAAGATTAGGGCACGGGTGAGTTTAAGGTTTCAGGTGAGGGTCAGGGTTAGAATTCAGCTTAGGGTTAGGGTTAGGGAATGGGGAGGGATTAGGGTACAGTTTAGGGTACGACAACGATTAAGGTTTAGCGTACATGTGAGGGCACGAGTTAGTGTTGGTGTCCTGGTTAAGATTAGGGCACGGGTGAGGGTAAGGTTTCGGGTGAGGGTCAGGGATAGAATTCGGGTTAGGGTTAGGGTTAGGGAATGGGGAGATATTAGGGCACAGTTTAGGGTACCACAACGCTTAAGGTTTAGCGTACGTGTGAGGTCACTAGTTAGTGTTAGTGTACTGCTTACGATTAGGGCACGGGTGAGGGTAAGGCCTCGGAAGAGGGTCACGTTAAGGGTTAGGGTTAGGGTTAGGGTTAGGGAATGGGGATTGAATATTGTACAGGTTAGGGTACGGCAATGGCTTAGGGTTAGCGTACGTTAGAGGGCATGGGTTAGTGTTGATGTACTGGTTAAAATTAGGACAGGGGTGAGGGTAAAGTTTCGGGTGAGTGTCATGGTTAGGTTTCAGGTTAGGGTTAGGGTTAGGGAATGTAGAGGGATTAGGGTACAAGTTAGGGTACGACAATGCTTAAGGTTTAGCGTAAGTGTGAGGGCACGAGTTAGTGTTGGTGTATTGGTTAAGACAAAGGCAGCTATGAGGGTAAGGACTCGGAAAAGGGTCACGTTCAGTGTTTCGCTTAGTGTTAGGGTTAGGGAATGGGGAGGGATTAGGGTACAGGTTAGGGTACGACAATGCTTAAGGGTTAATGTACGTTTGAGGGCATGAGGTAGTGTTTGTGTACTGGTTAAGATTAGGGCATTTCTTACGGTAGGGCATCGGACGTGGGTCAGGTTTATGGATGGGGTTAGGGTTAGGGTTAAGGAATGGGGAGGGATTAGGGTACAATTTAGGGTACGACAACGCTTAAGGTTTAGCGTACGTGTGAGGTCACTAGTTAGTGTTAGTGTACTGCTTACGATTAGGGCACGGGTGAGGATAAGGCCTCGGAAGAGGGTCACGTTAAGGGTTAGGGTTAGGGTTAGGGTTAGGGAATGGGGATTGATTAGGGTACAGTTTAGTGTACGGCAATGGCTTAGGGTTTGCGTACGTTAGAGGGCATGAGTTAGTGTTGATGTACTGGTTAAAATTAGGACACGGGTGAGGGTAAAGTTTCGGGTGAGTGTCATGGTTAGGTTTCAGGTTAGGGTTAGGGTTAAGGAATGGAGAGGGATTAGGGTACAGGTTAGGGTACCGCTGCGGTTTAGTGTTAGCGTACGTGTGAGGGCACGAGTTAGTCTTGGTGTCCTGGTTAAGATTAGGTCACAGGAGAGGTTAAGGCTTCAGGTGAGGGTCAGGGTTAGGATTCGGGTTAGGGTTAGGTTTCGGGAAAGGAGAGGGATTAGGGTACAGCTTAGGGTACGAAAATGCTTAAGTGTTAGCCTAAGTGTGAGGGCATGAGTTAGTGTTGGTGTACTGGTTAAGACAAGGGCACCGATGAGGGTAAGGCCTTGGAAATGGGTCACGTTCAGGGTTTCGCTTAGGGTTAGGGTTTCGGAATGGGGAGGGATTAGGGTACAGGATAGGGTACGACAATGCTTAAGGGCTAACGTACGTTTTTGGGCATGAGTTAGTGTTTGTGTACTGGTTAAGTTTAGGGCATTGGTTAGGGTAGGGCATCGGAAGTGGGTCAGGTTTAGGGATGGGGTTAGGGTTAGGGTTAAGGAATGGGGAGGGATTAGGGTACAATTTAGGGTACGACATCGCTTAAGGTTTAGCGTACGTGTGAGGGCACGAGTTAGTGTTGGTGTCCTGGTTAAGATTAGGGCACGGGTGAGGGTAAGGCTTCGGGTGAGGGTCAGGGTTAGGATTCGTGTTAGGGTTAGGGTTAAGGAATGCAGAGGGATTAGGGTACAGCTTAGGGTACGACAGTGCTTAAGAGTTAGCGTTCGTGTGAGGGCAAGGGTTAGTGTTAGTGTCCTGGTTAAGATTAGGGCACGGGTGAAGGTAAGGGTTCAGGTGAGGGTCAGGGTTAGGATTCGGGTTAGGGTTAGGGTTAGAGAATGGGGAGGGATTAGGTTACAGTTTAGGGTACGTCAACGATTCAGGGTTGGCGTACGTGTGAGGGCACGAGTTAGTGTTGGTGTCCTGGTTAAGATTAGGGCACGGGTGAGGGTAAGGTTTCGGGTGAGGGTCAGGGATAGAATTCGGGTTAGGGTTAGGGTTAGGGAATGGGGAGATATTAGGGCACAGTTTAGGGTACCACAACGCTTAAGGTTTAGCGTACGTGTGAGGTCACTAGTTAGTGTTAGTGTACTGCTTACGATTAGGGCACGGGTGAGGGTAAGGCCTCGGAAGAGGGTCACGTTAAAGGTTAGGGTTAGGGTTAGGGTTAGGGAATGGGGATTGACTAGGGTACAGGTTAGGGTACGGCAATGGCTTAGGATTTGCGTACGTTAGAGGGCATGAGTTAGTGTTGATGTACTGGTTAAAATTAGGACACGGGTGAGGGTAATGTTTCGGGTGAGTGTCATGGTTAGGTTTCAGGTTAGGGTTAGGGTTAGGGAATGGAGAGGGATTAGGGTACAGGTTAGGGTACCGCTGTGGTTTAGTGTTAGCGTACGTGTGAGGGCACGAGTTAGTCTTGGTGTCCTGGTTAAGATTAGGTAACGGGTGAGGGTAAGGCTTCGTGTGAGGGTCAGGGTTAGAATTCGGGTTAGGGTTCGGGTTAGGGAATGGAGAGGGATTAGGGTACAGGTTAGGGTACGACAATGCTTAAGGGTTATCGTAAGTGTGAGGGCATGAGTTAGTGTTGGTGTACTGGTTAAGAGAAGGGCACCGATGAGGGTAAGGCCTCGGAAAAGGTTCACGTTCAGGGTTTCGCTTAGGGTTAGGGTTTCGGAATGGGGAGGGATTAGGGTACAGGATAGGGTACGACAATGCTTAAGGGTTAACGTACGTTTTGGGGCATGAGTTATTGTTTGTGTACTGGTTAAGTTTAGGGCATTGGTTAGGGTAGGGCATCGGAAGTGGGTCAGGTTTATGGATGGGGTTAGGGTTAGGGTTAAGGAATGGGGAGGGATTAGGGTACAATTTAGGGTACGACAACGCTTAAGGTTTAGCGTACGTGTGAGGGCACGAGTTAGTGTTGGTGTCCTGGTTAAGATTAGGGCACGGGTGAGGGTAAGGCTTCGGGTGAGGGTCAGGGATAGAATTCGGGTTAGGGTTAGGGTTAGGGAATGGGGAGATATTAGGGCACAGTTTAGGGTACCACAACGCTTAAGGTTTAGCGTACGTGTGAGGTCACTAGTTAGTGTTAGTGTACTGCTTACGATTAGGGCACGGGTGAGGGTAAGGCCTCGGAAGAGGGTCACGTTAAAGGTTAGGGTTAGGGTTAGGGTTAGGGAATGGGGATTGATTAGGGTACAGGTTAGGGTACGGCAATGGCTTAGGGTTAGTATACGTTAGAGTGCATGGGTTAGTGTTGATGTACTGGTTAAAATTAGGACACGGGTGAGGGTAAAGTTTCCGGTGAGTGTCATGGTTAGGTTTCAGGTTAGGGTTGGGGTTAGGGAATGGAGAGGGATTAGGGTACAGGTTAGGGTACGACAATGCTTAAGGGTTAGCGTAAGTGTGAGTGCACGAGTTAATGTTGGTGTACTGGTTAAGACAAAGGCACCTATGAGGGTAAGGCCTCGGAAAAGGGTCACGTTCAGGGTTTCGCTTAGGGTTAGGGTTAGGGAATGGGGAGGGATTAGGGTACAGGTAAGGGTGCGACAATGCTTAAGGGTTAACATACGTTTGAGGGCATGAGGTAGTGTTTGGGTACTGGTTAAGATTAGGGCATTGGTTAGGGTAGGGCATCGGACGTGGGTCAGGTTTAGGGATGGGGTTAGGGTTAGGGTTAAGGAATGGGGAGGGATTAGGGTACAATTTAGGGTACGACAACGCTTAAGGTTTAGCGTACGTGTGAGAGCATGAGTTAGTGTTGGTGTCCTGGTTAAGATTAGGGCACGGGTGAGGGTAAGACTTCGGGTGAGGGTCAGGGTTAGGATTCGTGTTAGGGTTAGGGTTAAGGAATGCAGAGGGATTAGGGTACAGCTTAGGGTACGACAGTGCTTAAGGGTTAGCCTTCGTGTGAGGGCAAGGGTTAGTGTTAGTGTCCTGGTTAAGATTAGGGCACGGGTGAGGGTAAGGTTTCAGGTGAGGGTCAGGGTTAGGATTTGGGTTAGGGTTAGGGTTAGGGAATGGGGAGGGATTAGGGTACAGGATAGGGTACGACAATGCTTAAAGGTTAACGTACTTTTTTGGGCATGAGTTAGTGTTTGTGTACTGGTTAAGTTTAGGGCATTGGTTAGGGTAGGGCATCGGAAGTGGGTTAGGTTTAGGGATGGGGTTAGGGTTAGGGTTAAGGAATGGGGAGGGATTAGGGTACAATTTAGGGTACAACAACGCTTAAGGTTTAGCGTACGTGTGAGGGCACGAGTTAGTGTTGGTGTCCTGGTTAAGATTAGGGCAGGGGTGAGGGTAAGGCTTCGGGTGAGTGTCAGTGTTAGGATTCGTGTTAGGGTTAGGGTTAAGGAATGCAGAGGGATTAGGGTACAGCTTAGGGTACGACAGTGCTTAAGGGTTAGCGTTCGTGTGAGGGCAAGGGTTAGTGTTAGTGTCCTGGTTAAGATTAGGGCACGGGTGAGGGTAAGGTTTCAGGTGAGGGTCAGGGTTAGGATTCAGGTTAGGGTTAGGGTTAGGGAATGGGGAGGGATTAGGGTACAGTTTAGGGTACGACAACGATTAAGGTTTAGCGTACATGTGAGGGCACGAGTTAGTGTTGGTGTCCTGGTTAAGTTTAGGGCACGGGTTAGGGTAAGGTTTCGGGTGAGGGTCAGGGATAGAAATTGGGTTAGGGTTAGGGTTAGGGAATGGGGAGATATTAGGGCACAGTTTAGGATACCACAACGCTTAAGGTTTAGCGTACGTGTGAGGTCACTATTTAGTGTTAGTGTACTGCTTACGATTAGGGCACGGGTGAGGGTAAGGCCTCGGAAGAGGGTCACGTTAAGGGTTAGGGTTAGGGTTAGGGTTAGGGAATGGGGATTGATTAGGGTACAGGTTAGGGTACGGCAATGGCTTAGGGTTAGCGTACGTTAGAGGGCATGGGTTAGTGTTGATGTACTGGTTAAAATTAAGACAGGGGTGAGGGTAAAGTTTTGGGTGAGTGTCATGGTTAGCTTTCAGGTTAGGGTTAGGTTTAGGGAATGGATAGGGATTAGGGTACAGGTTAGGGTACCTCTGCGGTTTAGTGTTAGCGTACGTGTGAGGGCACTAGTTAGTCTAGGTGTCCTGGTTAAGATTAGGGCACAGGTGAGGTTAAGGCTTCGGGTGAGGGTCAGGGTTAGGATTCGGGTTAGGGTTAGGGTTAGGGAATGGAGAGGGATTAGGGTACAGGTTAGGGTACGACAATGCTTAAGTGTTAGCGTAAGTGTGAGGGGACGAGTTAGTGTTGGTGTACTGTTTAAGACAAGGACACCGATGAGGGAAAGGCCTCGGAAAAGGGTCACGTTCAGGATATCGCTTAGGGTTAGGGTTAGGGAATGGGGAGGGATTAGGGTACAGGATAGGGTACAACAATGCTTAAGGGTTAACGTACGTTTTTGGGCATGAGTTAGTGTTTGTGTACTGGTTAAGATTAGGGCATTGGTTAGGGTAGGGTATCGGACGTGGGTCAGGCTTAGGGATGGGGTTAGGGTTAGGGTTAAGGAATGGGGAGGGATTAGGGTACAATTTAGGGTACGACAACGCTTAAGGTTTAGCGTACGTGAGAGAGCACGAGTTAGTGTTGGTGTCCTGGTTAAGATTAGGGCACGGGTGAGGGTAAGACTTCGGGTGAGGGTCAGGGTTAGGATTCGTGTTAGGGTTAGGGTTAAGGAATGCAGAGGGATTAGGGTACAGCTTAGGGTACGACAGTGCTTAAGGGTTAGCCTTCGTGTGAGGGTATGAGTTAGTCTTGGTGTGCTGGTTAAGATTAGGCACGGGTGAGGTTAAGGCTTCGGTTGAGGGTCAGGGTTAGGATTCGGGTTACGGTTCGGGTTAGGGAATGGAGAGGGATTAGGGTCCAGGTTAGGGTACGACAATGCTTAAGGGTTAGCGTAAGTGTGAGGGCACGAGTTAGTGTTGGTGTACTGGTTAAGACAAGGGCACCGATGAGGGTAAGGCCTCGGAAAAGCGTCACGTTCAGGGTTTCGCTTACGGTTAGGGTTAGGGAATGGGGAGGGATTAGGGTAGAGGATAGGGTACGACAATGCTTAAGGGTTAATGTACGTTTGAGGGCATGAGTTAGTGTTTGTGTACTGGTTAAGATTAGGGCATTGGTTAGGGTAGGGCATCGGACGTGGGTCAGGTTTAGGGATGGGGTTAGGGTTAGGGTTAAGGAATGGGGAGGGATTAGGGTATAATTTAGGGTACGAAAACGCTTAAGGTTTAGCGTACGTGTGAGGGCACGAGTTAGTGTTGGTGTCCTGGTTAAGATTAGGGCACGGGTGAGGGTAAGGCTTCGGGTGAGGGTCAGGGTTAGCATTCGGGTTAGGGTTAGGGTTAGGGAATGGGGAGGGATTAGGGTACAGTTTAGGGTACGACAACGATTAAGGGTGGGCGTACGTGTGTGGGCACGAGTTAGTGTTAGTGTCCTGGTTAAGATTAGGGCACAGGTGAGAGTAAGGTTTCGGGTGAGGGTCAGGGATAGAATTCGGGTTAGGGTTAGGGTTAGGGAATGGGGAGATATTAGGGCACAGTTTAGGGTACCACAACGCTTAATGTTTAGCGTACATGTGAGGTCACTAGTTAGTGTTAGTGTACTGCTTACGATTAGGGCACGGGTGAGGGTAAGGCCTCGGAATAGGGTCACGTTAAGGGTTAGAGTTTGGGTTAGGGTTAGGGAATGGGGATTGATGAGGGTACAGGTTAGGGTACGGCAATGGCTTAGGGTTAGCATACGTTAGAGGGCATGGGTTAGTTTTGATGTACTGGTTAAAATTAGGACACGGGTGAGGGTAAAGTTTCGGGTGAGTGTCATGGTTAGGTTTAAGGTTAGGGTTAGGGTTAGGGAATGGAGAGGGATTAGGGTACAGGTTAGGGTACCGCTGCGGTTTAGTGTTAGCGTACGTGTGAGGGCATGAGTTAGTCTTGGTGTCCTGGTTAAAATTAGGGCACGGGTGAGGGTAAGGCTTCGGGTGAGGGTCAGGGTTAGGATTCGGGTTAGCGTTAGGGTTACGGAATGGAGAGGGATTAGGGTACAGGTTAGGGTACGACAATGCTTAAGGGTTAGCGTAAGTGTGAGGGCACGAGTTAGTGTTGGTGTACTGGTTAAGACAAGGACACCGATGAGGGTAAGGCCTCGGAAAAGGGTCACGTTCAGGTTTTCGCTTAGGGTTAGGGTTAGGGAATGGGGAGGGATTAGGGTACAGGTTAGGGTACGACAATGCTTAATGGTTAACGTACCTTTGAGGGCATGAGGTAGTGTTTGTGTACTGGTTAAGATTAGGGCATTGGTTAGGGTAGGACATCGGAAGTGGGTTAGATTTAGGGATGGGGTTAGGATTAGGGTTAAGGAATGGAGAGGGATTAGGGTACAATTTAGGGTACGACAACGCTTAAGGTTTAGCGTACGTGTGAGGGCACGAGTTAGTGTTGGTGTCCTGGTTAAGATTAGGGCACGGGTGAGGGCAAGGCTTCGGGTGAGGGTCAGGGTTAGGATTCGGGTTAGGTTTAGGGTTAAGGAATGCAGAGGAATTAGGGTACATCTTAGGGTATGACAGTGCTTAAGGGTTAGCGTTCGTGTGAGGGCAAGGGTTAGTGTTAGTGTCCTGCTTAAGATTACGGCACGGGTGAGGGTAAGGCTTCAGGTGAGGGTCAGGGTTAGGATTCGGGTTAGGGTTAGGGTTAGGGAATGGGGAGGGATTAGGGTACAGTTTAGGGTACAACAACGATTAATGGTTAGCGTACGTGTGAGGGCACGAGTTAGTGTTGGTGTCCTGGTTAAGATTAGGGCACGGGTGAGAGTAAGGTTTCGGGTGAGGGTCAGGGATAGAATTCGGGTTAGGGTTAGGGTTAGGGAATGGGGAGATATTAGGGCACAGTTTAGGGTACCACAAAGCTTAAGGTTCAGCGTACATGTGAGGTCACTAGTTAGTGTTAGTGTACTGCTTACGATTAGGGCACGGGTGAGGGTAAGGCCTCGGAAGAGGGTCACGTTAAGGGTTAGGGTTAGGGTTAGGGTTAGGGAATGGGGATTGATTAGGGTACAGGTTAGGGTACGGCAATGGCTTAGGGTTAGCGTACGTTAGAGGGCATGGGTTAGTGTTGATGTACTGGTTAAAATTAGGACAGGGGTGAGGGTAAAGTTTTGGGTGAGTGTCATGGTTAGGTTTCAGGTTAGGGTTAGGGTTAGGGAATGGAGAGGGATTAGGGTACAGGTTAGGGTACCCCTGCGGTTTAGTGTTAGCGTACGTGTGAGGGCACGAGTTAGTCTTGGTGTCCTGGTTAAGATTAGGTCACGGGTGAGGGTAAGGCTTCGGGTGAGGGGCAGGGTTAGGATTCGGGTTAGGGTTCGGGTTAGGGAATGGAGAGGGATTAGGGTACAGGTTAGGGTACGACAATGCTTAAGGGTTAGCGTAAGTGTGAGGGCACGAGTTAGTGTTGGTGTACTGGTTAAGACAAGGGCACCGATGAGGGTAAGGCCTCGGAAAAGGGTCACGTTCAGGGTTTCGCTTAGGGTTACGGTTAGGGAATGGGGAGGGATTAGAGTAGACGATAGGGTACGACAATGCTTAAGGGTTAACGTACGTTTGAGGGCATGAGTTAGTGTTTGTGTACTGGTTAAGATTAAGGCATTGGTTAGGGTAGGGCATCGGACGTGGGTCAGGTTTAGGGATGGGGTTAGGGTTAGGGTTAAGGAATGGGGAGGGATTAGGGTATAATTTAGGGTACGAAAACGCTTAAGGTTTAGCGTACGTGTGAGGGCACGAGTTAGTGTTGGTGTCCTGGTTAAGATTAGGGCACGGGTGAGGGTAAGGCTTCGGGTGAGGGTCAGGGTTAGGATTCGGGTTAGGGTTAGGGTTAAGGAATGGGGAGGGATTAGGGTACAGTTTAGGGTACGACAACGATTAAGGGTGGGCGTACGTGTGAGGGCACGAGTTAGTGTTGGTGTCCTGATTAAGATTAGGGCACTGGTGAGAGTAAGGTTTCGGGTGAGGGTCAGGGATAGAATTCGGGTTAGGGTTAGGGTTAGGGAATGGGGAGATATTAGGGCACAGTTTAGGGTACCACAACGCTTAATGTTTAGCGTACATGTGAGGTCACTAGTTAGTGTTAGTGTACTGCTTACGATTAGGGCACGGGTGAGGGTAAGGCCTCGGAAGAGGGTCACGTTAAGGGTTAGACTTTGGGTTAGGGTTAGGGAATGGGGATTGATTAGGGTACAGGTTAGTGTACGGCAATGGCTTAGGGTTAGCATACGTTAGAGGGCATGGGTTAGTGTTGATGTACTGGTTAAAATTTGGACAGGGGTGAGGGTAAAGTTTCGGGTGAGTGTCATGGTTAGGTTTCAGGTTAGGGTTAGGGTTAGGGAATGGAGAGGGATTAGGTTACAGGTTAGGGTACCGCTGCGGTTTAGTGTTAGCGTACATGTGAGGGCACAAGTTAGTCTTGGTGTCCTGGTTAAGATTAGGTCACAGGAGAGGTTAAGGCTTCAGGTGAGGGTCAGGGTTAGGATTCGGGTTAGGGTTAGGTTTCGGGAAAGGAGAGGGATTAGGGTACAGCTTAGGGTACGAAAATGCTTAAGTGTTAGCCTAAGTGTGAGGGCATGAGTTAGTGTTGGTGTACTGGTTAAGACAAGGGCACCGATGAGGGTAAGGCCTTGGAAATGGGTCACGTTCAGGGTTTCGCTTAGGGTTAGGGTTTCGGAATGGGGAGGGATTAGGGTACAGGATAGGGTACGACAATGCTTAAGGGCTAACGTACGTTTTTGGGCATGAGTTAGTGTTTGTGTACTGGTTAAGTTTAGGGCATTGGTTAGGGTAGGGCATCGGAAGTGGGTCAGGTTTAGGGATGGGGTTAGGGTTAGGGTTAAGGAATGGGGAGGGATTAGGGTACAATTTAGGGTACGACATCGCTTAAGGTTTAGCGTACGTGTGAGGGCACGAGTTAGTGTTGGTGTCCTGGTTAAGATTAGGGCACGGGTGAGGGTAAGGCTTCGGGTGAGGGTCAGGGTTAGGATTCGTGTTAGGGTTAGGGTTAAGGAATGCAGAGGGATTAGGGTACAGCTTAGGGTACGACAGTGCTTAAGAGTTAGCGTTCGTGTGAGGGCAAGGGTTAGTGTTAGTGTCCTGGTTAAGATTAGGGCACGGGTGAAGGTAAGGGTTCAGGTGAGGGTCAGGGTTAGGATTCGGGTTAGGGTTAGGGTTAGAGAATGGGGAGGGATTAGGTTACAGTTTAGGGTACGTCAACGATTCAGGGTTGGCGTACGTGTGAGGGCACGAGTTAGTGTTGGTGTCCTGGTTAAGATTAGGGCACGGGTGAGGGTAAGGTTTCGGGTGAGGGTCAGGGATAGAATTCGGGTTAGGGTTAGGGTTAGGGAATGGGGAGATATTAGGGCACAGTTTAGGGTACCACAACGCTTAAGGTTTAGCGTACGTGTGAGGTCACTAGTTAGTGTTAGTGTACTGCTTACGATTAGGGCACGGGTGAGGGTAAGGCCTCGGAAGAGGGTCACGTTAAAGGTTAGGGTTAGGGTTAGGGTTAGGGAATGGGGATTGACTAGGGTACAGGTTAGGGTACGGCAATGGCTTAGGATTTGCGTACGTTAGAGGGCATGAGTTAGTGTTGATGTACTGGTTAAAATTAGGACACGGGTGAGGGTAATGTTTCGGGTGAGTGTCATGGTTAGGTTTCAGGTTAGGGTTAGGGTTAGGGAATGGAGAGGGATTAGGGTACAGGTTAGGGTACCGCTGTGGTTTAGTGTTAGCGTACGTGTGAGGGCACGAGTTAGTCTTGGTGTCCTGGTTAAGATTAGGTAACGGGTGAGGGTAAGGCTTCGGGTGAGGGTCAGGGTTAGAATTCGGGTTAGGGTTCGGGTTACGGAATGGAGAGGGATTAGGGTACAGGTTAGGGTACGACAATGCTTAAGGGTTATCGTAAGTGTGAGGGCATGAGTTAGTGTTGGTGTACTGGTTAAGAGAAGGGCACCGATGAGGGTAAGGCCTCGGAAAAGGTTCACGTTCAGGGTTTCGCTTAGGGTTAGGGTTTCGGAATGGGGAGGGATTAGGGTACAGGATAGGGTACGACAATGCTTAAGGGTTAACGTACGTTTTGGGGCATGAGTTATTGTTTGTGTACTGGTTAAGTTTAGGGCATTGGTTAGGGTAGGGCATCGGAAGTGGGTCAGGTTTATGGATGGGGTTAGGGTTAGGGTTAAGGAATGGGGAGGGATTAGGGTACAATTTAGGGTACGACAACGCTTAAGGTTTAGCGTACGTGTGAGGGCACGAGTTAGTGTTGGTGTCCTGGTTAAGATTAGGGCACGGGTGAGGGTAAGGCTTCGGGTGAGGGTCAGGGATAGAATTCGGGTTAGGGTTAGGGTTAGGGAATGGGGAGATATTAGGGCACAGTTTAGGGTACCACAACGCTTAAGGTTTAGCGTACGTGTGAGGTCACTAGTTAGTGTTAGTGTACTGCTTACGATTAGGGCACGGGTGAGGGTAAGGCCTCGGAAGAGGGTCACGTTAAAGGTTAGGGTTAGGGTTAGGGTTAGGGAATGGGGATTGACTAGGGTACAGGTTAGGGTACGGCAATGGCTTAGGGTTAGCGTACGTTAGAGGGCATGGGTTAGTGTTGATGTACTGGTTAAAATTAGGACAGGGGTGAGGGTAAAGTTTCGGATGAGGGTCATGGTTAGGTTTCAGGTTAGGGTTAGGGTTAGGGAATGGAGAGGGATTAGGGTACAGGTTAGGGTACCGCTGCGGTTTAGTGTTAGCGTACGTGTGAGGGCATGAGTTAGTCTTGGTGTGCTGGTTAAGATTAGGGCACGGGTGAGGTTAAGGCTTCGGGTGAGGGTCAGGGTTAGGATTCGAGTTATGGATAGGGTTAGGGAATGGAGAGGGATTAGGGTACAGGTTAGGGTACGACAATGCTTAAGTGTTAGCTTAAGTGTGAGGGCAAGAGTTAGTGTTGGTGTACTGGTTAAGACAAGGGCACCGATGAGGGTAAGGCCTCAGAAAAGGGTCACGTTCAGGGTTTCGCTTAGGGTTAGGGTTAGGGAATGGGGAGGGATTAGTGTACAGGATAGGGTACGACAATGCTTAAGGGTTAACGTACGTTTGAAGGCATGAGTTAGTGTTTGTGTACTGGTTAAGATTAGGGCATTGGTTAGGGTAGGGCATCGGACGTGGGTCAGGTTTAGGAATGGGTTTAGGGTTAGGGTTAAGGAATGGGGAGGGATTAGGGTTTAATTTAGGGTACGACAACGTTTAAGGTTTAGTGTACGTGTGAGGGCACGAGTTAGTGTTGGTGTCCTGGTTAAGACTAGGGCACGGGTGAGGGTAAGCCTTCGGGTGAGTGTCAGGGATAGGATTCGTGTTAGGGTTAGGGTTAAGGAATGCAGAGGGATTAGGTTACAGCTTAGGGTACGACAGTGCTTAAGGGTTAGTGTTCGTGTGAGGGCAAGGGTTAGTGTTAGTGTCCTGCTTAAGATTAGGGCACGGGTGAGGGTAAGGCTTCAGGTGAGGGTCAGGGTTAGGATTCGGGTTAAGGTTAGGGTTAGGGAATGGGGAGGGATAAGGGTACAGTTTAGGGTACGACAACGATTAAGGGTTAGCGTACGTGTGAGGGCACGAGTTAGTGTTGGTGTCCTGGTTAAGATTAGGGCACGGGTGAGGGTAAGGTTTCGGGTGAGGGTCAGGGATAGAATTCGGGTTAGGGTTAGGGTTAGGGAATGGGGAGATATTAGGGTACAGGTTAGGGTACGACAATGCTTAAGGGTTAGCGTAAGTGTGAGGGCACGAGTTAGTGTTGGTGTACTGGTTAAGACAAGGACACCGATGAGGGTAAGGCCTCGGAAAAGGGTCACGTTCAGGTTTTCGCTTAGGGTTAGGGTTAGGGAATGGGGAGGGATTAGGGTACAGGTTAGGGTACGACAATGCTTAATGGTTAACGTACCTTTGAGGGCATGAGGTAGTGTTTGTGTACTGGTTAAGATTAGGGCATTGGTTAGGGTAGGACATCGGAAGTGGGTTAGATTTAGGGATGGGGTTAGGATTAGGGTTAAGGAATGGAGAGGGATTAGGGTACAATTTAGGGTACGACAACGCTTAAGGTTTAGCGTACGTGTGAGGGCACGAGTTAGTGTTGGTGTCCTGGTTAAGATTAGGGCACGGGTGAGGGCAAGGCTTCGGGTGAGGGTCAGGGTTAGGATTCGGGTTAGGTTTAGGGTTAAGGAATGCAGAGGAATTAGGGTACATCTTAGGGTATGACAGTGCTTAAGGGTTAGCGTTCGTGTGAGGGCAAGGGTTAGTGTTAGTGTCCTGCTTAAGATTACGGCACGGGTGAGGGTAAGGCTTCAGGTGAGGGTCAGGGTTAGGATTCGGGTTAGGGTTAGGGTTAGGGAATGGGGAGGGATTAGGGTACAGTTTAGGGTACGACAACGATTAAGGGTTAGCGTACGTGTGAGGGCACGAGTTAGTGTTGGTGTCCTGGTTAAGATTAGGGCACGGGTGAGAGTAAGGTTTCGGGTGAGGGTCAGGGATAGAATTCGGGTTAGGGTTAGGGTTAGGGAATGGGGAGATATTAGGGCACAGTTTAGGGTACCACAAAGCTTAAGGTTCAGCGTACATGTGAGGTCACTAGTTAGTGTTAGTGTACTGCTTACGATTAGGGCACGGGTGAGGGTAAGGCCTCGGAAGAGGGTCACGTTAAGGGTTAGGGTTTGGGTTAGGGTTAGGGAATGGGGATTGATTAGGGTACAGGTTAGTGTACCTCAATGGCTTAGGGTTAGCATACGTTAGAGGGCATGGGTTAGTGTTGATGTACTGGTTAAAATTAGGACAGGGGTGAGGGTGAAGTTTCGGGTGAGTGTCACGGTTAGGTTTCAGGTTAGGGTTAGGGTTAGGGAATGGAGAGGGATTAGGGTACAGGTTAGGGTACCGCTGCGGTTTAGTGTTAGCGTACATGTGAGGGCACAAGTTAGTCTTGGTATCCTGGTTAAGATTAGGTCACGGGTGAAGGTAAGGCTTCGGTTGATGATCAGGGTTAGGATTCGGGTTAGGGTTAGGGTTAAGGAATGCAGAGGGATTAGGGTACAGCTTAGGGTACGACAGTGCTTAAGGGTTAGCGTTCGTGTGAGGGCAAGGGTTAGTGTTATTGTCCTGGTTAAGATTAGGGCACGGGTGAGGGTAAGGCTTCGGGTGAGGGTCAGGGTTAGGATTCGTGTTAGGGTTAGGGTTAAGGAATGCAGAGGGATTAGGGTACAGCTTAGGGTACGACAGTGCTTAAGGGTTAGCGTTCGTGTGAGAGCAAGGGTTAGTGTTAGTGTCCTGGTTAAGATTAGGGCACGGGTGAGGGTAGGGCTTCAGGTGAGGGTCAGGGTTAGTATTCGGGTTAGGGTTAGGGTTAGGGAATGGGGAGGGATTAGGGTACAGTTTAGGGTACGACAACGATTAAGGGTGGGCGTATGTGTGAGGGCACGAGTTAGTGTTGGTGTCCTGGTTAAGATTAGGACACGGGTGAGGGTAAGGTTTCGGGTGAGGGTCAGCGATAGAATTCAGGTTAGGGTTAGTGTTAGGGAATGGGGATTGACTAGGGTACAGGTTAGGGTACGGCAATGGCTTAGGGTTTGCGTACGTTAGAGGGCATGAGTTAGTGTTGATGTACTGGTTAAAATTAGGACACGGGTGAGGGTAAAGTTTCGGGTGAGTGTCATGGTTAGGTTTCATGTTAGGGTTAGGGTTAGGGAATGGAGAGGGATTAGGGTACAGGTTAGGGTACCGCTGCGGTTTAGTGTTAGCGTACGTGTGAGGGCACGAGTTAGTCTTCGTGTCCTGGTTAAGATTAGGTCACGGGTGAGGGTAAGGCTTCGGGTGAGGGTCAGGGTTAGGATTCGGGTTAGGGTTCGGGTTAGGGAATGGAGAGGGATTAGGGTACAGGTTAGGGTACGACAATGCTTAAGGGTTATCGTAAGTGTGAGGGCATGAGTTAGTGTTGGTGTACTGGTTAAGACAAGGGCACCGATGAGGGTAAGGCCTCGGAAAAGGGTCACGTTCAGGGTTTCGCTTAGGGTTAGGGTTTCGGAATGGGTAGGGATTAGGGTACAGGATAGGGTACGACAATGCTTAAGGGTTAACGTACGTTTTGGGGCATGAGTTAGTGTTTGTGTACTGGTTAAGTTTAGGGCATTGGTTAGGGTAGGGCATCGGAAGTGGGTCAGGTTTATGGATGGGGTTAGGGTTAGGGTTAAGGAATGGGGAGGGATTAGGGTACAATTTAGGGTAAGACAACGCTTAAGGTTTAGCGTACGTGTGAGGGCACGAGTTATTGTTGGTGTCCTGGTTAAGATTAGGGCACGGGTGAGGGTAAGGCTTCGGGTGAGGGTCAGGGATAGAATACGGTTTAGGGTTAGGGTTAGGGAATGGGGAGATATTAGGGCACAGTTTAGGGTACCACAACGCTTAAGGTTTAGCGTACGTGTGAGGTCACTAGTTAGTGTTAGTGTACTGCTTACGATTAGGGCACGGGTGAGGGTAAGGCCTCGGAAGAGGGTCACGTTAAAGGTTAGGGTTAGGGTTAGGGTTAGGGAATGGGGATTGACTAGGGTACAGGTTAGGGTACGGCAATGGCTTAGGGTTAGCGTACGTTAGAGGGCATGGGTTAGTGTTGATGTACTGGTTAAAATTAGGACAGGGGTGAGGGTAAAGTTTCGGGTGAGGGTCATGGTTAGGTTTCAGGTTAGGGTTAGGGTTAGGGAATGGAGAGGGATTAGGGTACAGGTTAGGGTACCGCTGCGGTTTAGTGTTAGCGTACGTGTGAGGGCATGAGTTAGTCTTGGTGTGCTGGTTAAGATTAGGGCACGGGTGAGGTTAAGGCTTCGGGTGAGGGTCAGGGTTAGGATTCGAGTTAGGGTTAGGGTTAGGGAATGGAGAGGGATTAGGGTACAGGTTAGGGTACGACAATGCTTAAGTGTTAGCCTAAGTGTGAGGGCAAGAGTTAGTGTTGGTGTACTGGTTAAGACAAGGGCACCGATGAGGGTAAGGCCTCAGAAAAGGGTCATGTTCAGGGTTTCGCTTAGGGTTAGGGTTAGGGAATGGGGAGGGATTAGGGTACAGGATAGGGTACGACAATGCTTAAGGGTTAACGTACGTTTGAAGGCATGAGTTAGTGTTTGTGTACTGGTTAAGATTAGGGCATTGGTTAGGGCAGGGCATCGGACGTGGGTCAGGTTTAGGAATGGGTTTAGGGTTAGGGTTAAGGAATGGGGAGGGATTAGGGTTTAATTTAGGGTACGACAACGTTTAAGGTTTAGTGTACGTGTGAGGGCACGAGTTAGTGTTGGTGTCCTGGTTAAGACTAGGGCACGGGTGAGGGTAAGGCTTCGGGTGAGGATCAGGGATAGGATTCGTGTTAGGGTTAAGGTTAAGGAATGCACAGGGATTAGGGTACAGCTTAGGGTACGACAGTGCTTAAGGGTTAGTGTTCGTGTGAGGGCAAGGGTTAGTGTTAGTGTCCTGCTTAAGATTAGGGCACGGGTGAGGGTAAGGCTTCAGGTGAGGGTCATGGTTAGGATTCGGGTTAGGGTTAGGGTTAGGGAATGGGGAGGGATAAGGGTACAGTTTAGGGTACGACAACGATTAAGGGTTAGCGTACGTGTGAGGGCACGAGTTAGTGTTGTTGTCCTGGTTAAGATTAGGGCCCGGGTGAGGGTAAGGTTTCGGGTGAGGGTCAGGGATAGAATTCGGGTTAGGGTTAGGGTTAGGGAATGGGGAGATATTAGGGCAGAGTTTAGGGTACCACAACGCTTAAGGTTTAGCATACGTGTAAGGTCACTAATTAGTGTTAGTGTACTGCTTACGATTAGGGCACGGGTGAGGGTAAGGCCTCGGAAGAGGGTCACGTTAAGGGTTAGGGTTAAGGTTAGGGTTAGGGAATGGGGATTGATTAGGGTACAGGTTAGGGTACGGCAATGGCTTAGGGTTAGTATACGTTAGAGGGCATGGGTTAGTGTTGATGTACTGGTTAAAATTAGGACACGGGTGAGGGTAAAGTTTCGGGTGAGTGTCATGGTTAGGTTTCAGGTTAGGGTTAGTGTTAGGGAATGGAGAGGGATTAGGGTACAGGTTAGGGTACCCCTGCGGTTTAGTGTTAGCGTACGTGTGAGGGCACGAGTTAGTCTTGGTGTCCTGGTTAAGATTAGGTCACGGGTGAGGGTAAGGCTTCGGGTGAGGGTCAGGGTTAGGATTCGGGTTAGGGTTCGGGTTAGGGAATGGAGAGGGATTAGGGTACAGGTTAGGGTACGACAATGCTTAAGGGTTAGCGTAAGTGTGAGGGCACGAGTTAGTGTTGGTGTACTGGTTAAGACAAGGGCACCGATGAGGGTAAGGCCTCGGAAAAGGGTCACGTTCAGGGTTTCGCTTAGGGTTACGGTTAGGGAATGGGGAGGGATTAGGGTAGACGATAGGGTACGACAATGCTTAAGGGTTAACGTACGTTTGAGGGCATGAGTTAGTGTTTGTGTACTGGTTAAGATTAAGGCATTGGTTAGGGTAGGGCATCGGACGTGGGTCATGTTTAGGGATGGGGTTAGGGTTAGGGTTAAGGAATGGGGAGGGATTAGGGTATAATTTAGGGTACGAAAACGCTTAAGGTTTAGCGTACGTGTGAGGGCACGAGTTAGTGTTGGTGTCCTGGTTAAGATTAGGGCACGGGTGAGGGTAAGGCTTCGGGTGAGGGTCAGGGTTAGGATTCGGGTTAGGGTTAGGGTTAAGGAATGGGGAGGGATTAGGGTACAGTTTAGGGTACGACAACGATTAAGGGTGGGCGTACGTGTGAGGGCACGAGTTAGTGTTGGTGTCCTGATTAAGATTAGGGCACTGGTGAGAGTAAGGTTTCGGGTGAGGGTCAGGGATAGAATTCGGGTTAGGGTTAGGGTTAGGGAATGGGGAGATATTAGGGCACAGTTTAGGGTACCACAACGCTTAATGTTTAGCGTACATGTGAGGTCACTAGTTAGTGTTAGTGTACTGCTTACGATTAGGGCACGGGTGAGGGTAAGGCCTCGGAAGAGGGTCACGTTAAGGGTTAGACTTTGGGTTAGGGTTAGGGAATGGGGATTGATTAGGGTACAGGTTAGTGTACGGCAATGGCTTAGGGTTAGCATACGTTAGAGGGCATGGGTTAGTGTTGATGTACTGGTTAAAATTTGGACAGGGGTGAGGGTAAAGTTTCGGGTGAGTGTCATGGTTAGGTTTCAGGTTAGGGTTAGGGTTAGGGAATGGAGAGGGATTAGGTTACAGGTTAGGGTACCGCTGCGGTTTAGTGTTAGCGTACATGTGAGGGCACAAGTTAGTCTTGGTGTCCTGGTTAAGATTAGGTCACAGGAGATGTTAAGGCTTCAGGTGAGGGTCAGGGTTAGGATTCGGGTTAGGGTTAGGTTTCGGGAAAGGAGAGGGATTAGGGTACAGCTTAGGGTACGAAAATGCTTAAGTGTTAGCCTAAGTGTGAGGGCATGAGTTAGTGTTGGTGTACTGGTTAAGACAAGGGCACCGATGAGGGTAAGGCCTTGGAAATGGGTCACGTTCAGGGTTTCGCTTAGGGTTAGGGTTTCGGAATGGGGAGGGATTAGGGTACAGGATAGGGTACGACAATGCTTAAGGGCTAACGTACGTTTTTGGGCATGAGTTAGTGTTTGTGTACTGGTTAAGTTTAGGGCATTGGTTAGGGTAGGGCATCGGAAGTGCGTCAGGTTTAGGGATGGGGTTAGGGTTAGGGTTAAGGAATGGGGAGGGATTAGGGTACAATTTAGGGTACGACATCGCTTAAGGTTTAGCGTACGTGTGAGGGCACGAGTTAGTGTTGGTGTCCTGGTTAAGATTAGGGCACGGGTGAGGGTAAGGCTTCGGGTGAGGGTCAGGGTTAGGATTCGTGTTAGGGTTAGGGTTAAGGAATGCAGAGGGATTAGGGTACAGCTTAGGGTACGACAGTGCTTAAGAGTTAGCGTTCGTGTGAGGGCAAGGGTTAGTGTTAGTGTCCTGGTTAAGATTAGGGCACGGGTGAAGGTAAGGGTTCAGGTGAGGGTCAGGGTTAGGATTCGGGTTAGGGTTAGGGTTAGAGAATGGGGAGGGATTAGGGTACAGTTTAGGGTACGTCAACGATTCAGGGTTGGCGTACGTGTGAGGGCACGAGTTAGTGTTGGTGTCCTGGTTAAGATTAGGGCACGGGTGAGGGTAAGGTTTCGGGTGAGGGTCAGGGATAGAATTCGGGTTAGGGTTAGGGTTAGGGAATGGGGAGATATTAGGGCACAGTTTAGGGTACCACAACGCTTAAGGTTTAGCGTACGTGTGAGGTCACTAGTTAGTGTTAGTGTACTGCTTACGATTAGGGCACGGGTGAGGGTAAGGCCTCGGAAGAGGGTCACGTTAAAGGTTAGGGTTAGGGTTAGGGTTAGGGAATGGGGATTGACTAGGGTACAGGTTAGGGTACGGCAATGGCTTAGGATTTGCGTACGTTAGAGGGCATGAGTTAGTGTTGATGTACTGGTTAAAATTAGGACACGGGTGAGGGTAATGTTTCGGGTGAGTGTCATGGTTAGGTTTCAGGTTAGGGTTAGGGTTAGGGAATGGAGAGGGATTAGGGTACAGGTTAGGGTACCGCTGTGGTTTAGTGTTAGCGTACGTGTGAGGGCACGAGTTAGTCTTGGTGTCCTGGTTAAGATTAGGTAACGGGTGAGGGTAAGGCTTCGGGTGAGGGTCAGGGTTAGAATTCGGGTTAGGGTTCGGGTTAGGGAATGGAGAGGGATTAGGGTACAGGTTAGGGTACGACAATCCTTAAGGGTTATCGTAAGTGTGAGGGCATGAGTTAGTGTTGGTGTACTGGTTAAGAGAAGGGCACCGATGAGGGTAAGGCCTCGGAAAAGGGTCACGTTCAGGGTTTCGCTTAGGGTTAGGGTTTCGGAATGGGGAAGGATTAGGGTACAGGATAGGGTACGACAATGCTTAAGGGTTAACGTACGTTTTGGGGCATGAGTTAGTGTTTGTGTACTGGTTAAGTTTAGGGCATTGGTTAGGGTAGGGCATCGGAAGTGGGTCAGGTTTATGGATGGGGTTAGGGTTAGGGTTAAGGAATGGGGAGGGATTAGGGTACAATTTAGGGTACGACAACGCTTAAGGTTTAGCGTACGTGTGAGGGCACGAGTTACTGTTGGTGTCCTGGTTAAGATTAGGGCACGGGTGAGGGTAAGGCTTCGGGTGAGGGTCAGGGATAGAATTCGGGTTAGGGTTAGGGTTAGGGAATGGGGAGATATTAGGGCACAGTTTAGGGTACCACAACGCTTAAGGTTTAGCGTACGTGTGAGGTCACTAGTTAGTGTTAGTGTACTGCTTACGATTAGGGCACGGGTGAGGGTAAGGCCTCGGAAGAGGGTCACGTTAAAGGTTAGGGTTAGGGTTAGGGTTAGGGAATGGGGATTGACTAGGGTACAGGTTAGGGTACGGCAATGGCTTAGGGTTAGCGTACGTTAGAGGGCATGGGTTAGTGTTGATGTACTGGTTAAAATTAGGACAGGGGTGAGGGTAAAGTTTCGGATGAGGGTCATGGTTAGGTTTCAGGTTAGGGTTAGGGTTAGGGAATGGAGAGGGATTAGGGTACAGGTTAGGGTACCGCTGCGGTTTAGTGTTAGCGTACGTGTGAGGGCATGAGTTAGTCTTGGTGTGCTGGTTAAGATTAGGGCACGGGTGAGGTTAAGGCTTCGGGTGAGGGTCAGGGTTAGGATTCGAGTTATGGATAGGGTTAGGGAATGGAGAGGGATTAGGGTACAGGTTAGGGTACGACAATGCTTAAGTGTTAGCTTAAGTGTGAGGGCAAGAGTTAGTGTTGGTGTACTGGTTAAGACAAGGGCACCGATGAGGGTAAGGCCTCAGAAAAGGGTCACGTTCAGGGTTTCGCTTAGGGTTAGGGTTAGGGAATGGGGAGGGATTAGTGTACAGGATAGGGTACGACAATGCTTAAGGGTTAACGTACGTTTGAAGGCATGAGTTAGTGTTTGTGTACTGGTTAAGATTAGGGCATTGGTTAGGGTAGGGCATCGGACGTGGGTCAGGTTTAGGAATGGGTTTAGGGTTAGGGTTAAGGAATGGGGAGGGATTAGGGTTTAATTTAGGGTACGACAACGTTTAAGGTTTAGTGTACGTGTGAGGGCACGAGTTAGTGTTGGTGTCCTGGTTAAGACTAGGGCACGGGTGAGGGTAAGCCTTCGGGTGAGTGTCAGGGATAGGATTCGTGTTAGGGTTAGGGTTAAGGAATGCAGAGGGATTAGGGTACAGCTTAGGGTACGACAGTGCTTAAGGGTTAGTGTTCGTGTGAGGGCAATGGTTAGTGTTAGTGTCCTGCTTAAGATTAGGGCACGGGTGAGGGTAAGGCTTCAGGTGAGGGTCAGGGTTAGGATTCGGGTTAAGGTTAGGGTTAGGGAATGGGGAGGGATAAGGGTACAGTTTAGGGTACGACAACGATTAAGGGTTAGCGTACGTGTGAGGGCACGAGTTAGTGTTGGTGTCCTGGTTAAGATTAGGGCACGGGTGAGGGTAAGGTTTCGGGTGAGGGTCAGGGATAGAATTCGGGTTAGGGTTAGGGTTAGGGAATGGGGAGGTATTAGGGCACAGTTTAGGGTACCACAAGGCTTAAGGTTTAGCGTACGTGTGAGGTCACTAGTTAGTGTTAGTGTACTGCTTACGATTAAGGCACGGGTGAGGGTAAGGCCTCGTAAGAGGGTCACGTTAAGGGTTAGGGTTAGGGTTAGGGTTAGGGAATGGGGATTGATTAGGGTACAGGTTAGGGTACGGCAATGGCTTAGGGTTAGTATACGTTAGAGTGCATGGGTTAGTGTTGATGTACTGGTTAAAATTAGGACACGGGTGAGGGTAAAGTTTCCGGTGAGTGTCATGGTTAGGTTTCAGGTTAGGGTTGGGGTTAGGGAATGGAGAGGGATTAGGGTACAGGTTAGGGTACGACAATGCTTAAGGGTTAGCGTAAGTGTGAGGGCACGAGTTAATGTTGGTGTACTGGTTAAGACAAAGGCACCTATGAGGGTAAGGCCTCGGAAAAGGGTCACGTTCAGTGTTTCGCTTAGGGTTAGGGTTAGGGAATGGGGAGGGATTAGGGTACAGGTAAGGGTACGACAATGCTTAAGGGTTAACATACGTTTGAGGGCATGAGGTAGTGTTTGGGTACTGGTTAAGATTAGGGCATTGGTTAGGGTAGGGCATCGGACGTGGGTCAGGTTTAGGGATGGGGTTAGGGTTAGGGTTAAGGAATGGGGAGGGATTAGGGTACAATTTAGGGTACGACAACGCTTAAGGTTTAGTGTACGTGTGAGGGCACGAGTTAGTGTTGGTGTCCTGGTTAAGACTAGGGCACGGGTGAGGGTAAGGCTTCGGGTGAGGGTCAGGGATAGGATTCGTGTTAGGGTTAGGGTTAAGGAATGCAGAGGGATTAGGGTACAGCTTAGGGTACGACAGTGCTTAAGGGTTAGCGTTCGTGTGAGGGCAAGGGTTAGTGTTAGTGTCCTGGTTAAGATTAGGGCACGGGTGAGGGTAAGGTTTCAGGTGAGGGTCAGGGTTAGGATTCAGGTTAGGGTTAGGGTTAGGGAATGGGGAGGGATTAGGGTACAGTTTAGGGTACGACAACGATTAAGGTTTAGCGTACATGTGACGGCACGAGTTAGTGTTGGTGTCCTGGTTAAGATTAGGGCACGGGTGAGTGTAAGGTTTCGGGTGAGGGTCAGGGATAGAAATTGGGTTAGGGTTAGGGTTAGGGAATGGGGAGATATTAGGGCACAGTTTAGGGTACCACAACGCTTAAGGTTTAGCGTACGTGTGAGGTCACTATTTAGTGTTAGTGTACTGCTTACGATTAGGGCACGGGTGAGGGTAAGGCCTCGGAAGAGGGTCACGTTAAGGGTTAGGGTTAGGGTTAGGGTTAGGGAATGGGGATTGATTAGGGTACAGGTTAGGGTACGGCAATGGCTTAGGGTTAGCGTACGTTAGAGGGCATGGGTTAGTGTTGATGTACTGGTTAAAATTAGGACAGGGGTGAGGGTAAAGTTTTGGGTGAGTGTCATGGTTAGCTTTCAGGTTAGGGTTAGGTTTAGGGAATGGAGAGGGATTAGGGTACAGGTTAGGGTACCGCTGCGGTTTAGTGTTAGCGTACGTGTGAGGGCACTAGTTAGTCTAGGTGTCCTGGTTAAAATTAGGGCACGGGTGAGGTTAAGGCTTCGGGTGAGGGTCAGGGTTAGGATTCGGGTTAGGGTTAGGGTTAGGGAATGGAGAGGGATTAGGGTACAGGTTAGGGTACGACAATGCTTAAGGGTTAGCGTAAGTGTGAGGGCACGAGTTAGTGTTGGTGTACTGTTTAAGACAAGGACACCGATGAGGGAAAGGCCTCAGAAAAGGGTCAAGTTCAGGGTTTCGCTTAGGGTTAGGGTTAGGGAATGGGGAGGGATTAGGGTAGAGGATAGGGTACGACAATGCTTAAGGAATAAAGTACGTTTGAGGGCATTAGTTAGTGTTTGTGTCCTGGTTAAGATTAGGGCATTGGTTAGGGTAGGGCATCGGACGTGGGTCAGGTTTAGGGATGGGGTTAGGGTTAGGGTTAAGGAATGGGGAGGGATTAGGGTACAATTTAGGGTACGACAACGCTTAAGGTTTAGCGTACGTGTGAGAGCATGAGTTAGTGTTGGTGTCCTGGTTAAGATTAGGGCACGGGTGAGGGTAAGACTTCGGGTGAGGGTCAGGGTTAGGATTCGTGTTAGGGTTAGGGTTAAGGAATGCAGAGGGATTAGGGTACAGCTTAGGGTACGACAGTGCTTAAGGGTTAGCCTTCGTGTGAGGGCAAGGGTTAGTGTTAGTGTCCTGGTTAAGATTAGGGCACGGGTGAGGGTAAGGTTTCAGGTGAGGGTCAGGGTTAGGATTTGGGTTAGGGTTAGGGTTAGGGAATGGGGAGGGATTAGGGTACAGGATAGGGTACGACAATGCTTAAAGGTTAACGTACTTTTTTGGGCATGAGTTAGTGTTTGTGTACTGGTTAAGTTTAGGGCATTGGTTAGGGTAGGGCATCGGAAGTGGGTTAGGTTTAGGGATGGGGTTAGGGTTAGGGTTAAGGAATGGGGAGGGATTAGGGTACAATTTAGGGTACAACAACGCTTAAGGTTTAGCGTACGTGTGAGGGCACGAGTTAGTGTTGGTGTCCTGGTTAAGATTAGGGCAGGGGTGAGGGTAAGGCTTCGGGTGAGTGTCAGTGTTAGGATTCGTGTTAGGGTTAGGGTTAAGGAATGCAGAGGGATTAGGGTACAGCTTAGGGTACGACAGTGCTTAAGGGTTAGCGTTCGTGTGAGGGCAAGGGTTAGTGTTAGTGTCCTGGTTAAGATTAGGGCACGGGTGAGGGTAAGGTTTCAGGTGAGGGTCAGGGTTAGGATTCAGGTTAGGGTTAGGGTTGGGGAATGGGGAGGGATTAGGGTACAGTTTAGGGTACGACAACGATTAAGGTTTAGCGTACATGTGAGGGCACGAGTTAGTGTTGGTGTCCTGGTTAAGTTTAGGGCACGGGTTAGGGTAAGGTTTCGGGTGAGGGTCAGGGATAGAAATTGGGTTAGGGTTAGGGTTAGGGAATGGGGAGATATTAGGGCACAGTTTAGGATACCACAACGCTTAAGGTTTAGCGTACGTGTGAGGTCACTATTTAGTGTTAGTGTACTGCTTACGATTAGGGCACGGGTGAGGGTAAGGCCTCGGAAGAGGGTCACGTTAAGGGTTAGGGTTAGGGTTAGGGTTAGGGAATGGGGATTGATTAGGGTACAGGTTAGGGTACGGCAATGGCTTAGGGTTAGCGTACGTTAGAGGGCATGGGTTAGTGTTGATGTACTGGTTAAAATTAAGACAGGGGTGAGGGTAAAGTTTTGGGTGAGTGTCATGGTTAGCTTTCAGGTTAGGGTTAGGTTTAGGGAATGGATAGGGATTAGGGTACAGGTTAGGGTACCTCTGCGGTTTAGTGTTAGCGTACGTGTGAGGGCACTAGTTAGTCTAGGTGTCCTGGTTAAGATTAGGGCACAGGTGAGGTTAAGGCTTCGGGTGAGGGTCAGGGTTAGGATTCGGGTTAGGGTTAGGGTTAGGGAATGGAGAGGGATTAGGGTACAGGTTAGGGTACGACAATGCTTAAGTGTTAGCGTAAGTGTGAGGGGACGAGTTAGTGTTGGTGTACTGTTTAAGACAAGGACACCGATGAGGGAAAGGCCTCGGAAAAGGGTCACGTTCAGGATTTCGCTTAGGGTTAGGGTTAGGGAATGGGGAGGGATTAGGGTACAGGATAGGGTACAACAATGCTTAAGGGTTAACGTACGTTTTTGGGCATGAGTTAGTGTTTGTGTACTGGTTAAGATTAGGGCATTGGTTAGGGTAGGGCATCGGACGTGGGTCAGGCTTAGGGATGGGGTTAGGGTTAGGGTTAAGGAATGGGGAGGGATTAGGGTACAATTTAGGGTACGACAACGCTTAAGGTTTAGCGTACGTGTGAGAGCACGAGTTAGTGTTGGTGTCCTGGTTAAGATTAGGGCACGGGTGAGGGTAAGACTTCGGGTGAGGGTCAGGGTTAGGATTCGTGTTAGGGTTAGGGTTAAGGAATGCAGAGGGATTAGGGTACAGCTTAGGGTACGACAGTGCTTAAGGGTTAGCCTTCGTGTGAGGGCATGAGTTAGTCTTGGTGTGCTGGTTAAGATTAGGCACGGGTGAGGTTAAGGCTTCGGTTGAGGGTCAGGGTTAGGATTCGGGTTACGGTTCGGGTTAGGGAATGGAGAGGGATTAGGGTCCAGGTTAGGGTACGACAATGCTTAAGGGTTAGCGTAAGTGTGAGGGCACGAGTTAGTGTTGGTGTACTGGTTAAGACAAGGGCACCGATGAGGGTAAGGCCTCGGAAATGGGTCACGTTCAGGGTTTCGCTTACGGTTAGGGTTAGGGAATGGGGAGGGATTAGGGTAGAGGATAGGGTACGACAATGCTTAAGGGTTAATGTACGTTTGAGGGCATGAGTTAGTGTTTGTGTACTGGTTAAGATTAGGGCATTGGTTAGGGTAGGGCATCGGACGTGGGTCAGGTTTAGGGATGGGGTTAGGGTTAGGGTTAAGGAATGGGGAGGGATTAGGGTATAATTTAGGGTACGAAAACGCTTAAGGTTTAGCGTACGTGTGAGGGCACGAGTTAGTGTTGGTGTCCTGGTTAAGATTAGGGCACGGGTGAGGGTAAGGCTTCGGGTGAGGGTCAGGGTTAGCATTCGGGTTAGGGTTAGGGTTAGGGAATGGGGAGGGATTAGGGTACAGTTTAGGGTACGACAACGATTAAGGGTGGGCGTACGTGTGTGGGCACGAGTTAGTGTTAGTGTCCTGGTTAAGATTAGGGCACAGGTGAGAGTAAGGTTTCGGGTGAGGGTCAGGGATAGAATTCGGGTTAGGGTTAGGGTTAGGGAATGGGGAGATATTAGGGCACAGTTTAGGGTACCACAACGCTTAATGTTTAGCGTACATGTGAGGTCACTAGTTAGTGTTAGTGTACTGCTTACGATTAGGGCACGGGTGAGGGTAAGGCCTCGGAATAGGGTCACGTTAAGGGTTAGAGTTTGGGTTAGGGTTAGGGAATGGGGATTGATGAGGGTACAGGTTAGGGTACGGCAATGGCTTAGGGTTAGCATACGTTAGAGGGCATGGGTTAGTTTTGATGTACTGGTTAAAATTAGGACACGGGTGAGGGTAAAGTTTCGGGTGAGTGTCATGGTTAGGTTTAAGGTTAGGGTTAGGGTTAGGGAATGGAGAGGGATTAGGGTACAGGTTAGGGTACCGCTGCGGTTTAGTGTTAGCGTACGTGTGAGGGCATGAGTTAGTCTTGGTGTCCTGGTTAAAATTAGGGCACGGGTGAGGGTAAGGCTTCGGGTGAGGGTCAGGGTTAGGATTCGGGTTAGCGTTAGGGTTACGGAATGGAGAGGGATTAGGGTACAGGTTAGGGTACGACAATGCTTAAGGGTTAGCGTAAGTGTGAGGGCACGAGTTAGTGTTGGTGTACTGGTTAAGACAAGGACACCGATGAGGGTAAGGCCTCGGAAAAGGGTCACGTTCAGGTTTTCGCTTAGGGTTAGGGTTAGGGAATGGGGAGGGATTAGGGTACAGGTTAGGGTACGACAATGCTTAATGGTTAACGTACCTTTGAGGGCATGAGGTAGTGTTTGTGTACTGGTTAAGATTAGGGCATTGGTTAGGGTAGGACATCGGAAGTGGGTTAGATTTAGGGATGGGGTTAGGATTAGGGTTAAGGAATGGAGAGGGATTAGGGTACAATTTAGGGTACGACAACGCTTAAGGTTTAGCGTACGTGTGAGGGCACGAGTTAGTGTTGGTGTCCTGGTTAAGATTAGGGCACGGGTGAGGGCAAGGCTTCGGGTGAGGGTCAGGGTTAGGATTCGGGTTAGGTTTAGGGTTAAGGAATGCAGAGGAATTAGGGTACATCTTAGGGTATGACAGTGCTTAAGGGTTAGCGTTCGTGTGAGGGCAAGGGTTAGTGTTAGTGTCCTGCTTAAGATTACGGCACGGGTGAGGGTAAGGCTTCAGGTGAGGGTCAGGGTTAGGATTCGGGTTAGGGTTAGGGTTAGGGAATGGGGAGGGATTAGGGTACAGTTTAGGGTACAACAACGATTAATGGTTAGCGTACGTGTGAGGGCACGAGTTAGTGTTGGTGTCCTGGTTAAGATTAGGGCACGGGTGAGAGTAAGGTTTCGGGTGAGGGTCAGGGATAGAATTCGGGTTAGGGTTAGGGTTAGGGAATGGGGAGATATTAGGGCACAGTTTAGGGTACCACAAAGCTTAAGGTTCAGCGTACATGTGAGGTCACTAGTTAGTGTTAGTGTACTGCTTACGATTAGGGCACGGGTGAGGGTAAGGCCTCGGAAGAGGGTCACGTTAAGGGTTAGGGTTAGGGTTAGGGTTAGGGAATGGGGATTGATTAGGGTACAGGTTAGGGTACGGCAATGGCTTAGGGTTAGCGTACGTTAGAGGGCATGGGTTAGTGTTGATGTACTGGTTAAAATTAGGACAGGGGTGAGGGTAAAGTTTTGGGTGAGTGTCATGGTTAGCTTTCAGGTTAGGGTTAGGTTTAGGGAATGGATAGGGATTAGGGTACAGGTTAGGGTACCGCTGCGGTTTACTGTTAGTGTACGTGTGAGGGCACTAGTTAGTCTAGGTGTCGTGGTTAAGATTAGGGCACAGGTGAGGTTAAGGCTTCGGGTGAGGGTCAGGGTTAGGATTCGGGTTAGGGTTAGGGTTAGGGAATGGAGAGGGATTAGGGTACAGGTTGGGGTACGACAATGCTTAAGGGTTAGCGTAAGTGTGAGGGCACGAGTTAGTGTTGGTGTACTGGTTAAGACAAGGGCACCGATGAGGGTAAGGCCTCGGAAAAGGGTCACGTTCAGGGTTTCGCTTACGGTTAGGGTTAGGGAATGGGGAGGGATTAGGGTAGAGGATAGGGTACGACAATGCTTAAGGGTTAATGTACGTTTGAGGGCATGAGTTAGTGTTTGTGTACTGGTTAAGATTAGGGCATTGGTTAGGGTAGGGCATCGGACGTGGGTCAGGTTTAGGGATGGGGTTAGGGTTAGGGTTAAGGAATGGGGAGGGATTAGGGTATAATTTAGGGTACGAAAACGCTTAAGGTTTAGCGTACGTGTGAGGGCACGAGTTAGTGTTGGTGTCCTGGTTAAGATTAGGGCACGGGTGAGGGTAAGGCTTCGGGTGAGGGTCAGGGTTAGCATTCGGGTTAGGGTTAGGGTTAGGGAATGGGGAGGGATTAGGGTACAGTTTAGGGTACGACAACGATTAAGGGTGGGCGTACGTGTGTGGGCACGAGTTAGTGTTAGTGTCCTGGTTAAGATTAGGGCACAGGTGAGAGTAAGGTTTCGGGTGAGGGTCAGGGATAGAATTCGGGTTAGGGTTAGGGTTAGGGAATGGGGAGATATTAGGGCACAGTTTAGGGTACCACAACGCTTAATGTTTAGCGTACATGTGAGGTCACTAGTTAGTGTTAGTGTACTGCTTACGATTAGGGCACGGGTGAGGGTAAGGCCTCGGAATAGGGTCACGTTAAGGGTTAGAGTTTGGGTTAGGGTTAGGGAATGGGGATTGATGAGGGTACAGGTTAGGGTACGGCAATGGCTTAGGGTTAGCATACGTTAGAGGGCATGGGTTAGTTTTGATGTACTGGTTAAAATTAGGACACGGGTGAGGGTAAAGTTTCGGGTGAGTGTCATGGTTAGGTTTAAGGTTAGGGTTAGGGTTAGGGAATGGAGAGGGATTAGGGTACAGGTTAGGGTACTGCTGCGGTTTAGTGTTAGCGTACGTGTGAGGGCATGAGTTAGTCTTGGTGTCCTGGTTAAAATTAGGGCACGGGTGAGGGTAAGGCTTCGGGTGAGGGTCAGGGTTAGGATTTGGGTTAGCGTTAGGGTTACGGAATGGAGAGGGATTAGGGTACAGGTTAGGGTACGACAATGCTTAAGGGTTAGCGTAAGTGTGAGGGCACGAGTTAGTGTTGGTGTACTGGTTAAGACAAGGACACCGATGAGGGTAAGGCCTCGGAAAAGGGTCACGTTCAGGTTTTCGCTTAGGGTTAGGGTTAGGGAATGGGGAGGGATTAGGGTACAGGTTAGGGTACGACAATGCTTAATGGTTAACGTACCTTTGAGGGCATGAGGTAGTGTTTGTGTACTGGTTAAGATTAGGGCATTGGTTAGGGTAGGACATCGGAAGTGGGTTAGATTTAGGGATGGGGTTAGGATTAGGGTTAAGGAATGGAGAGGGATTAGGGTACAATTTAGGGTACGACAACGCTTAAGGTTTAGCGTACGTGTGAGGGCACGAGTTAGTGTTGGTGTCCTGGTTAAGATTAGGGCACGGGTGAGGGCAAGGCTTCGGGTGAGGGTCAGGGTTAGGATTCGGGTTAGGTTTAGGGTTAAGGAATGCAGAGGAATTAGGGTACATCTTAGGGTATGACAGTGCTTAAGGGTTAGCGTTCGTGTGAGGGCAAGGGTTAGTGTTAGTGTCCTGCTTAAGATTACGGCACGGGTGAGGGTAAGGCTTCAGGTGAGGGTCAGGGTTAGGATTCGGGTTAGGGTTAGGGTTAGGGAATGGGGAGGGATTAGGGTACAGTTTAGGGTACGACAACGATTAAGGGTTAGCGTACGTGTGAGGGCACGAGTTAGTGTTGGTGTCCTGGTTAAGATTAGGGCACGGGTGAGAGTAAGGTTTCGGGTGAGGGTCAGGGATAGAATTCGGGTTAGGGTTAGGGTTAGGGAATGGGGAGATATTAGGGCACAGTTTAGGGTACCACAAAGCTTAAGGTTCAGCGTACATGTGAGGTCACTAGTTAGTGTTAGTGTACTGCTTACGATTAGGGCACGGGTGAGGGTAAGGCCTCGGAAGAGGGTCACGTTAAGGGTTAGGGTTTGGGTTAGGGTTAGGGAATGGGGATTGATTAGGGTACAGGTTAGTGTACCTCAATGGCTTAGGGTTAGCATACGTTAGAGGGCATGGGTTAGTGTTGATGTACTGGTTAAAATTAGGACAGGGGTGAGGGTGAAGTTTCGGGTGAGTGTCACGGTTAGGTTTCAGGTTAGGGTTAGGGTTAGGGAATGGAGAGGGATTAGGGTACAGGTTAGGGTACCGCTGCGGTTTAGTGTTAGCGTACATGTGAGGGCACAAGTTAGTCTTGGTATCCTGGTTAAGATTAGGTCACGGGTGAAGGTAAGGCTTCGGTTGATGATCAGGGTTAGGATTCGGGTTAGGGTTAGGGTTAAGGAATGCAGAGGGATTAGGGTACAGCTTAGGGTACGACAGTGCTTAAGGGTTAGCGTTCGTGTGAGGGCAAGGGTTAGTGTTATTGTCCTGGTTAAGATTAGGGCACGGGTGAGGGTAAGGCTTCGGGTGAGGGTCAGGGTTAGGATTCGTGTTAGGGTTAGGGTTAAGGAATGCAGAGGGATTAGGGTACAGCTTAGGGTACGACAGTGCTTAAGGGTTAGCGTTCGTGTGAGAGCAAGGGTTAGTGTTAGTGTCCTGGTTAAGATTAGGGCACGGGTGAGGGTAGGGCTTCAGGTGAAGGTCAGGGTTAGTATTCGGGTTAGGGTTAGGGTTAGGGAATGGGGAGGGATTAGGGTACAGTTTAGGGTACGACAACGATTAAGGGTGGGCGTATGTGTGAGGGCACGAGTTAGTGTTGGTGTCCTGGTTAAGATTAGGACACGGGTGAGGGTAAGGCTTCGGGTGAGGGTCAGGGTTAGGATTCGGGTTAGGGTTAGGGTTAGGGAATGGAGAGGGATTAGGGTACAGGTTAGGGTACGACAATGGCATAGGGTTAGCGTACGTTAGAGGGCATGGGTTAGTGTTGATGTACTGGTTAAAATTAGGACACGGGTGAGGGTAAAGTTTCGGGTGAGTGTCATGGTTAGCTTTCAGGTTAGGGTTAGGGTTAGGGAATGGAGAGGGATTAGGGTATAGGTTAGGGTACCGCTGTGGTTTAGTGTTAGCGTACGTGTGAGGGCACAAGTTAGTCTTGGTGTCCTGGTTAAGATTAGGGCACGGGTGAGGGTTAGGCTTCGGGTGAGGGTCAGGGTTAGGATTCGGGTTAGGGTTAGGGTTAGGGAATGGAGAGGGATTAGGGTACAGGTTAGGGTACGACAATTCTTAAGGGTTAGCGTAAGTGTGAGGGCACGAGTTAGTGTTGGTGTCCTGGTTAAGATTAGGGCACGGGTGAGGGTAAGGTTTCGGGTGAGGGTCAGGGATAGAATTCGGGTTAGGGTTAGGGTTAGGGAATGGGGAGATATTAGGGCACAGTTTAGGGTACCACAACGCTTAAGGTTTAGCATACGTGTGAGGTCACTAATTAGTGTTAGTGTACTGCTTACGATTAGGGCATGGGTGAGGGTAAGGCCTCGGAAGAGGGTCACGTTAAGGGTTAGGGTTAGGGTTAGGGTTAGGGAATGGGGATTGATTAGGGTACAGGTTAGGGTACGGCAATGGCTTATTTTAGCATACGTTAGAGGGCATGGGTTAGTGTTGATGTACTGGTTAAAATTAGGACACGGGTGAGGGTAAAGTTTTCGGTGAGTGTCATGTTTAGGTTTCAGGTTAGGGTTAGGGTTAGGGAATGGAGAGGGATTAGGGTACAGGTTAGGGTACGACAATTCTTAAGGGTTAGCGTAAGTGTGAGGGCACGAGTTAGTGTTGGTGTACTGGTTACGACAAAGGCACCTATGAGGGTAAGGCCTCGGAAAAGGGTCACGTTCAGGGTTTCGCTTAGGGTTAGGTTTAGGGAATGGGGAGTGATTAGGGTAAAGGTTAGGGTACGACAATGCTTAAGGGTTAACGTACGTTTGAGGGCATGAGGTAGTGTTTGTGTACTGGTTAAGATTAGGGCATTGGTTAGGGTAGGGCATCGGACGTGGGTCAGGTTTAGGGATGGGGTTAGGGTTAGGGTTAAGGAATGGGGAGGGATTAGGGTACAATTTAGGGTACGGCAACGCTTAAGGTTTAGCGTACGTGTGAGGGCACGAGTTACTGTTGGTGTCCTGGTTAAGATTAGGGCACGAGTGAGGGTAAGGCTTCGGGTGAGGGTCAGAGTTAGGATTCGTGTTAGGGTTAGGGTTAAGGAATGCAGAGGGATTAGGGTACAGCTTAGGGTACGACAGTGCTTAAGGGTTAGCGTTCGTGTGAGGGCAAGTGTTAGTGTTAGTGTCCTGGTTAAGATTCGGGCACGGGTGAGGGTAAGGCTTCAGGTGAGGGTCAGGGTTATGATTCGGGTTAGGGTTAGGGTTAGGGAATGGGGAGGGATTAGGGTACAGTTTAGGGTACGACAACGATTCAGGGTTAGCGTACGTGTGAGGGCACGAGTTAGTGTTGGTGTCCTGGTTAAGATTAGGGCACGGGTGTGGTTAAGGTTTCGGGTGAGGGTCACGGATAGAATTCGGGTTAGGGTTAGGGTTAGGGAATAGGGAGATATTAGGGCACAGTTTAGGGTACGACAACGCTTAAGATTTAGCGTACGTGTGAGGTCACTAGTTAGTGTTAGTGTACTGCTTACGATTAGGGCACGGGTGAGGGTAAGGCCTCGGAAGAGGGTCACGTTAAGGGTTAGGGTTAGGGTTAGGGTTAGGGAATGGGGATTGATTAGGGTACAGGTTAGGGTACGGCAATGGCTTAGGGTTTGCGTACGTTAGAGGGCATGAGTTAGTGTTGATGTACTGGTTAAAATTAGGACACGGGTGAGGGTAAAATTTCGGGTGAGTGTCATGGTTAGGTTTCAGGTTAGGGTTAGGTTTAGGGAATGGAGAGGGATTAGTGTACAGGTTAGGGTACCGCTGCGGTTTAGTGTTAGCGTACGTGTGAGGGCACGAGTTAGTCTTGGTGTCCTGGTTAAGATTAAGGCACGGGTGAGGGTAAGGCTTCGGGTGAGGGTCAGGGTTAGGATTCGGGTTAGCGTTAGGGTTAGGGAATGGAGAGGGATTAGGGTACAGGTTACGGTACGACAATGCTTAAGGGTTAGCGTAAGTGTGAGGGCACGAGTTAGTGTTGGTGTACTGGTTAAGACAAGGACACCGATGAGGGTAAGGCCTCGGAAAAGGTTCACGTTCAGGATTTCGCTTAGGGTTAGGGTTAGGGAATGGGGAGGGATTAGGGTACAGGATAGGGTAAGACAATGCTTACAGGTTAACGTATGTTTTTGGGCATGAGTTAGTGTTTGTGTACTGGTTAAGATTAGGGCATTGGTTAGGGTAGGACATCGGAAGAGGGTTAGGTTTAGGGATGGGGTTAGGATTAGGGTTAAGGAATGGAGAGGGATTAGGGTACAATTTAGGGTACGACAACGCTTAAGGTTTAGCGTACGTGTGAGGGCACGAGTTAGTGTTGGTGTCCTGGTTAAGATTAGGGCACGGGTGAGGGTAAGGCTTCGGGTGAGGGTCAGGGTAAGGATTCGTGTTAGGGTTAGGGTTAAGGAATGCAGAGGGATTAGGGTACAGCTTAGGGTACGACAGTGCTTAAGGGTTAGCGTTCGTGTGAGGTCAAGTGTCAGTGTTAGTGTCCTGGTTAAGATTAGGGCACGGGTGAGGGTAAGGCTTCAGGTGAGGGTCAGGGTTAGGATTCGGGTTAGGGTTAGGGTTAGGGAATGGGGAGGGATTATGGTACAGTTTAGGGTACGACAACGATTAAGGGTTAGCGTACGTGTGAGGGCACGAGTTAGTGTTGGTGTCCTGGTTAAGATTAGGGCACGGGTGAGGGTAAGGTTTCGGGTGAGGGTCAGGGATAGAATTCGTGTTAGGGTTAGGGTTAGGGAATGCGGAGATATTAGGGCACAGTTTAGGGTACCACAACGCTTAAGGTTTAGCGTACGTGTGAGGTCACTAGTTAGTGTTAGTGTACTGCTTACGATTAGGGCAGGGGTGAGGATAAGGCCTCGGAAGAGGGGCACGTTAAGGGTTAGGGTTAGGGTTAGGGTTAGGGAATGGGGATTGATTAGAGTACAGGTTATGGTACGGCAATGGCTTAGGGTTTGCCTACGTTAGAGGGCATGAGTTAGTGTTGATGTACTGGTTAAAATTAGGACACGGGTGAGGGTAAAGTTTCGGGTGAGTGTCATGGTTAGGTTTCAGGTTAGGGTTAGGGTTAGGGAATGGAGAGGGATTAGTGTACAGGATAGGGTACTGCTGCGGTTTAGTGTTAGCATACGTATGAGGGCACGAGTTAGTCTTGGTGTCCTGGTTAAGATTAGGGCAAGGGTGATGGTAAGGCTTCGGGTGAGGGTCAGGGTAAGGATTCGAGTTAGGGTTAAGGTTAGGGAATGGAGTGGGATTAGGGTACAGGTTAGGGTACGACAATGCTTAAGGGTTAGCCTAAGTGTGAGGGCAAGAGTTAGTGTTGGTGTACTGGTTAAGAGAAGGGCACCGATGAGGTTAAGGCCTCAGAAAAGGGTCACGTTCAGGGTTTCGCTTAGGGTTAGGGTTAGGGAATGGGGAGGGATTAGGGTACAGGATAGGGTACGACAATGCTTAAGGGTTAACGTACGTTTGAAGGCATGAGTTAGTGTTTGTGTACAGGTTAAGATTAGGGCATTGGTTAGGGTAGGGCATCGGACGTGGGTCAGGTTTAGGAATGGGTTTAGGGTTAGGGTTAAGGAATGGGGAGGGATTAGGGTTTAATTTAGGGTACGACAACGTTTAAGGTTTAGTGTACGTGTGAGGGCACGAGTTAGTGTTGGTGTCCTGGTTAAGACTAGGGCACGGGTGAGGGTAAGGCTTCGGGTGAGGGTCAGGGATAGGATTCGTGTTAGGGTTAGGGTTAAGGAATGCAGAGGGATTAGGGTACAGCTTAGGGTACGACAGTGCTTAAGGGTTAGTGTTCGTATGAGGGCAAGGGTTTGTGTTAGTGTCCTGGTTAAGATTAGGGCACGGGTGAGGGTAAGGCTTCAGGTGAGGGTCAGGGTTAGGATTCGGGTTAGGGTTAGGGTTAGGTAATGGGGAGGGATAAGGGTACAGTGTAGGGTACGACAACGATTAAGGTTTAGCGTACCTGTGAGGGCACGAGTTAGTGTTGGTGTCCTGGTTAAGATTAGGGCACGGGTGAGGGTAAGGCTTCGGGTGAGGGTCAGGGTTAGGATTCGGGTTAGGGTTAGGGTTAAGGAATGGGGAGATATTAGGGCACAGTTTAGGGTACCACAACGCTTAAGGTTTAGCGTACGTGTGAGGTCACTAGTTAGTGTTAGTGTACTGCTTACGATTAGGGCACGGGTGAGGATAAGGCCTCAGAAGAGGGTCACGTTAAGGGTTAGGGTTAAGGTTAGGGTTAGGGAATGGGGATTGATTAGTGTACAGGTTAGGGTACGGCAATGGCTTAGGGTTTACGTACGTTAGAGGGCATGAGTTAGTGTTGATGTACTGGTTAAAATTAGGACACGGGTGAGGGTAAAGTTTCGGGTGAGTGTCATGGTTAGGTTTCAGGTTAGGGTTAGGTTTAGGGAATGGAGAGGGATTAGGGTACAGGTTAGGGTACCGCTGCGGTTTAGTGTTAGCGTACGTGTGAGGGCACGAGTTAGTCTTGGTGTCCTGGTTAAGATTAGGGCACGGGTGAGGTTAAGGCTTCGGGTGAGGGTCAGGGTTAGGATTCGGGTTAGGGTTAGGGTTAGGGAATGGAGAGGAATTAGGGTACAGGTTAGGGTACGACAATGCTTAAGGGTTAGCGTAAGTGTGAGGGCACGAGTTAGTGTTGGTGTACTGGTTAAGAAAAAGGCACCTATGAGGGTAAGGCCTCGGAAAAGGGTCACGTTCAGGGTTTCGCTTAGGGTTAGGGTTAGGGAATGGGGAGGGATTAGGGTACAGGATAGGGTAAGACAATGCTTACAGGTTAACGTACGTTTTTGGGCATGAGTTAGTGTTTGTGTACTGGTTAAGATTAGGGCATTGGTTTGGGTAGGACTTCGGAAGAGGGTTAGGTTTAGGGATGGGGTTAGGATTAGGGTTAAGGAATGGAGAGGGATTAGGGTACAATTTAGGGTACGACAACGCTTAAGGTTTAGCGTACGTGTGAGGGCACGAGTTAGTGTTGGTGTCCTGGTTAAGATTAGGGCACGGGTGAGGGTAAGGCTTCGGGTGAGGGTCAGGGTTAGGATTCGTGTTAGGGTTAGGGTTAAGGAATGCAGAGGGATTAGGGTACAGCTTAGGGTACGACAGTGCTTAAGGGTTAGCGTTCGTGTGAGGTCAAGTGTCAGTGTTAGTGTCCTGGTTAAGATTAGGGCACGGGTGAGGTTAAGGCTTCAGGTGAGGGTCAGGGTTAGTTTTCGGGTTAGGGTTAGGGTTAGGGAATGGGGAGGGATTATGGTACAGTTTAGGGTACGACAACGATTAAGGGTTAGCGTACGTGTGAGGGCACTAGTTAGTGTTGGTGTCCTGGTTAAGATTAGGGCACGGGTGAGGGTAAGGTTTCGGGTGAGGGTCAGGGATAGAATTCGTGTTAGGGTTAGGGTTAGGGAATGCGGAGATATTAGGGCACAGTTTAGGGTACCACAACGCTTAAGGTTTAGCGTACGTGTGAGGTCACTAGTTAGTGTTAGTGTACTGCTTACGATTAGGGCAGGGGTGAGGATAAGGCCTCGGAAGAGGGGCACGTTAAGGGTTAGGGTTAGGGTTAGGGTTAGGGAATGGGGATTGATTAGGGTACAGGTTAGGGTACGGCAATGGCTTAGGGTTTGCCTACGTTAGAGGGCATGAGTTAGTGTTGATGTACTGGTTAAAATTAGGACACGGGTGAGGGTAAAGTTTCGGGTGAGTGTCATGGTTAGGTTTCAGGTTAGGGTTAGGGTTAGGGAATGGAGAGGGATTAGTGTACAGGATAGGGTACTGCTGCGGATTAGTGTTAGCGTACGTGTGAGGGCACGAGTTAGTCTTGGTGTCCTGGTTAAGATTAGGGCATGGGTGAGGGTAAGGCTTCGGGTGAGGGTCAGGGTTAGGATTCGGGTTAGCGTTAGGGTTAGGGAATGGAGAGGGATTAGGGTACAGGTTAGGGTACGACAATGCTTAAGGGTTAGCGTAAGTGTGAGGGCACGAGTTAGTGTTGGTGTACTGGTTAAGACAAGGACACCGATGAGGGTAAGGCCTCGGAAAAAGGTCACGTTCAGGGTTTCGCTTTGGGTTAGGGTTAGGGAATGGGGAGGGATTAGGGTACAGGATAGGGTACGACAATGCTTAAAGGTTAACGTACGTTTTTGGGCATGAGTTAGTGTTTGTGTACTGGTTAAGATTAGGGCATTGGTTAGGGTAGGGCATCGGACGTGGGTCAGGTTTAGGGATGGGGTTAGGGTTAGGGTTAAGGAATGGGGAGGGATTAGGGTACAATTTAGGGTACAACAACGCTTAAGGTTTAGCGTACGTGTGAGGGCACGAGTTAGTGTTGGTGTCCTGGTTAAGATTAGGGCACGGGTGAGGGTAAGGCTTCGGGTGAGGGTCAGGGTTAGGATTCGTGTTAGGGTTAGGGTTAAGGAATGCAGAGGGATTAGGGTACAGCTTAGGGTACGACAGTGTTTAAGGGTTAGCGTTCGTGTGAGGGCAAGGGTTAGTGTTAGTGTCCTGGTTAATATTAGGGCACGGGTGAGGGTAAGGTTTCAGGTGAGGGTCAGGGTTAGGATTCGGGTTAGGGTTAGGTTTAGGGAATGGGGAGGGATTATGGTACAGTTTAGGGTACGACAACGATTAAGGGTTAGCGTACGTGTGAGGGCACGAGTTAGTGTTGGTGTCCTGGTTAAGATTAGGGCACGGGTGAGGGTAAGGTTTCGGGTGAGGGTCAGGGATAGAAATCGGGTTAGGGTTAGGGTTAGGGAATGGGGAGATATTACAGCACAGTTTAGGGTACCACAACGCTTAAGGTTTAGCGTACGTGTGAGGTCACTAGTTAGTGTTAGTGTACTGCTTACGATTAGGGCACGGGTGAGGGTAAGGCCTCGGAAGAGGGTCACGTTAAGGGTTAGGGTTAGGGTTAGGGTTAGGGAATGGGGATTGATTAGGGTACAGGTTAGGGTACGGCAATGGCTTAGGGTTAGCGTACGTTAGAGGGCATGGGTTAGTGTTGATGTACTGGTTAAAATTAGGACAGGGGTGAGGGTAAAGTTTTGGGTGAGTGTCATGGTTAGGTTTCAGTTTAGGGTTAGGTTTAGGGAATGGAGAGGGGTTAGGGTACAGGTTAGGGTACCGCTGCGGTTTAGTGTCAGCGTACGTGTGAGGGCACGAGTTAGTCTTGGTGTCCTGGTTAAGATTAGGGCACGGGTGAGGGTAAGGCTTCGGGTGAGGGTCAGGGTAAGGATTCGAGTTAGGGTTAGGGTTAGGGAATGTAGTGGGATTAGGGTACAGGTTAGGGTACGACAATGCTTAAGGGTTAGCCTAAGTGTGAGGGCAAGAGTTAGTGTTGGTGTACTGGTTAAGAGAAGGGCACCGATGAGGTTAAGGCCTCAGAAAAGGGTCACGTTCAGGGTTTCACTTAGGGTTAGGGTTAGGGAATGGGGAGGGATTAGGGTACAGGATAGGGTACGACAATGCTTAAGGGTTAACGTACGTTTGAAGGCATGAGTTAGTGTTTGTGTACAGGTTAAGATTAGGGCATTGGTTAGGGTAGGGCATCGGACGTGGGTCAGGTTTAGGAATGGGTTTAGGGTTAGGGTTAAGGAATGGGGAGGGATTAGGGTTTAATTTAGGGTACGACAACGTTTAAGGTTTAGTGTACGTGTGAGGGCACGAGTTAGTGTTGGTGTCCTGGTTAAGACTAGGGCACGGGTGAGGGTAAGGCTTCGGGTGAGGGTCAGGGATAGGATTCGTGTTAGGGTTAGGGTTAAGGAATGCAGAGGGATTAGGGTACAGCTTAGGGTACGACAGAGCTTAAGGGTTAGTGTTCGTATGAGGGCAAGGGTTTGTGTTAGTGTCCTGGTTAAGATTAGGGCACGAGTGAGGGTAAGGCTTCAGGTGAGGGTCAGGGTTAGGATTCGGGTTAGGGTTAGGGTTAGGTAATGGGGAGGGATAAGGGTACAGTTTAGGGTACGACAACGATTAAGGGTTAGCGTACGTGTGAGGGCACGAGTTAGTGTTGGTGTCCTGGTTAAGATTAGGGCACGGGTGAGGGTAAGGTTTTGGGTGAGGGTCAGGGATAGAATTCGGGTTAGGGTTAGGGTTAGGGAATGGGGAGATATTAGGGCACAGTTTAGGGTACCACAACGCTTAAGGTTTAGCATACGTGTAAGGTCACTAATTAGTGTTATTGTACTGCTTACGATTAGGGCACGGGTGAGGGTAAGGCCTCGGAAGAGGGTCACGTTAAGGGTTAGGGTTAGGGTTAGGGTTAGGGAATGGGGATTGATTAGGGTACAGGTTAGGGTACGGCAATGGCTTAGGGTTAGCATACGTTAGAGGGCATGGGTTAGTGTTGATGTACTGGTTAAAATTAGGACACGGGTGAGGGTAAAGTTTCCGGTGAGTGTCATGGTTAGGTTTCAGGTTAGGGTTGAGGTTGGGGTTAGGGAATGGAGAGGGATTAGGGTACAGGTTAGGGTACAACAATGCTTAAGGGTTAGCGTAAGTGTGAGGGCACGAGTTAGTGTTGGTGTACTGGTTAAAACAATGGCACCTATGAGGGTAAGGCCTCGTAAAAGGGTCACGTTCAGGGTTTCACTTAGGGTTAGGGTTAGGGAATGGGGAGGGATTAGGGTACAGGTTAGGGTACGACAATGCTTAAGGGTTAACGTACGTTTGAGGGCATGAGGTAGTGTTTGTGTACTGGTTAAGATTAGGGCATTGGTTAGGGTAGGGCATCGGACGTGGGTCAGGTTTAGGGATGGGGTTAGGGTTAGGGTTAAGGAATGGGGAGGGATTAGGGTACAATTTAGGATACGACAACGCTTAAGGTTTAGCGTACGTGTGAGGGCACGAGTTAGTGATGGTGTCCTGGTTAAGATTAGGGCACGGGTGAGGGTAAGGCTTCGGGTGAGGGTCAGTGTTAGGATTCGTGTTAGGGTTAGGGTTAAGGAATGCAGAGGGATTAGGGTACAGCTTAGGGTACGACAGTGCTTAAGGGTTAGCGTTCGTGTGAGGGCAAGTGTTAGTGTTAGTGTCCTGGTTAAGATTAGGGCACGGGTGAGGGTAAGGCTTCAGGTGAGGGTCAGGGTTAGGATTCGGGTTAGGGTTAGGGTTAGGGAATGGGGAGGGATTATGGTACAGTTTAGGGTACGACAATGCTTAAGGGTTAGCGTACGTGTGAGGGCACGAGTTAGTGTTGGTGTCCTGGTTAAGATTAGGGCACGGGTGAGGGTAAGGTTTCGGGTGAGTGTCAGGGATAGAATTCGTGTTAGGGTTAGGGTTAGGGAATGCGGAGATATTAGGGCACAGTTTAGGGTACCACAACGCTTAAAGTTTAGCGTACGCGTGAGGTCACTAGTTAGTGTTAGTGTACTGCTTACGATTAGGGCAGGGGTGAGGATAAGGCCTCGGAAGAGGGGCACGTTAAGGGTTAGGGTTAGGGTTAGGGTTAGGGAATGGGGATTGATTAGGGTACAGGTTATGGTACGGCAATGGCTTAGGGTTTGCCTACGTTAGAGGGCATGAGTTAGTGTTGATGTACTGGTTAAAATTAGGACACGGGTGAGGGTAAAGTTTCGGGTGAGTGTCATGGTTAGGTTTCAGGTTAGGGTTAGGGTTAGGGAATGGAGAGGGATTAGTGTACAGGATAGGGTACTGCTGCGGTTTACTGTTAGCGTACGTATGAGGGCACGAGTTAGTCTTGGTGTCCTGGTTAAGATTAGGGCAAGGGTGATGGTAAGGCTTCGGGTGAGGGTCAGGGTAAGGATTCGAGTTAGGGTTAGGGTTAGGGAATGGAGTGGGATTAGGGTACAGGTTAG
The DNA here is from genome assembly GCA_036417435.1 of Inia geoffrensis. Lineage (NCBI taxonomy): Eukaryota > Metazoa > Chordata > Mammalia > Artiodactyla > Iniidae > Inia > Inia geoffrensis. The sequence goes on from JAZAQT010000378.1 coordinate 115,725, forward strand.
GGTACGACAATGCTTAAGGGTTAGCCTAAGTGTGAGGGCAAGAGTTAGTGTTGGTGTACTGGTTAAGAGAAGGGCACCGATGAGGTTAAGGCCTCAGAAAAGGGTCACGTTCAGGGTTTCGCTTAGGGTTAGGGTTAGGGAATGGGGAGGGATTAGGGTACAGGATAGGGTACGACAATGCTTAAGGGTTAACGTACGTTTGAAGGCATGAGTTAGTGTTTGTGTACAGGTTAAGATTAGGGCATTGGTTAGGGTAGGGCATCGGACGTGGGTCAGGTTTAGGAATGGGTTTAGGGTTAGGGTTAAGGAATGGGGAGGGATTAGGGTTTAATTTAGGGTACGACAACGTTTAAGGTTTAGTGTACGTGTGAGGGCACGAGTTAGTGTTGGTGTCCTGGTTAAGACTAGGGCACGGGTGAGGGTAAGGCTTCGGGTGAGGGTCAGGGATAGGATTCGTGTTAGGGTTAGGGTTAAGGAATGCAGAGGGATTAGGGTACAGCTTAGGGTACGACAGTGCTTAAGGGTTAGTGTTCGTATGAGGGCAAGGGTTTGTGTTAGTGTCCTGGTTAAGATTAGGGCACGGGTGAGGGTAAGGCTTCAGGTGAGGGTCAGGGTTAGGATTCGGGTTAGGGTTAGGGTTAGGTAATGGGGAGGGATAAGGGTACAGTGTAGGGTACGACAACGATTAAGGTTTAGCGTACATGTGAGGGCACGAGTTAGTGTTGGTGTCCTGGTTAAGATTAGGGCACGGGTGAGGGTAAGGTTTCGGGTGAGGGTCAGGGATAGAAATCGGGTTAGGGTTAGGGTTAGGGAATGGGGAGATATTAAGGCACAGTTTAGGGTACCACAATGCTTAAGGTTTAGCGTACGTGTGAGGTCACTAGTTAGTGTTAGTGTACTGCTTACGATTAGGGCACGGGTGAGGATAAGGCCTCAGAAGAGGGTCACGTTAAGGGTTAGGGTTAAGGTTAGGGTTAGGGAATGGGGATTGATTAGTGTACAGGTTAGGGTACGGCAATGGCTTAGGGTTTACGTACGTTAGAGGGCATGAGTTAGTGTTGATGTACTGGTTAAAATTAGGACACGGGTGAGGGTAAAGTTTCGGGTGAGTGTCATGGTTAGGTTTCAGGTTAGGGTTAGGTTTAGGGAATGGAGAGGGATTAGGGTACAGGTTAGGGTACCGCTGCGGTTTAGTGTTAGCGTACGTGTGAGGGCACGAGTTAGTCTTGGTGTCCTGGTTAAGATTAGGGCACGGGTGAGGTTAAGGCTTCGGGTGAGGGTCAGGGTTAGGATTCGAGTTAGGGTTAGGGTTAGGGAATGGAGAGGGATTAGGGTACAGGTTAGGGTACGACAATGCTTAAGTGTTAGCCTAAGTGTGAGGGCAAGAGTTAGTGTTGGTGTACTGGTTAAGACAAGGGCACCGATGAGGGTAAGGCCTCAGAAAAGGGTCACGTTCAGGGTTTCGCTTAGGGTTAGGGTTAGGGAATGGGGAGGGATTAGGGTACAGGATAGGGTACGACAATGCTTAAGGGTTAACGTACGTTTGAAGGCATGAGTTAGTGTTTGTGTACTGGTTAAGATTAGGGCATTGGTTAGGGCAGGGCATCGGACGTGGGTCAGGTTTAGGAATGGGTTTAGGGTTAGGGTTAAGGAATGGGGAGGGATTAGGGTTTAATTTAGGGTACGACAACGTTTAAGGTTTAGTGTACGTGTGAGGGCACGAGTTAGTGTTGGTGTCCTGGTTAAGACTAGGGCACGGGTGAGGGTAAGGCTTCGGGTGAGGATCAGGGATAGGATTCGTGTTAGGGTTAAGGTTAAGGAATGCACAGGGATTAGGGTACAGCTTAGGGTACGACAGTGCTTAAGGGTTAGTGTTCGTGTGAGGGCAAGGGTTAGTGTTAGTGTCCTGCTTAAGATTAGGGCACGGGTGAGGGTAAGGCTTCAGGTGAGGGTCATGGTTAGGATTCGGGTTAGGGTTAGGGTTAGGGAATGGGGAGGGATAAGGGTACAGTTTAGGGTACGACAACGATTAAGGGTTAGCGTACGTGTGAGGGCACGAGTTAGTGTTGTTGTCCTGGTTAAGATTAGGGCCCGGGTGAGGGTAAGGTTTCGGGTGAGGGTCAGGGATAGAATTCGGGTTAGGGTTAGGGTTAGGGAATGGGGAGATATTAGGGCAGAGTTTAGGGTACCACAACGCTTAAGGTTTAGCATACGTGTAAGGTCACTAATTAGTGTTAGTGTACTGCTTACGATTAGGGCACGGGTGAGGGTAAGGCCTCGGAAGAGGGTCACGTTAAGGGTTAGACTTTGGGTTAGGGTTAGGGAATGGGGATTGATTAGGGTACAGGTTAGTGTACGGCAATGGCTTAGGGTTAGCATACGTTAGAGGGCATGGGTTAGTGTTGATGTACTGGTTAAAATTTGGACAGGGGTGAGGGTAAAGTTTCGGGTGAGTGTCATGGTTAGGTTTCAGGTTAGGGTTAGGGTTAGGGAATGGAGAGGGATTAGGTTACAGGTTAGGGTACCGCTGCGGTTTAGTGTTAGCGTACATGTGAGGGCACAAGTTAGTCTTGGTGTCCTGGTTAAGATTAGGTCACAGGAGAGGTTAAGGCTTCAGGTGAGGGTCAGGGTTAGGATTCGGGTTAGGGTTAGGTTTCGGGAAAGGAGAGGGATTAGGGTACAGCTTAGGGTACGAAAATGCTTAAGTGTTAGCCTAAGTGTGAGGGCATGAGTTAGTGTTGGTGTACTGGTTAAGACAAGGGCACCGATGAGGGTAAGGCCTTGGAAATGGGTCACGTTCAGGGTTTCGCTTAGGGTTAGGGTTTCGGAATGGGGAGGGATTAGGGTACAGGATAGGGTACGACAATGCTTAAGGGCTAACGTACGTTTTTGGGCATGAGTTAGTGTTTGTGTACTGGTTAAGTTTAGGGCATTGGTTACGGTAGGGCATCGGAAGTGGGTCAGGTTTAGGGATGGGGTTAGGGTTAGGGTTAAGGAATGGGGAGGGATTAGGGTACAATTTAGGGTACGACATCGCTTAAGGTTTAGCGTACGTGTGAGGGCACGAGTTAGTGTTGGTGTCCTGGTTAAGATTAGGGCACGGGTGAGGGTAAGGCTTCGGGTGAGGGTCAGGGTTAGGATTCGTGTTAGGGTTAGGGTTAAGGAATGCAGAGGGATTAGGGTACAGCTTAGGGTACGACAGTGCTTAAGAGTTAGCGTTCGTGTGAGGGCAAGGGTTAGTGTTAGTGTCCTGGTTAAGATTAGGGCACGGGTGAAGGTAAGGGTTCAGGTGAGGGTCAGGGTTAGGATTCGGGTTAGGGTTAGGGTTAGAGAATGGGGAGGGATTAGGGTACAGTTTAGGGTACGTCAACGATTCAGGGTTGGCGTACGTGTGAGGGCACGAGTTAGTGTTGGTGTCCTGGTTAAGATTAGGGCACGGGTGAGGGTAAGGTTTCGGGTGAGGGTCAGGGATAGAATTCGGGTTAGGGTTAGGGTTAGGGAATGGGGAGATATTAGGGCACAGTTTAGGGTACCACAACGCTTAAGGTTTAGCGTACGTGTGAGGTCACTAGTTAGTGTTAGTGTACTGCTTACGATTAGGGCACGGGTGAGGGTAAGGCCTCGGAAGAGGGTCACGTTAAAGGTTAGGGTTAGGGTTAGGGTTAGGGAATGGGGATTGACTAGGGTACAGGTTAGGGTACGGCAATGGCTTAGGATTTGCGTACGTTAGAGGGCATGAGTTAGTGTTGATGTACTGGTTAAAATTAGGACACGGGTGAGGGTAATGTTTCGGGTGAGTGTCATGGTTAGGTTTCAGGTTAGGGTTAGGGTTAGGGAATGGAGAGGGATTAGGGTACAGGTTAGGGTACCGCTGTGGTTTAGTGTTAGCGTACGTGTGAGGGCACGAGTTAGTCTTGGTGTCCTGGTTAAGATTAGGTAACGGGTGAGGGTAAGGCTTCGGGTGAGGGTCAGGGTTAGAATTCGGGTTAGGGTTCGGGTTAGGGAATGGAGAGGGATTAGGGTACAGGTTAGGGTACGACAATGCTTAAGGGTTATCGTAAGTGTGAGGGCATGAGTTAGTGTTGGTGTACTGGTTAAGAGAAGGGCACCGATGAGGGTAAGGCCTAGGAAAAGGGTCACGTTCAGGGTTTCGCTTAGGGTTAGGGTTTCGGAATGGGGAGGGATTAGGGTACAGGATAGGGTACGACAATGCTTAAGGGTTAACGTACGTTTTGGGGCATGAGTTAGTGTTTGTGTACTGGTTAAGTTTAGGGCATTGGTTAGGGTAGGGCATCGGAAGTGGGTCAGGTTTATGGATGGGGTTAGGGTTAGGGTTAAGGAATGGGGAGGGATTAGGGTACAATTTAGGGTACGACAACGCTTAAGGTTTAGCGTACGTGTGAGGGCACGAGTTAGTGTTGGTGTCCTGGTTAAGATTAGGGCACGGGTGAGGGTAAGGCTTCGGGTGAGGGTCAGGGATAGAATTCGGGTTAGGGTTAGGGTTAGGGAATGGGGAGATATTAGGGCACAGTTTAGGGTACCACAACGCTTAAGGTTTAGCGTACGTGTGAGGTCACTAGTTAGTGTTAGTGTACTGCTTACGAATAGGGCACGGGTGAGGGTAAGGCCTCGGAAGAGGGTCACGTTAAAGGTTAGGGTTAGGGTTAGGGAATGGGGATTGACTAGGGTACAGGTTAGGGTACGGCAATGGCTTAGGGTTAGCGTACGTTAGAGGGCATGGGTTAGTGTTGATGTACTGGTTAAAATTAGGACAGGGGTGAGGGTAAAGTTTCGGATGAGGGTCATGGTTAGGTTTCAGGTTAGGGTTAGGGTTAGGGAATGGAGAGGGATTAGGGTACAGGTTAGGGTACCGCTGCGGTTTAGTGTTAGCGTACGTGTGAGGGCATGAGTTAGTCTTGGTGTGCTGGTTAAGATTAGGGCACGGGTGAGGTTAAGGCTTCGGGTGAGGGTCAGGGTTAGGATTCGAGTTATGGATAGGGTTAGGGAATGGAGAGGGATTAGGGTACAGGTTAGGGTACGACAATGCTTAAGTGTTAGCTTAAGTGTGAGGGCAAGAGTTAGTGTTGGTGTACTGGTTAAGACAAGGGCACCGATGAGGGTAAGGCCTCAGAAAAGGGTCACGTTCAGGGTTTCGCTTAGGGTTAGGGTTAGGGAATGGGGAGGGATTAGTGTACAGGATAGGGTACGACAATGCTTAAGGGTTAACGTACGTTTGAAGGCATGAGTTAGTGTTTGTGTACTGGTTAAGATTAGGGCATTGGTTAGGGTAGGGCATCGGACGTGGGTCAGGTTTAGGAATGGGTTTAGGGTTAGGGTTAAGGAATGGGGAGGGATTAGGGTTTAATTTAGGGTACGACAACGTTTAAGGTTTAGTGTACGTGTGAGGGCACGAGTTAGTGTTGGTGTCCTGGTTAAGACTAGGGCACGGGTGAGGGTAAGCCTTCGGGTGAGTGTCAGGGATAGGATTCGTGTTAGGGTTAGGGTTAAGGAATGCAGAGGGATTAGGGTACAGCTTAGGGTACGACAGTGCTTAAGGGTTAGTGTTCGTGTGAGGGCAAGGGTTAGTGTTAGTGTCCTGCTTAAGATTAGGGCACGGGTGAGGGTAAGGCTTCAGGTGAGGGTCAGGGTTAGGATTCGGGTTAAGGTTAGGGTTAGGGAATGGGGAGGGATAAGGGTACAGTTTAGGGTACGACAACGATTAAGGGTTAGCGTACGTGTGAGGGCACGAGTTAGTGTTGGTGTCCTGGTTAAGATTAGGGCACGGGTGAGGGTAAGGTTTCGGGTGAGGGTCAGGGATAGAATTCGGGTTAGGGTTAGGGTTAGGGAATGGGGAGATATTAGGGCACAGTTTAGGGTACCACAAGGCTTAAGGTTTAGCGTACGTGTGAGGTCACTAGTTAGTGTTAGTGTACTGCTTACGATTAAGGCACGGGTGAGGGTAAGGCCTCGGAAGAGGGTCACGTTAAGGGTTAGGGTTAGGGTTAGGGTTAGGGAATGGGGATTGATTAGGGTACAGGTTAGGGTACGGCAATGGCTTAGGGTTAGTATACGTTAGAGTGCATGGGTTAGTGTTGATGTACTGGTTAAAATTAGGACACGGGTGAGGGTAAAGTTTCCGGTGAGTGTCATGGTTAGGTTTCAGGTTAGGGTTGGGGTTAGGGAATGGAGAGGGATTAGGGTACAGGTTAGGGTACGACAATGCTTAAGGGTTAGCGTAAGTGTGAGGGCACGAGTTAATGTTGGTGTACTGGTTAAGACAAAGGCACCTATGAGGGTAAGGCCTCGGAAAAGGGTCACGTTCAGGGTTTCGCTTAGGGTTAGGGTTAGGGAATGGGGAGGGATTAGGGTACAGGTAAGGGTACGACAATGCTTAAGGGTTAACATACGTTTGAGGGCATGAGGTAGTGTTTGGGTACTGGTTAAGATTAGGGCATTGGTTAGGGACGGGCATCGGACGTGGGTTAGGTTTAGGGATGGGGTTAGGGTTAGGGTTAAGGAATGGGGAGGGATTAGGGTACAATTTAGGGTACGACAACGCTTAAGGTTTAGTGTACGTGTGAGGGCACGAGTTAGTGTTGGTGTCCTGGTTAAGACTAGGGCACGGGTGAGGGTAAGGCTTCGGGTGAGGGTCAGGGATAGGATTCGTGTTAGGGTTAGGGTTAAGGAATGCAGAGGGATTAGGGTACAGCTTAGGGTACGACAGTGCTTAAGGGTTAGCGTTCGTGTGAGGGCAAGGGTTAGTGTTAGTGTCCTGGTTAAGATTAGGGCACGGGTGAGGGTAAGGTTTCAGGTGAGGGTCAGGGTTAGGATTCAGGTTAGGGTTAGTGTTAGGGAATGGGGAGGGATTAGGCTACAGTTTAGGGTACGACAACGATTAAGGTTTAGCGTACATGTGACGGCACGAGTTAGTGTTGGTGTCCTGGTTAAGATTAGGGCACGGGTGAGTGTAAGGTTTCGGGTGAGGGTCAGGGATAGAAATTGGGTTAGGGTTAGGGTTAGGGAATGGGGAGATATTAGGGCACAGTTTAGGGTACCACAACGCTTAAGGTTTAGCGTACGTGTGAGGTCACTATTTAGTGTTAGTGTACTGCTTACGATTAGGGCACGGGTGAGGGTAAGGCCTCGGAAGAGGGTCACGTTAAGGGTTAGGGTTAGGGTTAGGGTTAGGGAATGGGGATTGATTAGGGTACAGGTTAGGGTACGGCAATGGCTTAGGGTTAGCGTACGTTAGAGGGCATGGGTTAGTGTTGATGTACTGGTTAAAATTAGGACAGGGGTGAGGGTAAAGTTTTGGGTGAGTGTCATGGTTAGCTTTCAGGTTAGGGTTAGGTTTAGGGAATGGAGAGGGATTAGGGTACAGGTTAGGGTACCGCTGCGGTTTAGTGTTAGCGTACGTGTGAGGGCACTAGTTAGTCTAGGTGTCCTGGTTAAAATTAGGGCACGGGTAAGGTTAAGGCTTCGGGTGAGGGTCAGGGTTAGGATTCGGGTTAGGGTTAGGGTTAGGGAATGGAGAGGGATTAGGGTACAGGTTAGGGTACGACAATGCTTAAGGGTTAGCGTAAGTGTGAGGGCACGAGTTAGTGTTGGTGTACTGTTTAAGACAAGGACACCGATGAGGGAAAGGCCTCAGAAAAGGGTCAAGTTCAGGGTTTCGCTTAGGGTTAGGGTTAGGGAATGGGGAGGGATTAGGGTAGAGGATAGGGTACGACAATGCTTAAGGAATAAAGTACGTTTGAGGGCATTAGTTAGTGTTTGTGTCCTGGTTAAGATTAGGGCATTGGTTAGGGTAGGGCATCGGACGTGGGTCAGGTTTAGGGATGGGGTTAGGGTTAGGGTTAAGGAATGGGGAGGGATTAGGGTACAATTTAGGGTACGACAACGCTTAAGGTTTAGCGTACGTGTGAGAGCATGAGTTAGTGTTGGTGTCCTGGTTAAGATTAGGGCACGGGTGAGGGTAAGACTTCGGGTGAGGGTCAGGGTTAGGATTCGTGTTAGGGTTAGGGTTAAGGAATGCAGAGGGATTAGGGTACAGCTTAGGGTACGACAGTGCTTAAGGGTTAGCCTTCGTGTGAGGGCAAGGGTTAGTGTTAGTGTCCTGGTTAAGATTAGGGCACGGGTGAGGGTAAGGTTTCAGGTGAGGGTCAGGGTTAGGATTTGGGTTAGGGTTAGGGTTAGGGAATGGGGAGGGATTAGGGTACAGGATAGGGTACGACAATGCTTAAAGGTTAACGTACTTTTTTGGGCATGAGTTAGTGTTTGTGTACTGGTTAAGTTTAGGGCATTGGTTAGGGTAGGGCATCGGAAGTGGGTTAGGTTTAGGGATGGGGTTAGGGTTAGGGTTAAGGAATGGGGAGGGATTAGGGTACAATTTAGGGTACAACAACGCTTAAGGTTTAGCGTACGTGTGAGGGCACGAGTTAGTGTTGGTGTCCTGGTTAAGATTAGGGCAGGGGTGAGGGTAAGGCTTCGGGTGAGTGTCAGTGTTAGGATTCGTGTTAGGGTTAGGGTTAAGGAATGCAGAGGGATTAGGGTACAGCTTAGGGTACGACAGTGCTTAAGGGTTAGCGTTCGTGTGAGGGCAAGGGTTAGTGTTAGTGTCCTGGTTAAGATTAGGGCACGGGTGAGGGTAAGGTTTCAGGTGAGGGTCAGGGTTAGGATTCAGGTTAGGGTTAGGGTTAGGGAATGGGGAGGGATTAGGGTACAGTTTAGGGTACGACAACGATTAAGGTTTAGCGTACATGTGAGGGCACGAGTTAGTGTTGGTGTCCTGGTTAAGTTTAGGGCACGGGTTAGGGTAAGGTTTCGGGTGAGGGTCAGGGATAGAAATTGGGTTAGGGTTAGGGTTAGGGAATGGGGAGATATTAGGGCACAGTTTAGGATACCACAACGCTTAAGGTTTAGCGTACGTGTGAGGTCACTATTTAGTGTTAGTGTACTGCTTACGATTAGGGCACGGGTGAGGGTAAGGCCTCGGAAGAGGGTCACGTTAAGGGTTAGGGTTAGGGTTAGGGTTAGGGAATGGGGATTGATTAGGGTACAGGTTAGGGTACGGCAATGGCTTAGGGTTAGCGTACGTTAGAGGGCATGGGTTAGTGTTGATGTACTGGTTAAAATTAAGACAGGGGTGAGGGTAAAGTTTTGGGTGAGTGTCATGGTTAGCTTTCAGGTTAGGGTTAGGTTTAGGGAATGGATAGGGATTAGGGTACAGGTTAGGGTACCTCTGCGGTTTAGTGTTAGCGTACGTGTGAGGGCACTAGTTAGTCTAGGTGTCCTGGTTAATATTAGGGCACAGGTGAGGTTAAGGCTTCGGGTGAGGGTCAGGGTTAGGATTCGGGTTAGGGTTAGGGTTAGGGAATGGAGAGGGATTAGGGTACAGGTTAGGGTACGACAATGCTTAAGTGTTAGCGTAAGTGTGAGGGGACGAGTTAGTGTTGGTGTACTGTTTAAGACAAGGACACCGATGAGGGAAAGGCCTCGGAAAAGGGTCACGTTCAGGATTTCGCTTAGGGTTAGGGTTAGGGAATGGGGAGGGATTAGGGTACAGGATAGGGTACAACAATGCTTAAGGGTTAACGTACATTTTTGGGCATGAGTTAGTGTTTGTGTACTGGTTAAGATTAGGGCATTGGTTAGGGTAGGGCATCGGACGTGGGTCAGGCTTAGGGATGGGGTTAGGGTTAGGGTTAAGGAATGGGGAGGGATTAGGGTACAATTTAGGGTACGACAACGCTTAAGGTTTAGCGTACGTGTGAGAGCACGAGTTAGTGTTGGTGTCCTGGTTAAGATTAGGGCACGGGTGAGGGTAAGACTTCGGGTGAGGGTCAGGGTTAGGATTCGTGTTAGGGTTAGGGTTAAGGAATGCAGAGGGATTAGGGTACAGCTTAGGGTACGACAGTGCTTAAGGGTTAGCCTTCGTGTGAGGGCATGAGTTAGTCTTGGTGTGCTGGTTAAGATTAGGCACGGGTGAGGTTAAGGCTTCGGTTGAGGGTCAGGGTTAGGATTCGGGTTACGGTTCGGGTTAGGGAATGGAGAGGGATTAGGGTCCAGGTTAGGGTACGACAATGCTTAAGGGTTAGCGTAAGTGTGAGGGCACGAGTTAGTGTTGGTGTACTGGTTAAGACAAGGGCACCGATGAGGGTAAGGCCTCGGAAAAGGGTCACGTTCAGGGTTTCGCTTACGGTTAGGGTTAGGGAATGGGGAGGGATTAGGGTAGAGGATAGGGTACGACAATGCTTAAGGGTTAATGTACGTTTGAGGGCATGAGTTAGTGTTTGTGTACTGGTTAAGATTAGGGCATTGGTTAGGGTAGGGCATCGGACGTGGGTCAGGTTTAGGGATGGGGTTAGGGTTAGGGTTAAGGAATGGGGAGGGATTAGGGTATAATTTAGGGTACGAAAACGCTTAAGGTTTAGCGTACGTGTGAGGGCACGAGTTAGTGTTGGTGTCCTGGTTAAGATTAGGGCACGGGTGAGGGTAAGGCTTCGGGTGAGGGTCAGGGTTAGCATTCGGGTTAGGGTTAGGGTTAGGGAATGGGGAGGGATTAGGGTACAGTTTAGGGTACGACAACGATTAAGGGTGGGCGTACGTGTGTGGGCACGAGTTAGTGTTAGTGTCCTGGTTAAGATTAGGGCACAGGTGAGAGTAAGGTTTCGGGTGAGGGTCAGGGATAGAATTCGGGTTAGGGTTAGGGTTAGGGAATGCGGAGATATTAGGGCACAGTTTAGGGTACCACAACGCTTAATGTTTAGCGTACATGTGAGGTCACTAGTTAGTGTTAGTGTACTGCTTACGATTAGGGCACGGGTGAGGGTAAGGCCTCGGAATAGGGTCACGTTAAGGGTTAGAGTTTGGGTTAGGGTTAGGGAATGGGGATTGATGAGGGTACAGGTTAGGGTACGGCAATGGCTTAGGGTTAGCATACGTTAGAGGGCATGGGTTAGTTTTGATGTACTGGTTAAAATTAGGACACGGGTGAGGGTAAAGTTTCGGGTGAGTGTCATGGTTAGGTTTAAGGTTAGGGTTAGGGTTAGGGAATGGAGAGGGATTAGGGTACAGGTTAGGGTACCGCTGCGGTTTAGTGTTAGCGTACGTGTGAGGGCATGAGTTAGTCTTGGTGTCCTGGTTAAAATTAGGGCACGGGTGAGGGTAAGGCTTCGGGTGAGGGTCAGGGTTAGGATTCGGGTTAGCGTTAGGGTTACGGAATGGAGAGGGATTAGGGTACAGGTTAGGGTACGACAATGCTTAAGGGTTAGCGTAAGTGTGAGGGCACGAGTTAGTGTTGGTGTACTGGTTAAGACAAGGACACCGATGAGGGTAAGGCCTCGGAAAAGGGTCACGTTCAGGTTTTCGCTTAGGGTTAGGGTTAGGGAATGGGGAGGGATTAGGGTACAGGTTAGGGTACGACAATGCTTAATGGTTAACGTACCTTTGAGGGCATGAGGTAGTGTTTGTGTACTGGTTAAGATTAGGGCATTGGTTAGGGTAGGACATCGGAAGTGGGTTAGATTTAGGGATGGGGTTAGGATTAGGGTTAAGGAATGGAGAGGGATTAGGGTACAATTTAGGGTACGACAACGCTTAAGGTTTAGCGTACGTGTGAGGGCACGAGTTAGTGTTGGTGTCCTGGTTAAGATTAGGGCACGGGTGAGGGCAAGGCTTCGGGTGAGGGTCAGGGTTAGGATTCGGGTTAGGTTTAGGGTTAAGGAATGCAGAGGAATTAGGGTACATCTTAGGGTATGACAGTGCTTAAGGGTTAGCGTTCGTGTGAGGGCAAGGGTTAGTGTTAGTGTCCTGCTTAAGATTACGGCACGGGTGAGGGTAAGGCTTCAGGTGAGGGTCAGGGTTAGGATTCGGGTTAGGGTTAGGGTTAGGGAATGGGGAGGGATTAGGGTACAGTTTAGGGTACAACAACGATTAATGGTTAGCGTACGTGTGAGGGCACGAGTTAGTGTTGGTGTCCTGGTTAAGATTAGGGCACGGGTGAGAGTAAGGTTTCGGGTGAGGGTCAGGGATAGAATTCGGGTTAGGGTTAGGGTTAGGGAATGGGGAGATATTAGGGCACAGTTTAGGGTACCACAAAGCTTAAGGTTCAGCGTACATGTGAGGTCACTAGTTAGTGTTAGTGTACTGCTTACGATTAGGGCACGGGTGAGGGTAAGGCCTCGGAAGAGGGTCACGTTAAGGGTTAGGGTTAGGGTTAGGGTTAGGGAATGGGGATTGATTAGGGTACAGGTTAGGGTACGGCAATGGCTTAGGGTTAGCGTACGTTAGAGGGCATGGGTTAGTGTTGATGTACTGGTTAAAATTAGGACAGGGGTGAGGGTAAAGTTTTGGGTGAGTGTCATGGTTAGCTTTCAGGTTAGGGTTAGGTTTAGGGAATGGATAGGGATTAGGGTACAGGTTAGGGTACCGCTGCGGTTTACTGTTAGTGTACGTGTGAGGGCACTAGTTAGTCTAGGTGTCGTGGTTAAGATTAGGGCACAGGTGAGGTTAAGGCTTCGGGTGAGGGTCAGGGTTAGGATTCGGGTTAGGGTTAGGGTTAGGGAATGGAGAGGGATTAGGGTACAGGTTGGGGTACGACAATGCTTAAGGGTTAGCGTAAGTGTGAGGGCACGAGTTAGTGTTGGTGTACTGGTTAAGACAAGGGCACCGATGAGGGTAAGGCCTCGGAAAAGGGTCACGTTCAGGGTTTCGCTTACGGTTAGGGTTAGGGAATGGGGAGGGATTAGGGTAGAGGATAGGGTACGACAATGCTTAAGGGTTAATGTACGTTTGAGGGCATGAGTTAGTGTTTGTGTACTGGTTAAGATTAGGGCATAGGTTAGGGTAGGGCATCGGACGTGAGTCAGGTTTAGGGATGGGGTTAGGGTTAGGGTTAAGGAATGGGGAGGGATTAGGGTATAATTTAGGGTACGAAAACGCTTAAGGTTTAGCGTACGTGTGAGGGCACGAGTTAGTGTTGGTGTCCTGGTTAAGATTAGGGCACGGGTGAGGGTAAGGCTTCGGGTGAGGGTCAGGGTTAGCATTCGGGTTAGGGTTAGGGTTAGGGAATGGGGAGGGATTAGGGTACAGTTTAGGGTACGACAACGATTAAGGGTGGGCGTACGTGTGTGGGCACGAGTTAGTGTTAGTGTCCTGGTTAAGATTAGGGCACAGGTGAGAGTAAGGTTTCGGGTGAGGGTCAGGGATAGAATTCGGGTTAGGGTTAGGGTTAGGGAATGGGGAGATATTAGGGCACAGTTTAGGGTACCACAACGCTTAATGTTTAGCGTACATGTGAGGTCACTAGTTAGTGTTAGTGTACTGCTTACGATTAGGGCACGGGTGAGGGTAAGGCCTCGGAATAGGGTCACGTTAAGGGTTAGAGTTTGGGTTAGGGTTAGGGAATGGGGATTGATGAGGGTACAGGTTAGGGTACGGCAATGGCTTAGGGTTAGCATACGTTAGAGGGCATGGGTTAGTTTTGATGTACTGGTTAAAATTAGGACACGGGTGAGGGTAAAGTTTCGGGTGAGTGTCATGGTTAGGTTTAAGGTTAGGGTTAGGGTTAGGGAATGGAGAGGGATTAGGGTACAGGTTAGGGTACCGCTGCGGTTTAGTGTTAGCGTACGTGTGAGGGCATGAGTTAGTCTTGGTGTCCTGGTTAAAATTAGGGCACGGGTGAGGGTAAGGCTTCGGGTGAGGGTCAGGGTTAGGATTCGGGTTAGCGTTAGGGTTACGGAATGGAGAGGGATTAGGGTACAGGTTAGGGTACGACAATGCTTAAGGGTTAGCGTAAGTGTGAGGGCACGAGTTAGTGTTGGTGTACTGGTTAAGACAAGGACACCGATGAGGGTAAGGCCTCGGAAAAGGGTCACGTTCAGGTTTTCGCTTAGGGTTAGGGTTAGGGAATGGGGAGGGATTAGGGTACAGGTTAGGGTACGACAATGCTTAATGGTTAACGTACCTTTGAGGGCATGAGGTAGTGTTTGTGTACTGGTTAAGATTAGGGCATTGGTTAGGGTAGGACATCGGAAGTGGGTTAGATTTAGGGATGGGGTTAGGATTAGGGTTAAGGAATGGAGAGGGATTAGGGTACAATTTAGGGTACGACAACGCTTAAGGTTTAGCGTACGTGTGAGGGCACGAGTTAGTGTTGGTGTCCTGGTTAAGATTAGGGCACGGGTGAGGGCAAGGCTTCGGGTGAGGGTCAGGGTTAGGATTCGGGTTAGGTTTAGGGTTAAGGAATGCAGAGGAATTAGGGTACATCTTAGGGTATGACAGTGCTTAAGGGTTAGCGTTCGTGTGAGGGCAAGGGTTAGTGTTAGTGTCCTGCTTAAGATTACGGCACGGGTGAGGGTAAGGCTTCAGGTGAGGGTCAGGGTTAGGATTCGGGTTAGGGTTAGGGTTAGGGAATGGGGAGGGATTAGGGTACAGTTTAGGGTACGACAACGATTAAGGGTTAGCGTACGTGTGAGGGCACGAGTTAGTGTTGGTGTCCTGGTTAAGATTAGGGCACGGGTGAGAGTAAGGTTTCGGGTGAGGGTCAGGGATAGAATTCGGGTTAGGGTTAGGGTTAGGGAATGGGGAGATATTAGGGCACAGTTTAGGGTACCACAAAGCTTAAGGTTCAGCGTACATGTGAGGTCACTAGTTAGTGTTAGTGTACTGCTTACGATTAGGGCACGGGTGAGGGTAAGGCCTCGGAAGAGGGTCACGTTAAGGGTTAGGGTTTGGGTTAGGGTTAGGGAATGGGGATTGATTAGGGTACAGGTTAGTGTACCTCAATGGCTTAGGGTTAGCATACGTTAGAGGGCATGGGTTAGTGTTGATGTACTGGTTAAAATTAGGACAGGGGTGAGGGTGAAGTTTCGGGTGAGTGTCACGGTTAGGTTTCAGGTTAGGGTTAGGGTTAGGGAATGGAGAGGGATTAGGGTACAGGTTAGGGTACCGCTGCGGTTTAGTGTTAGCGTACATGTGAGGGCACAAGTTAGTCTTGGTATCCTGGTTAAGATTAGGTCACGGGTGAAGGTAAGGCTTCGGTTGATGATCAGGGTTAGGATTCGGGTTAGGGTTAGGGTTAAGGAATGCAGAGGGATTAGGGTACAGCTTAGGGTACGACAGTGCTTAAGGGTTAGCGTTCGTGTGAGGGCAAGGGTTAGTGTTATTGTCCTGGTTAAGATTAGGGCACGGGTGAGGGTAAGGCTTCGGGTGAGGGTCAGGGTTAGGATTCGTGTTAGGGTTAGGGTTAAGGAATGCAGAGGGATTAGGGTACAGCTTAGGGTACGACAGTGCTTAAGGGTTAGCGTTCGTGTGAGAGCAAGGGTTAGTGTTAGTGTCCTGGTTAAGATTAGGGCACGGGTGAGGGTAGGGCTTCAGGTGAGGGTCAGGGTTAGTATTCGGGTTAGGGTTAGGGTTAGGGAATGGGGAGGGATTAGGGTACAGTTTAGGGTACGACAACGATTAAGGGTGGGCGTATGTGTGAGGGCACGAGTTAGTGTTGGTGTCCTGGTTAAGATTAGGACACGGGTGAGGGTAAGGTTTCGGGTGAGGGTCAGCGATAGAATTCAGGTTAGGGTTAGTGTTAGGGAATGGGGAGATATTAGGGCACAGTTTAGGGTACCACAACGCTTAAGGTTTAGCGTACGTGTGAGGTCACTAGTTAGTGTTAGTGTACTGCTTACGATTAGGGCACGGGTGAGGGTAAGGCCTCGGAAGAGGGTTACCTTAAGGGTTAGGGTTAGGGTTAGGGTTAGGGAATGGGGATTGATTAGGGTACAGGTTAGGGTACGACAATGGCATAGGGTTAGCGTACGTTAGAGGGCATGGGTTAGTGTTGATGTACTGGTTAAAATTAGGACACGGGTGAGGGTAAAGTTTCGGGTGAGTGTCATGGTTAGCTTTCAGGTTAGGGTTAGGGTTAGGGAATGGAGAGGGATTAGGGTATAGGTTAGGGTACCGCTGTGGTTTAGTGTTAGCGTACGTGTGAGGGCACGAGTTAGTCTTGGTGTCCTGGTTAAGATTAGGGCACGGGTGAGGGTTAGGCTTCGGGTGAGGGTCAGGGTTAGGATTCGGGTTAGGGTTAGGGTTAGGGAATGGAGAGGGATTAGGGTACAGGTTAGGGTACGACAATTCTTAAGGGTTAGCGTAAGTGTGAGGGCACGAGTTAGTGTTGGTGTCCTGGTTAAGATTAGGGCACGGGTGAGGGTAAGGTTTCGGGTGAGGGTCAGGGATAGAATTCGGGTTAGGGTTAGGGTTAGGGAATGGGGAGATATTAGGGCACAGTTTAGGGTACCACAACGCTTAAGGTTTAGCATACGTGTGAGGTCACTAATTAGTGTTAGTGTACTGCTTACGATTAGGGCATGGGTGAGGGTAAGGCCTCGGAAGAGGGTCACGTTAAGGGTTAGGGTTAGGGTTAGGGTTAGGGAATGGGGATTGATTAGGGTACAGGTTAGGGTACGGCAATGGCTTATTTTAGCATACGTTAGAGGGCATGGGTTAGTGTTGATGTACTGGTTAAAATTAGGACACGGGTGAGGGTAAAGTTTTCGGTGAGTGTCATGTTTAGGTTTCAGGTTAGGGTTAGGGTTAGGGAATGGAGAGGGATTAGGGTACAGGTTAGGGTACGACAATTCTTAAGGGTTAGCGTAAGTGTGAGGGCACGAGTTAGTGTTGGTGTACTGGTTACGACAAAGGCACC
The DNA here is from genome assembly GCA_036417435.1 of Inia geoffrensis. NCBI lineage: Eukaryota > Metazoa > Chordata > Mammalia > Artiodactyla > Iniidae > Inia > Inia geoffrensis. The sequence continues at coordinate 132,427 of JAZAQT010000378.1, forward strand.
TATGAGGGTAAGGCCTCGGAAAAGGGTCACGTTCAGGGTTTCGCTTAGGGTTAGGTTTAGGGAATGGGGAGTGATTAGGGTAAAGGTTAGGGTACGACAATGCTTAAGGGTTAACGTACGTTTGAGGGCATGAGGTAGTGTTTGTGTACTGGTTAAGATTAGGGCATTGGTTAGGGTAGGGCATCGGACGTGGGTCAGGTTTAGGGATGGGGTTAGGGTTAGGGTTAAGGAATGGGGAGGGATTAGGGTACAATTTAGGGTACGGCAACGCTTAAGGTTTAGCGTACGTGTGAGGGCACGAGTTACTGTTGGTGTCCTGGTTAAGATTAGGGCACGAGTGAGGGTAAGGCTTCGGGTGAGGGTCAGAGTTAGGATTCGTGTTAGGGTTAGGGTTAAGGAATGCAGAGGGATTAGGGTACAGCTTAGGGTACGACAGTGCTTAAGGGTTAGCGTTCGTGTGAGGGCAAGTGTTAGTGTTAGTGTCCTGGTTAAGATTCGGGCACGGGTGAGGGTAAGGCTTCAGGTGAGGGTCAGGGTTATGATTCGGGTTAGGGTTAGGGTTAGGGAATGGGGAGGGATTAGGGTACAGTTTAGGGTACGACAACGATTCAGGGTTAGCGTACGTGTGAGGGCACGAGTTAGTGTTGGTGTCCTGGTTAAGATTAGGGCACGGGTGTGGGTAAGGTTTCGGGTGAGGGTCACGGATAGAATTCGGGTTAGGGTTAGGGTTAGGGAATAGGGAGATATTAGGGCACAGTTTAGGGTACGACAACGCTTAAGATTTAGCGTACGTGTGAGGTCACTAGTTAGTGTTAGTGTACTGCTTACGATTAGGGCACGGGTGAGGATAAGGCCTCGCAAGAGGGTCACGTTAAGGGTTAGAGTTAGGGTTAGGGTTAGGGAATGGGGATTAATTAGTGTACAGGTTAGGGTACGGCAATGCCTTAGGGTTTGCGTCCGTTAGAGGGCATGAGTTAGTGTTGATGTACTGGTTAAAATTAGGACACGGGTGAGGGTAAAGTTTCGGGTGAGTGTCATGGTTAGGTTTAAGGTTAGGGTTAGGGTTAGGGAATGGAGAGGGATTAGTGTACAGGTTAGGGTACCGCTGCGGTTTAGTGTTAGCGTACGTGTGAGGGCACGAGTTAGTCTTGGTGTCCTGGTTAAGTTTAGGGCATGGGTGAGGGTAAGGCTTCGGGTGAGGGTCAGGGTTAGGATTCGGGTTAGCGTTAGGGTTAGGGAATGGAGAGGGATTAGGGTACAGGTTAGGGTACGACAATGCTTAAGGGTTAGCGTAAGTGTGAGGGCACGAGTTAGTGTTGGTGTACTGGTTAAGACAAGGACACCGATGAGGGTAAGGCCTCGGAAAAGGGTTTCGTTCAGGTTTTCGCTTACGGTTAGGGTTAGGGAATGGGGAGGGATTAGGGTACAGGATAGGGTACGACAATGCTTAAAGGTTAACGTACGTTTTTCGGCATGAGTTAGTGTTTGTGTACTGGTTAAGATTAGGGCATTGGTTAGGGTAGGGCATCGGAAGTGGGTCAGGTTTAGGGATGGGGTTAGGGTTAGGGTTAAGGAATGGGGAGGGATTAGGGTACAATTTAGGGTACAACAACGCTTCAGGTTTAGCGTACGTGTGACGGCACGAGTTAGTGTTGGTGTCCTGGTTAAGATTAGAGCACGGGTGAGGGTAAGGCTTCGGGTGAGGGTCAGGGTTAGGATTCGTGTTAGGGTTAGGGTTAAGGAATGCAGAGGGATTAGAGTACAGCTTAGGGTACGACAGTGCTTAAGGGTTAGCGTTCGTGTGAGGGCAAGGGTTAGTGTTAGTGTCCTGGTTAAGATTAGGGCACGGGTGAGGGTAAGGTTTCAGGTGAGGGTCAGGGTTACGATTCGGGTTAGGGTTAGGGTTAGGGAATGGGGAGGGATTAGGGTACAGTTTAGGGTACGACAACGATTAAGGTTTAGCGTACATGTGAGGGCACGAGTTAGTGTTGGTGTCCTGGTTAAGATTAGGGCACGGGTGAGGGTAAGGTTTCGGGTGAGGGTCAGGGATAGAAATCGGGTTAGGCTTAGGGTTAGGGAATGGGGAGATATTAAGGCACAGTTTAGGGTACCACAATGCTTAAGGTTTAGCGTACGTGTGAGGTCACTAGTTAGTGTTAGTGTACTGCTTACGATTAGGGCACGGGTGAGGATAAGGCCTCAGAAGAGGGTCACGTTAAGGGTTAGGGTTAAGGTTAGGGTTAGGGAATGGGGATTGATTAGTGTACAGGTTAGGGTACGGCAATGGCTTAGGGTTTACGTACGTTAGAGGGCATGAGTTAGTGTTGATGTACTGGTTAAAATTAGGACACGGGTGAGGGGAAAGTTTCGGGTGAGTGTCATGGTTAGGTTTCAGGTTAGGGTTAGGTTTAGGGAATGGAGAGGGATTAGGGTACAGGTTAGGGTACCGCTGCGATTTAGTGTTAGCGTACGTGTGAGGGCACGAGTTAGTCTTGGTGTCTTGGTTAAGATTAGGGCACGGGTGACGTTAAGGCTTCGGGTGAGGGTCAGGGTTAGGATTCGGGTTAGGGTTAGGGTTAGGGAATGGAGAGGAATTAGGGTACAGGTTAGGGTACGACAATGCTTAAGGGTTAGCGTAAGTGTGAGGGCACGAGTTAGTGTTGGTGTACTGGTTAAGAAAAAGGCACCTATGAGAGTAAGGCCTCGGAAAAGGGTCACGTTCAGGGTTTCGCTTAGGGTTAGGGTTAGGGAATGGGGAGGGATTAGGGTACAGTTTAGGGTACGACAATGCTTAAGGGTTAACGTACGTTTGAGAGCATGAGGTAGTGTTTGTGTACTGGTTAAGATTAGGGCATTGGTTAGGGTAGGGCATCGGACGTGGGTCAGGTTTAGGGATAGGGTTAGGGTTAGGGTTAAGGAATGGGTAGGGATTAGGGTACAATTTAGGGTACGACAACGCCTAAGGTTTAGCATACGTGTGAGGGCACGAGTTAGTGTTGGTGTCCTGGTTAAGATTAGGGCACGGGTGAGGGTAAGGCTTCGGGTGAGGGTCAGGGTTAGGATTCGTGTTAGGGTTAGTGTTAAGGAATGCAGAGTGATTAGGGTACAGCTTAAGGTACGACAGTGCTTAAGGGTTAGCGTTCGTGTGAGGGCAAGTGTTAGTGTTAGTGTCCTGGGTAAGATTAGGGCATGGGTGAGGGTAAGGCTTCAGGTGAGGGTCAGCGATAGGATTCGGGTTAGGGTTAAGGTTAGGGAATGGGGAGGGATTAGGGTACAGTTTAGGGTACGACAACGATTAAGGGTTAGCGTACGTGTGAGGGCACGAGTTAGTGTTGGTGTCCTGGTTAAGATTAGGGCACGGGTGAGGGTAAGGTTTCGGGTGAGGGTCAGGGATAGAATTCGGGTTAGGGTTAGGGTTAGGGAATGGGGAGATATTAGGGCACAGTTTAGGGTACCACAACGCTTAAGGTTTAGCGTACGTGTGTGGTCACTAGTTAGTGTTAGTGTACTGCTTACGATTAGGGCACAGGTGAGGATAAGGCCTCGGAAGAGGGTCACGTTAAGGGTTAGGGTTAGGGTTAGGGTTAGGGAATGGGGATTGATTAGGGTACAGGTTAGGGTACGGCAATGGCTTAGGGTTTGCGTACGTTAGAGGGCATGAGTTAGTGTTGATGTACTGGTTAAAATTAGGACACGGGTGAGGGTAAAATTTCGGGTGAGTGTCATGGTTAGGTTTCAGGTTAGGGTTAGGGTTAGGGAATGGAGAGGGATTAGTGTACAGGTTAGGGTACCGCTGCGGTTTAGTGTTAGCGTACGTGTGAGGGCACGAGTTAGTCTTGGTGTCCTGGTTAAGATTAAGGCACGGGTGAGGGTAAGGCTTCGGGTGAGGGTCAGGGTTAGGATTCGGGTTAGCGTTAGGGTTAGGGAATGGAGAGGGATTAGGGTACAGGTTACGGTACGACAATGCTTAAGGGTTAGCGTAAGTGTGAGGGCACGAGTTAGTGTTGGTGTACTGGTTAAGACAAGGACACCGATGAGGGTAAGGCCTCGGAAAAGGTTCACGTTCAGGATTTCGCTTAGGGTTAGGGTTAGGGAATGGGGAGGGATTAGGGTACAGGATAGGGTAAGACAATGCTTACAGGTTAACGTATGTTTTTGGGCATGAGTTAGTGTTTGTGTACTGGTTAAGATTAGGGCATTGGTTAGGGTAGGACATCGGAAGAGGGTTAGGTTTAGGGATGGGGTTAGGATTAGGGTTAAGGAATGGAGAGGGATTAGGGTACAATTTAGGGTACGACAACGCTTAAGGTTTAGCGTACGTGTGAGGGCACGAGTTAGTGTTGGTGTCCTGGTTAAGATTAGGGCACGGGTGAGGGTAAGGCTTCGGGTGAGGGTCAGGGTAAGGATTCGTGTTAGGGTTATTGTTAAGGAATGCAGAGGGATTAGGGTACAGCTTAGGGTACGACAGTGCTTAAGGGTTAGCGTTCGTGTGAGGTCAAGTGTCAGTGTTAGTGTCCTGGTTAAGATTAGGGCACGGGTGAGGGTAAGGCTTCAGGTGAGGGTCAGGGTTAGGATTCGGGTTAGGGTTAGGGTTAGGGAATGGGGAGGGATTATGGTACAGTTTAGGGTACGACAACGATTAAGGGTTAGCGTACGTGTGAGGGCACGAGTTAGTGTTGGTGTCCTGGTTAAGTTTAGGGCACGGGTGAGGGTAAGGTTTCGGGTGAGGGTCAGGGATAGAATTCGTGTTAGGGTTAGGGTTAGGGAATGCGGAGATATTAGGGCACAGTTTAGGGTACCACAACGCTTAAGGTTTAGCGTACGTGTGAGGTCACTAGTTAGTGTTAGTGTACTGCTTACGATTAGGGCAGGGGTGAGGATAAGGCCTCGGAAGAGGGGCACGTTAAGGGTTAGGGTTAGGGTTAGGGTTAGGGAATGGGGATTGATTAGAGTACAGGTTATGGTACGGCAATGGCTTAGGGTTTGCCTACGTTAGAGGGCATGAGTTAGTGTTGATGTACTGGTTAAAATTAGGACACGGGTGAGGGTAAAGTTTCGGGTGAGTGTCATGGTTAGGTTTCAGGTTAGGGTTAGGGTTAGGGAATGGAGAGGGATTAGTGTACAGGATAGGGTACTGCTGCGGTTTAGTGTTAGCGTACGTATGAGGGCACGAGTTAGTCTTGGTGTCCTGGTTAAGATTAGGGCAAGGGTGATGGTAAGGCTTCGGGTGAGGGTCAGGGTAAGGATTCGAGTTAGGGTTAAGGTTAGGGAATGGAGTGGGATTAGGGTACAGGTTAGGGTACGACAATGCTTAAGGGTTAGCCTAAGTGTGAGGGCAAGAGTTAGTGTTGGTGTACTGGTTAAGAGAAGGGCACCGATGAGGTTAAGGCCTCAGAAAAGGGTCACGTTCAGGGTTTCGCTTAGGGTTAGGGTTAGGGAATGGGGAGGGATTAGGGTACAGGATAGGGTACGACAATGTTTAAGGGTTAACGTACGTTTGAAGGCATGAGTTAGTGTTTGTGTACAGGTTAAGATTAGGGCATTGGTTAGGGTAGGGCATCGGACGTGGGTCAGGTTTAGGAATGGGTTTAGGGTTAGGGTTAAGGAATGGGGAGGGATTAGGGTTTAATTTAGGGTACGACAACGTTTAAGGTTTAGTGTACGTGTGAGGGCACGAGTTAGTGTTGGTGTCCTGGTTAAGACTAGGGCACGGGTGAGGGTAAGGCTTCGGGTGAGGGTCAGGGATAGGATTCGTGTTAGGGTTAGGGTTAAGGAATGCAGAGGGATTAGGGTACAGCTTAGGGTACGACAGTGCTTAAGGGTTAGTGTTCGTATGAGGGCAAGGGTTTGTGTTAGTGTCCTGGTTAAGATTAGGGCACGGGTGAGGGTAAGGCTTCAGGTGAGGGTCAGGGTTAGGATTCGGGTTAGGGTTAGGGTTAGGTAATGGGGAGGGATAAGGGTACAGTGTAGGGTACGACAACGATTAAGGTTTAGCGTACCTGTGAGGGCACGAGTTAGTGTTGGTGTCCTGGTTAAGATTAGGGCACGGGTGAGGGTAAGGCTTCGGGTGAGGGTCAGGGTTAGGATTCGGGTTAGGGTTAGGGTTAAGGAATGGGGAGATATTAGGGCACAGTTTAGGGTACCACAACGCTTAAGGTTTAGCGTACGTGTGAGGTCACTAGTTAGTGTTAGTGTACTGCTTACGATTAGGGCACGGGTGAGGATAAGGCCTCAGAAGAGGGTCACGTTAAGGGTTAGGGTTAAGGTTAGGGTTAGGGAATGGGGATTGATTAGTGTACAGGTTAGGGTACGGCAATGGCTTAGGGTTTACGTACGTTAGAGGGCATGAGTTAGTGTTGATGTACTGGTTAAAATTAGGACACGGGTGAGGGTAAAGTTTCGGGTGAGTGTCATGGTTAGGTTTCAGGTTAGGGTTAGGTTTAGGGAATGGAGAGGGATTAGGGTACAGGTTAGGGTACCGCTGCGGTTTAGTGTTAGCGTACGTGTGAGGGCACGAGTTAGTCTTGGTGTCCTGGTTAAGATTAGGGCACGGGTGAGGTTAAGGCTTCGGGTGAGGGTCAGGGTTAGGATTCGGGTTAGGGTTAGGGTTAGGGAATGGAGAGGAATTAGGGTACAGGTTAGGGTACGACAATGCTTAAGGGTTAGCGTAAGTGTGAGGGCACGAGTTAGTGTTGGTGTACTGGTTAAGAAAAAGGCACCTATGAGGGTAAGGCCTCGGAAAAGGGTCACGTTCAGGGTTTCGCTTAGGGTTAGGGTTAGGGAATGGGGAGGGATTAGGGTACAGGATAGGGTAAGACAATGCTTACAGGTTAACGTACGTTTTTGGGCATGAGTTAGTGTTTGTGTACTGGTTAAGATTAGGGCATTGGTTTGGGTACGACATCGGAAGAGGGTTAGGTTTAGGGATGGGGTTAGGATTAGGGTTAAGGAATGGAGAGGGATTAGGGTACAATTTAGGGTACGACAACGCTTAAGGTTTAGCGTACGTGTGAGGGCACGAGTTAGTGTTGGTGTCCTGGTTAAGATTAGGGCACGGGTGAGGGTAAGGCTTCGGGTGAGGGTCAGGGTTAGGATTCGTGTTAGGGTTAGGGTTAAGGAATGCAGAGGGATTAGGGTACAGCTTAGGGTACGACAGTGCTTAAGGGTTAGCGTTCGTGTGAGGTCAAGTGTCAGTGTTAGTGTCCTGGTTAAGATTAGGGCACGGGTGAGGTTAAGGCTTCAGGTGAGGGTCAGGGTTAGGATTCGGGTTAGGGTTAGGGTTAGGGAATGGGGAGGGATTATGGTACAGTTTAGGGTACGACAACGATTAAGGGTTAGCGTACGTGTGAGGGCACGAGTTAGTGTTGGTGTCCTGGTTAAGATTAGGGCACGGGTGAGGGTAAGGCTTCGGGTGAGGGTCAGGGTTAGGATTCGTGTTAGGGTTAGGGTTAAGGAATGCAGAGGGATTAGGGTACAGCTTAGGGTACGACAGTGTTTAAGGGTTAGCGTTCGTGTGAGGGCAAGGGTTAGTGTTAGTGTCCTGGTTAAGATTAGGGCACTGGTGAGGGTAAGGCCTCGGAAGAGGGTCACGTTAAGGGTTAGGGTTAGGGTTAGGGTTAGGGAATGGGGATTGATTAGGGTACAGGTTAGGGTACGGCAATGGCTTAGGGTTTGCCTACGTTAGAGGGCATGAGTTAGTGTTGATGTACTGGTTAAAATTAGGACACGGGTGAGGGTAAAGTTTCGGGTGAGTGTCATGGTTAGGTTTCAGGTTAGGGTTAGGGTTAGGGAATGGAGAGGGATTAGTGTACAGGATAGGGTACTGCTGCGGATTAGTGTTAGCGTACGTGTGAGGGCACGAGTTAGTCTTGGTGTCCTGGTTAAGATTAGGGCATGGGTGAGGGTAAGGCTTCGGGTGAGGGTCAGGGTTAGGATTCGGGTTAGCGTTAGGGTTAGGGAATGGAGAGGGATTAGGGTACAGGTTAGGGTACGACAATGCTTAAGGGTTAGCGTAAGTGTGAGGGCACGAGTTAGTGTTGGTGTACTGGTTAAGACAAGGACACCGATGAGGGTAAGGCCTCGGAAAAGGGTCACGTTCAGGGTTTCGCTTTGGGTTAGGGTTAGGGAATGGGGAGGGATTAGGGTACAGGATAGGGTACGACAATGCTTAAAGGTTAACGTACGTTTTTGGGCATGAGTTAGTGTTTGTGTACTGGTTAAGATTAGGGCATTGGTTAGGGTAGGGCATCGGACGTGGGTCAGGTTTAGGGATGGGGTTAGGGTTAGGGTTAAGGAATGGGGAGGGATTAGGGTACAATTTAGGGTACAACAACGCTTAAGGTTTAGCGTACGTGTGAGGGCACGAGTTAGTGTTGGTGTCCTGGTTAAGATTAGGGCACGGGTGAGGGTAAGGCTTCGGGTGAGGGTCAGGGTTAGGATTCGTGTTAGGGTTAGGGTTAAGGAATGCAGAGGGATTAGGGTACAGCTTAGGGTACGACAGTGTTTAAGGGTTAGCGTTCGTGTGAGGGCAAGGGTTAGTGTTAGTGTCCTGGTTAATATTAGGGCACGGGTGAGGGTAAGGTTTCAGGTGAGGGTCAGGGTTAGGATTCGGGTTAGGGTTAGGTTTAGGGAATGGGGAGGGATTATGGTACAGTTTAGGGTACGACAACGATTAAGGGTTAGCGTACGTGTGAGGGCACGAGTTAGTGTTGGTGTCCTGGTTAAGATTAGGGCACGGGTGAGGGTAAGGTTTCGGGTGAGGGTCAGGGATAGAAATCGGGTTAGGGTTAGGGTTAGGGAATGGGGAGATATTACAGCACAGTTTAGGGTACCACAACGCTTAAGGTTTAGCGTACGTGTGAGGTCACTAGTTAGTGTTAGTGTACTGCTTACGATTAGGGCACGGGTGAGGGTAAGGCCTCGGAAGAGGGTCACGTTAAGGGTTAGGGTTAGGGTTAGGGTTAGGGAATGGGGATTGATTAGGGTACAGGTTAGGGTACGGCAATGGCTTAGGGTTAGCGTACGTTAGAGGGCATGGGTTAGTGTTGATGTACTGGTTAAAATTAGGACAGGGGTGAGGGTAAAGTTTTGGGTGAGTGTCATGGTTAGGTTTCAGTTTAGGGTTAGGTTTAGGGAATGGAGAGTGGTTAGGGTACAGGTTAGGGTACCGCTGCGGTTTAGTGTCAGCGTACGTGTGAGGGCACGAGTTAGTCTTGGTGTCCTGGTTAAGATTAGGGCACGGGTGAGGGTAAGGCTTCGGGTGAGGGTCAGGGTAAGGATTCGAGTTAGGGTTAGGGTTAGGGAATGGAGTGTGATTAGGGTACAGGTTAGGGTACGACAATGCTTAAGGGTTAGCCTAAGTGTGAGGGCAAGAGTTAGTGTTGGTGTACTGGTTAAGAGAAGGGCACCGATGAGGTTAAGGCCTCAGAAAAGGGTCACGTTCAGGGTTTCACTTAGGGTTAGGGTTAGGGAATGGGGAGGGATTAGGGTACAGGATAGGGTACGACAATGCTTAAGGGTTAACGTACGTTTGAAGGCATGAGTTAGTGTTTGTGTACAGGTTAAGATTAGGGCATTGGTTAGGGTAGGGCATCGGACGTGGGTCAGGTTTAGGAATGGGTTTAGGGTTAGGGTTAAGGAATGGGGAGGGATTAGGGTTTAATTTAGGGTACGACAACGTTTAAGGTTTAGTGTACGTGTGAGGGCACGAGTTAGTGTTGGTGTCCTGGTTAAGACTAGGGCACGGGTGAGGGTAAGGCTTCGGGTGAGGGTCAGGGATAGGATTCGTGTTAGGGTTAGGGTTAAGGAATGCAGAGGGATTAGGGTACAGCTTAGGGTACGACAGTGCTTAAGGGTTAGTGTTCGTATGAGGGCAAGGGTTTGTGTTAGTGTCCTGGTTAAGATTAGGGCACGAGTGAGGGTAAGGCTTCAGGTGAGGGTCAGGGTTAGGATTCGGGTTAGGGTTAGGGTTAGGTAATGGGGAGGGATAAGGGTACAGTTTAGGGTACGACAACGATTAAGGGTTAGCGTACGTGTGAGGGCACGAGTTAGTGTTGGTGTCCTGGTTAAGATTAGGGCACGGGTGAGGGTAAGGTTTTGGGTGAGGGTCAGGGATAGAATTCGGGTTAGGGTTAGGGTTAGGGAATGGGGAGATATTAGGGCACAGTTTAGGGTACCACAACGCTTAAGGTTTAGCATACGTGTAAGGTCACTAATTAGTGTTATTGTACTGCTTACGATTAGGGCACGGGTGAGGGTAAGGCCTCGGAAGAGGGTCACGTTAAGGGTTAGGGTTAGGGTTAGGGTTAGGGAATGGGGATTGATTAGGGTACAGGTTAGGGTACGGCAATGGCTTAGGGTTAGCATACGTTAGAGGGCATGGGTTAGTGTTGATGTACTGGTTAAAATTAGGACACGGGTGAGGGTAAAGTTTCCGGTGAGTGTCATGGTTAGGTTTCAGGTTAGGGTTGAGGTTGGGGTTAGGGAATGGAGAGGGATTAGGGTACAGGTTAGGGTACAACAATGCTTAAGGGTTAGCGTAAGTGTGAGGGCACGAGTTAGTGTTGGTGTACTGGTTAAAACAATGGCACCTATGAGGGTAAGGCCTCGTAAAAGGGTCACGTTCAGGGTTTCACTTAGGGTTAGGGTTAGGGAATGGGGAGGGATTAGGGTACAGGATAGGGTACGACAATGCTTAAAGGTTAACGTACGTTTGAGGGCATGAGGTAGTGTTTGTGTACTGGTTAAGATTAGGGCATTGGTTAGGGTAGGGCATCGGACGTGGGTCAGGTTTAGGGATGGGGTTAGGGTTAGGGTTAAGGAATGGGGAGGGATTAGGGTACAATTTAGGATACGACAACGCTTAAGGTTTAGCGTACGTGTGAGGGCACGAGTTAGTGATGGTGTCCTGGTTAAGATTAGGGCACGGGTGAGGGTAAGGCTTCGGGTGAGGGTCAGTGTTAGGATTCGTGTTAGGGTTAGGGTTAAGGAATGCAGAGGGATTAGGGTACAGCTTAGGGTACGACAGTGCTTAAGGGTTAGCGTTCGTGTGAGGGCAAGTGTTAGTGTTAGTGTCCTGGTTAAGATTAGGGCACGGGTGAGGGTAAGGCTTCAGGTGAGGGTCAGGGTTAGGATTCGGGTTAGGGTTAGGGTTAGGGAATGGGGAGGGATTATGGTACAGTTTAGGGTACGACAATGATTAAGGGTTAGCGTACGTGTGAGGGCACGAGTTAGTGTTGGTGTCCTGGTTAAGATTAGGGCACGGGTGAGGGTAAGGTTTCGGGTGAGTGTCAGGGATAGAATTCGTGTTAGGGTTAGGGTTAGGGAATGCGGAGATATTAGGGCACAGTTTAGGGTACCACAACGCTTAAAGTTTAGCGTACGCTTGAGGTCACTAGTTAGTGTTAGTGTACTGCTTACGATTAGGGCAGGGGTGAGGATAAGGCCTCGGAAGAGGGGCACGTTAAGGGTTAGGGTTAGGGTTAGGGTTAGGGAATGGGGATTGATTAGGGTACAGGTTATGGTACGGCAATGGCTTAGGGTTTGCCTACGTTAGAGGGCATGAGTTAGTGTTGATGTACTGGTTAAAATTAGGACACGGGTGAGGGTAAAGTTTCGGGTGAGTGTCATGGTTAGGTTTCAGGTTAGGGTTAGGGTTAGGGAATGGAGAGGGATTAGTGTACAGGATAGGGTACTGCTGCGGTTTAGTGTTAGCGTACGTATGAGGGCACGAGTTAGTCTTGGTGTCCTGGTTAAGATTAGGGCAAGGGTGATGGTAAGGCTTCGGGTGAGGGTCAGGGTAAGGATTCGAGTTAGGGTTAGGGTTAGGGAATGGAGTGGGATTAGGGTACAGGTTAAGGTACGACAATGCTTAAGGGTTAGCCTAAGTGTGAGGGCAAGAGTTAGTGTTGGTGTACTGGTTAAGAGAAGGGCACCGATGAGGTTAAGGCCTCAGAAAAGGGTCACGTTCAGGGTTTCGCTTAGGGTTAGGGTTAGGGAATGGGGAGGGATTAGGGTACAGGATAGGGTACGACAATGCTTAAGGGTTAACGTACGTTTGAAGGCATGAGTTAGTGTTTGTGTACAGGTTAAGATTAGGGCATTGGTTAGGGTAGGGCATCGGACGTGGGTCAGGTTTAGGAATGGGTTTAGGGTTAGGGTTAAGGAATGGGGAGGGATTAGGGTTTAATTTAGGGTACGACAACGTTTAAGGTTTAGTGTACGTGTGAGGGCACGAGTTAGTGTTGGTGTCCTGGTTAAGACTAGGGCACGGGTGAGGGTAAGGCTTCGGGTGAGGGTCAGGGATAGGATTCGTGTTAGGGTTAGGGTTAAGGAATGCAGAGGGATTAGGGTACAGCTTAGGGTACGACAGTGCTTAAGGGTTAGTGTTCGTATGAGGGCAAGGGTTTGTGTTAGTGTCCTGGTTAAGATTAGGGCACGGGTGAGGGTAAGGCTTCAGGTGAGGGTCAGGGTTAGGATTCGGGTTAGGGTTAGGGTTAGGTAATGGGGAGGGATAAGGGTACAGTGTAGGGTACGACAACGATTAAGGTTTAGCGTACATGTGAGGGCACGAGTTAGTGTTGGTGTCCTGGTTAAGATTAGGGCACGGGTGAGGGTAAGGTTTCGGGTGAGGGTCAGGGATAGAAATCGGGTTAGGGTTAGGGTTAGGGAATGGGGAGATATTAAGGCACAGTTTAGGGTACCACAATGCTTAAGGTTTAGCGTACGTGTGAGGTCACTAGTTAGTGTTAGTGTACTGCTTACGATTAGGGCACGGGTGAGGATAAGGCCTCAGAAGAGGGTCACGTTAAGGGTTAGGGTTAAGGTTAGGGTTAGGGAATGGGGATTGATTAGTGTACAGGTTAGGGTACGGCAATGGCTTAGGGTTTACGTACGTTAGAGGGCATGAGTTAGTGTTGATGTACTGGTTAAAATTAGGACACGGGTGAGGGTAAAGTTTCGGGTGAGTGTCATGGTTAGGTTTCAGGTTAGGGTTAGGTTTAGGGAATGGAGAGGGATTAGGGTACAGGTTAGGGTACCGCTGCGGTTTAGTGTTAGCGTACGTGTGAGGGCACGAGTTAGTCTTGGTGTCCTGGTTAAGATTAGGGCACGGGTGAGGTTAAGGCTTCGGGTGAGGGTCAGGGTTAGGATTCGGGTTAGGGTTAGGGTTAGGGAATGGAGAGGAATTAGGGTACAGGTTAGGGTACGACAATGCTTAAGGGTTAGCGTAAGTGTGAGGGCACGAGTTAGTGTTGGTGTACTGGTTAAGAAAAAGGCACCTATGAGGGTAAGGCCTCGGAAAAGGGTCACGTTCAGGGTTTCGCTTAGGGTTAGGGTTAGGGAATGGGGAGGGATTAGGGTACAGGATAGGGTAAGACAATGCTTACAGGTTAACGTACGTTTTTGGGCATGAGTTAGTGTTTGTGTACTGGTTAAGATTAGGGCATTGGTTTGGGTAGGACATCGGAAGAGGGTTAGGTTTAGGGATGGGGTTAGGATTAGGGTTAAGGAATGGAGAGGGATTAGGGTACAATTTAGGGTACGACAACGCTTAAGGTTTAGCGTACGTGTGAGGGCACGAGTTAGTGTTGGTGTCCTGGTTAAGATTAGGGCACGGGTGAGGGTAAGGCTTCGGGTGAGGGTCAGGGTAAGGATTCGTGTTAGGGTTAGGGTTAAGGAATGCAGAGGGATTAGGGTACAGCTTAGGGTACGACAGTGCTTAAGGGTTAGCGTTCGTGTGAGGTCAAGTGTCAGTGTTAGTGTCCTGGTTAAGATTAGGGCACGGGTGAGGTTAAGGCTTCAGGTGAGGGTCAGGGTTAGGATTCGGGTTAGGGTTAGGGTTAGGGAATGGGGAGGGATTATGGTACAGTTTAGGGTACGACAACGATTAAGGGTTAGCGTACGTGTGAGGGCACGATTTAGTGTTGGTGTCCTGGTTAAGATTAGGGCACGGGTGAGGGTAAGGTTTCGGGTGAGGGTCAGGGATAGAATTCGTGTTAGGTTTAGGGTTAGGGAATGCGGAGATATTAGGGCACAGTTTAGGGTACCACAACGCTTAAGGTTTAGCGTACGTGTGAGGTCACTAGTTAGTGTTAGTGTACTGCTTACGATTAGGGCAGGGGTGAGGATAAGGCCTCGGAAGAGGGGCACGTTAAGGGATAGGGTTAGGGTTAGGGTTAGGGAATGTGGATTGCTTAGAGTACAGGTTAGGGTACGGCAATGGCTTAGGGTTTGCCTACGTTAGAGGGCATGAGTTAGTGTTGATGTACTGGTTAAAATTAGGACACGGGTGAGGGTAAAGTTTCGGGTGAGTGTCATGGTTAGGTTTCAGGTTAGGGTTAGGGTTAGGGAATGGAGAGGGATTAGTGTACAGGATAGGGTACTGCTGCGGATTAGTGTTAGCGTACGTGTGAGGGCACGAGTTAGTCTTGGTGTCCTGGTTAAGATTAGGGCATGGGTGAGGGTAAGGCTTCGGGTGAGGGTCAGTGTTAGGATTCGGGTTAGCGTTAGGGTTAGGGAATGGAGAGGGATCAGGGTACAGGTTAGGGTACGACAATGCTTAAGTGTTAGCGTAAGTGTGAGGGCACGAGTTAGTGTTGGTGTACTGGTTAAGACAAGGACACCGATGAGGGTAAGGCCTCGGAAAAGGGTCACGTTCAGGGTTTCGCTTTGGGTTAGGGTTAGGGAATGGGGAGGGATTAGGGTACAGGATAGGGTACGACAATGCTTAAAGGTTAACGTACGTTTTTGGGCATGAGTTAGTGTTTGTGTACTGGTTAAGATTAGGGCATTGGTTAGGGTAGGGCATCGGACGTGGGTCAGGTTTAGGGATGGGGTTAGGGTTAGGGTTAAGGAATGGGGAGGGATTAGGGTACAATTTAGGGTACAACAACGCTTAAGGTTTAGCGTACGTGTGAGGGCACGAGTTAGTGTTGGTGTCCTGGTTAAGATTAGGGCACGGGTGAGGGTAAGGCTTCGGGTGAGGGTCAGGGTTAGGATTCGTGTTAGGGTTAGGGTTAAGGAATGCAGAGGGATTAGGGTACAGCTTAGGGTACGACAGTGCTTAAGGGTTAGCGTTCGTGTGAGGGCAAGGGTTAGTGTTAGTGTCCTGGTTAATATTAGGGCACGGGTGAGGGTAAGGTTTCAGGTGAGGGTCAGGGTTAGGATTCGGGTTAGGGTTAGGTTTAGGGAATGCGGAGGGATTAGGGTACAGTTTAGGGTACTACAACGATTAAGGTTTAGCGTACATGTGAGGGCACGAGTTAGTGTTGGTGTCCTGGTTAAGATTAGGGCACGGGTGAGGGTAAGGTTTCGGGTGAGGGTCAGGGATAGAAATCGGGTTAGGGTTAGGGTTAGGGTTAGGGAATGGGGAGATATTACAGCACAGTTTAGGGTACCACAACGCTTAAGGTTTAGCGTACGTTTGAGGTCACTAGTTAGTGTTAGTGTACTGCTTACGATTAGGGCACGGGTGAGGGTAAGGCCTCGGAAGAGGGTCACGTTAAGGGTTAGGGTTAGGGTTAGGGTTAGGGAATGGGGATTGATTAGGGTACAGGTTAGGGTACGGCAATGGCTTAGGGTTAGCGTACGTTAGAGGGCATGGGTTAGTGTTGATGTACTGGTTAAAATTAGGACAGGGGTGAGGGTAAAGTTTTGGGTGAGTGTCATGGTTAGGTTTCAGGTTAGGGTTAGGTTTAGGGAATGGAGAGGGGTTAGGGTACAGGTTAGGGTACCGCTGCGGTTTAGTGTCAGCGTACGTGTGAGGGCACGAGTTAGTCTTGGTGTCCTGGTTAAGATTAGGGCACGGGTGAGCGTAAGGCTTCGGGTGAGGGTCAGGGTAAGGATTCGAGTTAGGGTTAGGGTTAGGGAATGGAGTGGGATTAGGGTACAGGTTAGGGTACGACAATGCTTAAGGGTTAGCCTAAGTGTGAGGGCAACAGTTAGTGTTGGTGTACTGGTTAAGAGAAGGGCACCGATGAGGTTAAGGCCTCAGAAAAGGGTCACGTTCAGGGTTTCGCTTAGGGTTAGGGTTAGGGAATGGGGAGGGATTAGGGTACAGGATAGGGTACGACAATGCTTAAGGGTTAACGTACGTTTGAGAGCATGAGGTAGTGTTTGTGTACTGGTTAAGATTAGGGCATTGGTTAGGGTAGGGCATCGGACGTGGGTCAGGTTTAGGGATAGGGTTAGGGTTAGGGTTAAGGAATGGGTAGGGATTAGGGTACAATTTAGGGTACGACAACGCCTAAGGTTTAGCATACGTGTGAGGGCACGAGTTAGTGTTGGTGTCCTGGTTAAGATTAGGGCACGGGTGAGGGTAAGGCTTCGGGTGAGGGTCAGGGTTAGGATTCGTGTTAGGGTTAGTGTTAAGGAATGCAGAGTGATTAGGGTACAGCTTAAGGTACGACAGTGCTTAAGGGTTAGCGTTCGTGTGAGGGCAAGTGTTAGTGTTAGTGTCCTGGGTAAGATTAGGGCATGGGTGAGGGTAAGGCTTCAGGTGAGGGTCACGGTTAGGATTCGGGTTAGGGTTAGGGTTAGGGAATGGGGAGGGATTAGGGTACAGTTTAGGGTACGACAACGATTAAGGGTTAGCGTACGTGTGAGGGCATGAGTTAGTGTTGGTGTCCTGGTTAAGATTAGGGCACGGGTGAGGGTAAGGTTTCGGGTGAGGGTCAGGGATAGAATTCGGGTTAGGGTTAGGGTTAGGGAATGGGGAGATATTAGGGCACAGTTTAGGGTACCACAACGCTTAAGGTTTAGCGTACGTGTGTGGTCACTAGTTAGTGTTAGTGTACTGCTTACGATTAGGGCACAGGTGAGGATAAGGCCTCGGAAGAGGGTCACGTTAAGGGTTAGGGTTAGGGTTAGGGTTAGGGAATGGGGATTGATTAGGGTACAGGTTAGGGTACGGCAATGGCTTAGGGTTTGCGTACGTTAGAGGGCATGAGTTAGTGTTGATGTACTGGTTAAAATTAGGACACGGGTGAGGGTAAAATTTCGGGTGAGTGTCATGGTTAGGTTTCAGGTTAGGGTTAGGGTTAGGGAATGGAGAGGGATTAGTGTACAGGTTAGGGTACCGCTGCGGTTTAGTGTTAGCGTACGTGTGAGGGCACGAGTTAGTCTTGGTGTCCTGGTTAAGATTAAGGCACGGGTGAGGGTAAGGCTTCGGGTGAGGGTCAGGGTTAGGATTCGGGTTAGCGTTAGGGTTAGGGAATGGAGAGGGATTAGGGTACAGGTTACGGTACGACAATGCTTAAGGGTTAGCGTAAGTGTGAGGGCACGAGTTAGTGTTGGTGTACTGGTTAAGACAAGGACACCGATGAGGGTAAGGCCTCAGAAAAGGTTCACGTTCAGGATTTCGCTTAGGGTTAGGGTTAGGGAATGGGGAGGGATTAGGGTACAGGATAGGGTAAGACAATGCTTACAGGTTAACGTATGTTTTTGGGCATGAGTTAGTGTTTGTGTACTGGTTAAGATTAGGGCATTGGTTAGGGTAGGACATCGGAAGAGGGTTAGGTTTAGGGATGGGGTTAGGATTAGGGTTAAGGAATGGAGAGGGATTAGGGTACAATTTAGGGTACGACAACGCTTAAGGTTTAGCGTACGTGTGAGGGCACGAGTTAGTGTTGGTGTCCTGGTTAAGATTAGGGCACGGGTGAGGGTAAGGCTTCGGGTGAGGGTCAGGGTAAGGATTCGTGTTAGGGTTAGGGTTAAGGAATCCAGAGGGATTAGGGTACAGCTTAGGTTACGACAGTGCTTAAGGGTTAGCGTTCGTGTGAGGTCAAGTGTCAGTGTTAGTGTCCTGGTTAAGATTAGGGCACGGGTGAGGGTAAGGCTTCATGTGAGGGTCAGGGTTAGGATTCGGGTTAGGGTTAGGGTTAGGGAATGGGGAGGGATTATGGTACAGTTTAGGGTACGACAACGATTAAGGGTTAGCGTACGTGTGAGGGCACGAGTTAGTGTTGGTGTCCTGGTTAAGATTAGTGCACGGGTGAGGGTAAGGTTTCGGGTGAGGGTCAGGGATAGAATTCGTGTTAGGGTTAGGGTTAGGGAATGCGGAGATATTAGGGCACAGTTTAGGGTACCACAACGCTTAAGGTTTAGCGTACGTGTGAGGTCACTAGTTAGTGTTAGTGTACTGCATACGATTAGGGCAGGGGTGAGGATAAGGCCTCGGAAGAGGGGCACGTTAAGGGTTAGGGTTAGGGTTAGGGTTAGGGTTAGGGAATGGGGATTGATTAGAGTACAGGTTATGGTACGGCAATGGCTTAGGGTTTGCCTACGTTAGAGGGCATGAGTTAGTGTTGATGTACTGGTTAAAATTAGGACACGGGTGAGGGTAAAGTTTCGGGTGAGTGTCATGGTTAGGTTTCAGGTTAGGGTTAGGGTTAGGGAATGGAGAGGGATTAGTGTACAGGATAGGGTACTGCTGCGGTTTAGTGTTAGCGTACGTATGAGGGCACGAGTTAGTCTTGGTGTCCTGGTTAAGATTAGGGCAAGGGTGATGGTAAGGCTTCGGGTGAGGGTCAGGGTAAGGATTCGAGTTAGGGTTAGGGTTAGGGAATGGAGTGGGATTAGGGTACAGGTTAGGGTACGACAATGCTTAAGGGTTAGCCTAAGTGTGAGGGCAAGAGTTAGTGTTGGTGTACTGGTTAAGAGAAGGGCACCGATGAGGTTAAGGCCTCAGAAAAGGGTCACGTTCAGGGTTTCGCTTAGGGTTAGGGTTAGGGAATGGGGAGGGATTAGGGTACAGGATAGGGTACGACAATGCTTAAGGGTTAACGTACGTTTGAAGGCATGAGTTAGTGTTTGTGTACAGGTTAAGATTAGGGCATTGGTTAGGGTAGGGCATCGGACGTGGGTGAGGTTTAGGAATGGGTTTAGGGTTAGGGTTAAGGAATGGGGAGGGATTAGGGTTTAATTTAGGGTACGACAACGTTTAAGGTTTAGTGTACGTGTGAGGGCACGAGTTAGTGTTGGTGTCCTGGTTAAGACTAGGGCACGGGTGAGGGTAAGGCTTCGGGTGAGGGTCAGGGATAGGATTCGTGTTAGGGTTAGGGTTAAGGAATGCAGAGGGATTAGGGTACAGCTTAGGGTACGACAGTGCTTAAGGGTTAGTGTTCGTATGAGGGCAAGGGTTTGTGTTAGTGTCCTGGTTAAGATTAGGGCACGGGTGAGGGTAAGGCTTCAGGTGAGGGTCAGGGTTAGGATTCGGGTTAGGGTTAGGGTTAGGTAATGGGGAGGGATAAGGGTACAGTGTAGGGTACGACAACGATTAAGGTTTAGCGTACATGTGAGGGCACGAGTTAGTGTTGGTGTCCTGGTTAAGATTAGGGCACGGGTGAGGGTAAGGTTTCGGGTGAGGGTCAGGGATAGAAATCGGGTTAGGGTTAGGGTTAGGGAATGGGGAGATATTAAGGCACAGTTTAGGGTACCACAATGCTTAAGGTTTAGCGTACGTGTGAGGTCACTAGTTAGTGTTAGTGTACTGCTTACGATTAGGGCACGGGTGAGGATAAGGCCTCAGAAGAGGGTCACGTTAAGGGTTAGGGTTAAGGTTAGGGTTAGGGAATGGGGATTGATTAGTGTACAGGTTAGGGTACGGCAATGGCTTAGGGTTTACGTACGTTAGAGGGCATGAGTTAGTGTTGATGTACTGGTTAAAATTAGGACACGGGTGAGGGTAAAGTTTCGGGTGAGTGTCATGGTTAGGTTTCAGGTTAGGGTTAGGGTTAGGGAATGGAGAGGGATTAGTGTACAGGATAGGGTACTGCTGCGGATTAGTGTTAGCGTACGTGTGAGGGCACGAGTTAGTCTTGGTGTCCTGGTTAAGTTTAGGGCATGGGTGAGGGTAAGGCTTCGGGTGAGGGTCAGGGTTAGGATTCGGGTTAGCGTTAGGGTTAGGGAATGGAGAGGGATTAGGGTACAGGTTAGGGTACGACAATGCTTAAGGGTTAGCGTAAGTGTGAGGGCACGAGTTAGTGTTGGTGTACTGGTTAAGACAAGGACACCGATGAGGGTAAGGCCTCGGAAAAGGGTCACGTTCAGGGTTTCGCTTTGGGTTAGGGTTAGGGAATGGGGAGGGATTAGGGTACAGGATAGGGTACGACAATGCTTAAAGGTTAACGTACGTTTTTGGGCATGAGTTAGTGTTTGTGTACTGGTTAAGATTAGGGCATTGGTTAGGGTAGGGCATCGGACGTGGGTCAGGTTTAGGGATGGGGTTAGGGTTAGGGTTAAGGAATGGGGAGGGATTAGGGTACAATTTAGGGTACAACAACGCTTAAGGTTTAGCGTACGTGTGAGGGCACGAGTTAGTGTTGGTGTCCTGGTTAAGATTAGGGCACGGGTGAGGGTAAGGCTTCGGGTGAGGGTCAGGGTTAGGATTCGTGTTAGGGTTAGGGTTAGGGAATGGGGAGGGATTATGGTACAGTTTAGGGTACGACAACGATTAAGGGTTAGCGTACGTGTGAGGGCACGAGTTAGTGTTGGTGTCCTGGTTAAGATTAGTGCACGGGTGAGGGTAAGGTTTCGGGTGAGGGTCAGGGATAGAATTCGTGTTAGGGTTAGGGTTAGGGAATGCGGAGATATTAGGGCACAGTTTAGGGTACCACAACGCTTAAGGTTTAGCGTACGTGTGAGGTCACTAGTTAGTGTTAGTGTACTGCATACGATTAGGGCAGGGGTGAGGATAAGGCCTCGGAAGAGGGGCACGTTAAGGGTTAGGGTTAGGGTTAGGGTTAGGGTTAGGGAATGGGGATTGATTAGAGTACAGGTTATGGTACGGCAATGGCTT
This sequence comes from Inia geoffrensis, assembly GCA_036417435.1. NCBI lineage: Eukaryota > Metazoa > Chordata > Mammalia > Artiodactyla > Iniidae > Inia > Inia geoffrensis. The sequence goes on from JAZAQT010000378.1 coordinate 153,221, forward strand.
AGGGTTTGCCTACGTTAGAGGGCATGAGTTAGTGTTGATGTACTGGTTAAAATTAGGACACGGGTGAGGGTAAAGTTTCGGGTGAGTGTCATGGTTAGGTTTCAGGTTAGGGTTAGGGTTAGGGAATGGAGAGGGATTAGTGTACAGGATAGGGTACTGCTGCGGTTTAGTGTTAGCGTACGTATGAGGGCACGAGTTAGTCTTGGTGTCCTGGTTAAGATTAGGGCAAGGGTGATGGTAAGGCTTCGGGTGAGGGTCAGGGTAAGGATTCGAGTTAGGGTTAGGGTTAGGGAATGGAGTGGGATTAGGGTACAGGTTAGGGTACGACAATGCTTAAGGGTTAGCCTAAGTGTGAGGGCAAGAGTTAGTGTTGGTGTACTGGTTAAGAGAAGGGCACCGATGAGGTTAAGGCCTCAGAAAAGGGTCACGTTCAGGGTTTCGCTTAGGGTTAGGGTTAGGGAATGGGGAGGGATTAGGGTACAGGATAGGGTACGACAATGCTTAAGGGTTAACGTACGTTTGAAGGCATGAGTTAGTGTTTGTGTACAGGTTAAGATTAGGGCATTGGTTAGGGTAGGGCATCGGACGTGGGTGAGGTTTAGGAATGGGTTTAGGGTTAGGGTTAAGGAATGGGGAGGGATTAGGGTTTAATTTAGGGTACGACAACGTTTAAGGTTTAGTGTACGTGTGAGGGCACGAGTTAGTGTTGGTGTCCTGGTTAAGACTAGGGCACGGGTGAGGGTAAGGCTTCGGGTGAGGGTCAGGGATAGGATTCGTGTTAGGGTTAGGGTTAAGGAATGCAGAGGGATTAGGGTACAGCTTAGGGTACGACAGTGCTTAAGGGTTAGTGTTCGTATGAGGGCAAGGGTTTGTGTTAGTGTCCTGGTTAAGATTAGGGCACGGGTGAGGGTAAGGCTTCAGGTGAGGGTCAGGGTTAGGATTCGGGTTAGGGTTAGGGTTAGGTAATGGGGAGGGATAAGGGTACAGTGTAGGGTACGACAACGATTAAGGTTTAGCGTACATGTGAGGGCACGAGTTAGTGTTGGTGTCCTGGTTAAGATTAGGGCACGGGTGAGGGTAAGGTTTCGGGTGAGGGTCAGGGATAGAAATCGGGTTAGGGTTAGGGTTAGGGAATGGGGAGATATTAAGGCACAGTTTAGGGTACCACAATGCTTAAGGTTTAGCGTACGTGTGAGGTCACTAGTTAGTGTTAGTGTACTGCTTACGATTAGGGCACGGGTGAGGATAAGGCCTCAGAAGAGGGTCACGTTAAGGGTTAGGGTTAAGGTTAGGGTTAGGGAATGGGGATTGATTAGTGTACAGGTTAGGGTACGGCAATGGCTTAGGGTTTACGTACGTTAGAGGGCATGAGTTAGTGTTGATGTACTGGTTAAAATTAGGACACGGGTGAGGGTAAAGTTTCGGGTGAGTGTCATGGTTAGGTTTCAGGTTAGGGTTAGGGTTAGGGAATGGAGAGGGATTAGTGTACAGGATAGGGTACTGCTGCGGATTAGTGTTAGCGTACGTGTGAGGGCACGAGTTAGTCTTGGTGTCCTGGTTAAGTTTAGGGCATGGGTGAGGGTAAGGCTTCGGGTGAGGGTCAGGGTTAGGATTCGGGTTAGCGTTAGGGTTAGGGAATGGAGAGGGATTAGGGTACAGGTTAGGGTACGACAATGCTTAAGGGTTAGCGTAAGTGTGAGGGCACGAGTTAGTGTTGGTGTACTGGTTAAGACAAGGACACCGATGAGGGTAAGGCCTCGGAAAAGGGTCACGTTCAGGGTTTCGCTTTGGGTTAGGGTTAGGGAATGGGGAGGGATTAGGGTACAGGATAGGGTACGACAATGCTTAAAGGTTAACGTACGTTTTTGGGCATGAGTTAGTGTTTGTGTACTGGTTAAGATTAGGGCATTGGTTAGGGTAGGGCATCGGACGTGGGTCAGGTTTAGGGATGGGGTTAGGGTTAGGGTTAAGGAATGGGGAGGGATTAGGGTACAATTTAGGGTACAACAACGCTTAAGGTTTAGCGTACGTGTGAGGGCACGAGTTAGTGTTGGTGTCCTGGTTAAGATTAGGGCACGGGTGAGGGTAAGGCTTCGGGTGAGGGTCAGGGTTAGGATTCGTGTTAGGGTTAGGGTTAAGGAATGCAGAGGGATTAGGGTACAGCTTAGGGTACGACAGTGCTTAAGGGTTAGCGTTCGTGTGAGGGCAAGGGTTAGTGTTAGTGTCCTGGTTAATATTAGGGCACGGGTGAGGGTAAGGTTTCAGGTGAGGGTCAGGGTTAGGATTCGGGTTAGGGTTAGGTTTAGGGAATGCGGAGGGATTAGGGTACAGTTTAGGGTACTACAACGATTAAGGTTTAGCGTACATGTGAGGGCACGAGTTAGTGTTGGTGTCCTGGTTAAGATTAGGGCACGGGTGAGGGTAAGGTTTCGGGTGAGGGTCAGGGATAGAAATCGGGTTAGGGTTAGGGTTAGGGAATGGGGAGATATTACAGCACAGTTTAGGGTACCACAACGCTTAAGGTTTAGCGTACGTGTGAGGTCACTAGTTAGTGTTAGTGTACTGCTTACGATTAGGGCACGGGTGAGGGTAAGGCCTCGGAAGAGGGTCACGTTAAGGGTTAGGGTTAGGGTTAGGGTTAGGGAATGGGGATTGATTAGGGTACAGGTTAGGGTACGGCAATGGCTTAGGGTTAGCGTACGTTAGAGGGCATGGGTTAGTGTTGATGTACTGGTTAAAATTAGGACAGGGGTGAGGGTAAAGTTTTGGGTGAGTGTCATGGTTAGGTTTCAGGTTAGGGTTAGGTTTAGGGAATGGAGAGGGGTTAGGGTACAGGTTAGGGTACCGCTGCGGTTTAGTGTCAGCGTACGTGTGAGGGCACGAGTTAGTCTTGGTGTCCTGGTTAAGATTAGGGCACGGGTGAGTGTAAGGCTTCGGGTGAGGGTCAGGGTAAGGATTCGAGTTAGGGTTAGGGTTAGGGAATGGAGTGGGATTAGGGTACAGGTTAGGGTACGACAATGCTTAAGGGTTAGCCTAAGTGTGAGGGCAAGAGTTAGTGTTGGTGTACTGGTTAAGAGAAGGGCACCGATGAGGTTAAGGCCTCAGAAAAGGGTCACGTTCAGGGTTTCGCTTAGGGTTAGGGTTAGGGAATGGGGAGGGATTAGGGTACAGGATAGGGTACGACAATGCTTAAGGGTTAACGTACGTTTGAAGGCATGAGTTAGTGTTTGTGTACAGGTTAAGATTAGGGCATTGGTTAGGGTAGGGCATCGGACGTGGGTCAGGTTTAGGAATGGGTTTAGGGTTAGGGTTAAGGAATGGGGAGGGATTAGGGTTTAATTTAGGGTACGACAACGTTTAAGGTTTAGTGTACGTGTGAGGGCACGAGTTAGTGTTGGTGTCCTGGTTAAGACTAGGGCACGGGTGAGGGTAAGGCTTCGGGTGAGGGTCAGGGATAGGATTCGTGTTAGGGTTAGGGTTAAGGAATGCAGAGGGATTAGGGTACAGCTTAGGGTACGACAGTGCTTAAGGGTTAGTGTTCGTATGAGGGCAAGGGTTTGTGTTAGTGTCCTGGTTAAGATTAGGGCACGAGTGAGGGTAAGGCTTCAGGTGAGGGTCAGGGTTAGGATTCGGGTTAGGGTTAGGGTTAGGTAATGGGGAGGGATAAGGGTACAGTTTAGGGTACGACAACGATTAAGGGTTAGCGTACGTGTGAGGGCACGAGTTAGTGTTGGTGTCCTGGTTAAGATTAGGGCACGGGTGAGGGTAAGGTTTCGGGTGAGGGTCAGGGATAGAATTCGGGTTAGGGTTAGGGTTAGGGAATGGGGAGATATTAGGGCACAGTTTAGGGTACCACAACGCTTAAGGTTTAGCATACGTGTAAGGTCACTAATTAGTGTTATTGTACTGCTTACGATTAGGGCACGGGTGAGGGTAAGGCCTCGGAAAAGGGTCACGTTAAGGGTTAGGGTTAGGGTTAGGGTTAGGGAATGGGGATTGATTAGGGTACAGGTTAGGGTACGGCAATGGCTTAGGGTTAGCATACGTTAGAGGGCATGGGTTAGTGTTGATGTACTGGTTAAAATTAGGACACGGGTGAGGGTAAAGTTTCCGGTGAGTGTCATGGTTAGGTTTCAGGTTAGGGTTGAGGTTGGGGTTAGGGAATGGAGAGGGATTAGGGTACAGGTTAGGGTACAACAATGCTTAACGTTTAGCGTAAGTGTGAGGGCACGAGTTAGTGTTGGTGTACTGGTTAAAACAATGGCACCTATGAGGGTAAGGCCTCGTAAAAGGGTCACGTTCAGGGTTTCACTTAGGGTTAGGGTTAGGGAATGGGGAGGGATTAGGGTACAGGTTAGGGTACGACAATGCTTAAGGGTTAACGTATGTTTGAGGGCATGAGGTAGTGTTTGTGTACTGGTTAAGATTAGGGCATTGGTTAGGGTAGGGCATCGGACGTGGGTCAGGTTTAGGGACGGGGTTAGGGTTAGGGTTAAGGAATGGGGAGGGATTAGGGTACAATTTAGGATACGACAACGCTTAAGGTTTAGCGTACGTGTGAGGGCACGAGTTAGTGATGGTGTCCTGGTTAAGATTAGGGCACGGGTGAGGGTAAGGCTTCGGGTGAGGGTCAGTGTTAGGATTCGTGTTTGGGTTAGGGTTAAGGAATGCAGAGGGATTAGGGTACAGCTTAGGGTACGACAGTGCTTAAGGGTTAGCGTTCGTGTGAGGGCAAGTGTTAGTGTTAGTGTCCTGGTTAAGATTAGGGCACGGGTGAGGGTAAGGCTTCAGGTGAGGGTCAGGGTTAGGATTCGGGTTAGGGTTAGGGTTAGGGAATGGGGAGGGATTATGGTACAGTTTAGGGTACGACAATGATTAAGGGTTAGCGTACGTGTGAGGGCATGAGTTAGTGTTGGTGTCCTGGTTAAGATTAGGGCACGGGTGAGGGTAAGGTTTCGGGTGAGTGTCAGGGATAGAATTCGTGTTAGGGTTAGGGTTAGGGAATGCGGAGATATTAGGGCACAGTTTAGGGTACCACAACGCTTAAAGTTTAGCGTACGCGTGAGGTCACTAGTTAGTGTTAGTGTACTGCTTACGATTAGGGCAGGGGTGAGGATAAGGCCTCGGAAGAGGGGCACGTTAAGGGTTAGGGTTAGGGTTAGGGTTAGGGAATGGGGATTGATTAGGGTACAGGTTATGGTACGGCAATGGCTTAGGGTTTGCCTACTTTAGAGTGCATGAGTTAGTGTTGATGTACTGGTTAAAATTAGGACACGGGTGAGGGTAAAGTTTCGGGTGAGTGTCATGGTTAGGTTTCAGGTTAGGGTTAGGGTTAGGGAATGGAGAGGGATTAGTGTACAGGATAGGGTACTGCTGCGGTTTAGTGTTAGCGTACGTATGAGGGCACGAGTTAGTCTTGGTGTCCTGGTTAAGATTAGGGCAAGGGTGATGGTAAGGCTTCGGGTGAGGGTCAGGGTAAGGATTCGAGTTAGGGTTAGGGTTAGGGAATGGAGTGGGATTAGGGTACAGGTTAGGGTACGACAATGCTTAAGGGTTAGCCTAAGTGTGAGGGCAAGAGTTAGTGTTGGTGTACTGGTTAAGAGAAGGGCACCGATGAGGTTAAGGCCTCAGAAAAGGGTCACGTTCAGGGTTTCGCTTAGGGTTAGGGTTAGGGAATGGGGAGGGATTAGGGTACAGGATAGGGTACGACAATGCTTAAGGGTTAACGTACGTTTGAAGGCATGAGTTAGTGTTTGTGTACAGGTTAAGATTAGGGCATTGGTTAGGGTAGGGCATCGGACGTGGGTCAGGTTTAGGAATGGGTTTAGGGTTAGGGTTAAGGAATGGGGAGGGATTAGGGTTTAATTTAGGGTACGACAACGTTTAAGGTTTAGTGTACGTGTGAGGGCACGAGTTAGTGTTGGTGTCCTGGTTAAGACTAGGGCACGGGTGAGGGTAAGGCTTCGGGTGAGGGTCAGGGATAGGATTCGTGTTAGGGTTAGGGTTAAGGAATGCAGAGGGATTAGGGTACAGCTTAGGGTACGACAGTGCTTAAGGGTTAGTGTTCGTATGAGGGCAAGGGTTTGTGTTAGTGTCCTGGTTAAGATTAGGGCACGGGTGAGGGTAAGGCTTCAGGTGAGGGTCAGGGTTAGGATTCGGGTTAGGGTTAGGGTTAGGTAATGGGGAGGGATAAGGGTACAGTGTAGGGTACGACAACGATTAAGGTTTAGAGTACATGTGAGGGCACGAGTTAGTGTTGGTGTCCTGGTTAAGATTAGGGCACGGGTGAGGGTAAGGTTTCGGGTGAGGGTCAGGGATAGAAATCGGGTTAGGGTTAGGGTTAGGGAATGGGGAGATATTAAGGCACAGTTTAGGGTACCACAATGCTTAAGGTTTAGCGTACGTGTGAGGTCACTAGTTAGTGTTAGTGTACTGCTTACGATTAGGGCACGGGTGAGGATAAGGCCTCAGAAGAGGGTCACGTTAAGGGTTAGGGTTAAGGTTAGGGTTAGGGAATGGGGATTGATTAGTGTACAGGTTAGGGTACGGCAATGGCTTAGGGTTTACGTACGTTAGAGGGCATGAGTTAGTGTTGATGTACTGGTTAAAATTAGGACACGGGTGAGGGTAAAGTTTCGGGTGAGTGTCATGGTTAGGTTTCAGGTTAGGGTTAGGTTTAGGGAATGGAGAGGGATTAGGGTACAGGTTAGGGTACCGCTGCGGTTTAGTGTTAGCGTACGTGTGAGGGAACGAGTTAGTCTTGGTGTCCTGGTTAAGATTAGGGCACGGGTGAGGTTAAGGCTTCGGGTGAGGGTCAGGGTTAGGATTCGGGTTAGGGTTAGGGTTAGGGAATGGAGAGGAATTAGGGTACAGGTTAGGGTACGACAATGCTTAAGGGTTAGCGTAAGTGTGAGGGCACGAGTTAGTGTTGGTGTACTGGTTAAGAAAAAGGCACCTATGAGGGTAAGGCCTCGGAAAAGGGTCACGTTCAGGGTTTCGCTTAGGGTTAGGGTAAGGGAATGGGGAGGGATTAGGGTACAGGATAGGGTAAGACAATGCTTACAGGTTAACGTACGTTTTTGGGCATGAGTTAGTGTTTGTGTACTGGTTAAGATTAGGGCATTGGTTTGGGTAGGACATCGGAAGAGGGTTAGGTTTAGGGATGGGGTTAGGATTAGGGTTAAGGAATGGAGAGGGATTAGGGTACAATTTAGGGTACGACAACGCTTAAGGTTTAGCGTACGTGTGAGGGCACGAGTTAGTGTTGGTGTCCTGGTTAAGATTAGGGCACGGGTGAGGGTAAGGCTTCGGGTGAGGGTCAGGGTAAGGATTCGTGTTAGGGTTAGGGTTAAGGAATGCAGAGGGATTAGGGTACAGCTTAGGGTACGACAGTGCTTAAGGGTTAGCGTTCGTGTGAGGTCAAGTGTCAGTGTTAGTGTCCTGGTTAAGATTAGGGCACGGGTGAGGTTAAGGCTTCAGGTGAGGGTCAGGGTTAGGATTCGGGTTAGGGTTAGGGTTAGGGAATGGGGAGGGATTATGGTACAGTTTAGGGTACGACAACGATTAAGGGTTAGCGTACGTGTGAGGGCACGAGTTAGTGTTGGTGTCCTGGTTAAGATTAGGGCACGGGTGAGGGTAAGGTTTCGGGTGAGGGTCAGGGATAGAATTCGTGTTAGGGTTAGGGTTAGGGAATGCGGAGATATTAGGGCACAGTTTAGGGTACCACAACGCTTAAGGTTTAGCGTACGTGTGAGGTCACTAGTTAGTGTTAGTGTACTGCTTACGATTAGGGCAGGGGTGAGGATAAGGCCTCGGAAGAGGGGCACGTTAAGGGTTAGGGTTAGGGTTAGGGTTAGGGAATGGGGATTGATTAGGGTACAGGTTAGGGTACGGCAATGGCTTAGGGTTTGCCTACGTTAGAGGGCATGAGTTAGTGTTGATGTACTGGTTAAAATTAGGACACGGGTGAGGGTAAAGTTTCGGGTGAGTGTCATGGTTAGGTTTCAGGTTAGGGTTAGGGTTAGGGAATGGAGAGGGATTAGTGTACAGGATAGGGTACTGCTGCGGATTAGTGTTAGCGTACGTGTGAGGGCACGAGTTAGTCTTGGTGTCCTGGTTAAGATTAGGGCATGGGTGAGGGTAAGGCTTTGGGTGAGGGTCAGGGTTAGGATTCGGGTTAGCGTTAGGGTTAGGGAATGGAGAGGGATTAGGGTACAGGTTAGGGTACGACAATGCTTAAGGGTTAGCGTAAGTGTGAGGGCACGAGTTAGTGTTGGTGTACTGGTTAAGACAAGGACACCGATGAGGGTAAGGCCTCGGAAAAGGGTCACGTTCAGGGTTTCGCTTTGGGTTAGGGTTAGGGAATGGGGAGGGATTAGGGTACAGGATAGGGTACGACAATGCTTAAAGGTTAACGTACGTTTTTGGGCATGAGTTAGTGTTTGTGTACTGGTTAAGATTAGGGCATTGGTTAGGGTAGGGCATCGGACGTGGGTCAGGTTTAGGGATGGGGTTAGGGTTAGGGTTAAGGAATGGGGAGGGATTAGGGTACAATTTAGGGTACAACAACGCTTAAGGTTTAGCGTACGTGTGAGGGCACGAGTTAGTGTTGGTGTCCTGGTTAAGATTAGGGCACGGGTGAGGGTAAGGCTTCGGGTGAGGGTCAGGGTTAGGATTCGTGTTAGGGTTAGGGTTAAGGAATGCAGAGGGATTAGGGTACAGCTTAGGGTACGACAGTGCTTAAGGGTTAGCGTTCGTGTGAGGGCAAGGGTTAGTGTTAGTGTCCTGGTTAATATTAGGGCACGGGTGAGGGTAAGGTTTCAGGTGAGGGTCAGGGTTAGGATTCGGGTTAGGGTTAGGTTTAGGGAATGCGGAGGGATTAGGGTACAGTTTAGGGTACTACAACGATTAAGGTTTAGCGTACATGTGAGGGCACGAGTTAGTGTTGGTGTCCTGGTTAAGATTAGGGCACGGGTGAGGGTAAGGTTTCGGGTGAGGGTCAGGGATAGAAATCGGGTTAGGGTTAGGGTTAGGGAATGGGGAGATATTACAGCACAGTTTAGGGTACCACAACGCTTAAGGTTTAGCGTACGTGTGAGGTCACTAGTTAGTGTTAGTGTACTGCTTACGATTAGGGCACGGGTGAGGGTAAGGCCTCGGAAGAGGGTCACGTTAAGGGTTAGGGTTAGGGTTAGGGTTAGGGAATGGGGATTGATTAGGGTACAGGTTAGGGTACGGCAATGGCTTAGGGTTAGCGTACGTTAGAGGGCATGGGTTAGTGTTGATGTACTGGTTAAAATTAGGACAGGGGTGAGGGTAAAGTTTTGGGTGAGTGTCATGGTTAGGTTTCAGGTTAGGGTTAGGTTTAGGGAATGGAGAGGGGTTAGGGTACAGGTTAGGGTACGACAATGCTTAAGGGTTAGCCTAAGTGTGAGGGCAAGAGTTAGTGTTGGTGTACTGGTTAAGAGAAGGGCACCGATGAGGTTAAGGCCTCAGAAAAGGGTCACGTTCAGGGTTTCGCTTAGGGTTAGGGTTAGGGAATGGGGAGGGATTAGGGTACAGGTTAGGGTACGACAATGCTTAAGGGTTAGCGTAAGTGTGAGGGCACGAGTTAGTGTTGGTGTACTGGTTAAGACAAGGACACCGATGAGGGTAAGGCCTCGGAAAAGGGTCACGTTCAGGGTTTCGCTTTGGGTTAGGGTTAGGGAATGGGGAGGGATTAGGGTACAGGATAGGGTACGACAATGCTTAAAGGTTAACGTACGTTTTTGGGCATGAGTTAGTGTTTGTGTACTGGTTAAGATTAGGGCATTGGTTAGGGTAGGGCATCGGACGTGGGTCAGGTTTAGGGATGGGGTTAGGGTTAGGGTTAAGGAATGGGGAGGGATTAGGGTACAATTTAGGGTACAACAACGCTTAAGGTTTAGCGTACGTGTGAGGGCACGAGTTAGTGTTGGTGTCCTGGTTAAGATTAGGGCACGGGTGAGGGTAAGGCTTCGGGTGAGGGTCAGGGTTAGGATTCGTGTTAGGGTTAGGGTTAAGGAATGCAGAGGGATTAGGGTACAGCTTAGGGTACGACAGTGCTTAAGGGTTAGCGTTCGTGTGAGGGCAAGGGTTAGTGTTAGTGTCCTGGTTAATATTAGGGCACGGGTGAGGGTAAGGTTTCAGGTGAGGGTCAGGGTTAGGATTCGGGTTAGGGTTAGGTTTAGGGAATGCGGAGGGATTAGGGTACAGTTTAGGGTACTACAACGATTAAGGTTTAGCGTACATGTGAGGGCACGAGTTAGTGTTGGTGTCCTGGTTAAGATTAGGGCACGGGTGAGGGTAAGGTTTCGGGTGAGGGTCAGGGATAGAAATCGGGTTAGGGTTAGGGTTAGGGAATGGGGAGATATTACAGCACAGTTTAGGGTACCACAACGCTTAAGGTTTAGCGTACGTGTGAGGTCACTAGTTAGTGTTAGTGTACTGCTTACGATTAGGGCACGGGTGAGGGTAAGGCCTCGGAAGAGGGTCACGTTAAGGGTTAGGGTTAGGGTTAGGGTTAGGGAATGGGGATTGATTAGGGTACAGGTTAGGGTACGGCAATGGCTTAGGGTTAGCGTACGTTAGAGGGCATGGGTTAGTGTTGATGTACTGGTTAAAATTAGGACAGGGGTGAGGATAAAGTTTTGGGTGAGTGTCATGGTTAGGTTTCAGGTTAGGGTTAGGTTTAGGGAATGGAGAGGGGTTAGGGTACAGGTTAGGGTACGACAATGCTTAAGGGTTAGCCTAAGTGTGAGGGCAAGAGTTAGTGTTGGTGTACTGGTTAAGAGAAGGGCACCGATGAGGTTAAGGCCTCAGAAAAGGGTCACGTTCAGGGTTTCGCTTAGGGTTAGGGTTAGGGAATGGGGAGGGATTAGGGTACAGGATAGGGTACGACAATGCTTAAGGGTTAACGTACGTTTGAAGGCATGAGTTAGTGTTTGTGTACAGGTTAAGATTAGGGCATTGGTTAGGGTAGGGCATCGGACGTGGGTCAGGTTTAGGAATGGGTTTAGGGTTAGGGTTAAGGAATGGGGAGGGATTAGGGTTTAATTTAGGGTACGACAACGTTTAAGGTTTAGTGTACGTGTGAGGGCACGAGTTAGTGTTGGTGTCCTGGTTAAGACTAGGGCACGGGTGAGGGTAAGGCTTCGGGTGAGGGTCAGGGATAGGATTCGTGTTAGGGTTAGGGTTAAGGAATGCAGAGGGATTAGGGTACAGCTTAGGGTACGACAGTGCTTAAGGGTTAGTGTTCGTATGAGGGCAAGGGTTTGTGTTAGTGTCCTGGTTAAGATTAGGGCACGAGTGAGGGTAAGGCTTCAGGTGAGGGTCAGGGTTAGGATTCGGGTTAGGGTTAGGGTTAGGTAATGGGGAGGTATAAGGGTACAGTTTAGGGTACGACAACGATTAAGGGTTAGCGTACGTGTGAGGGCACGAGTTAGTGTTGGTGTCCTGGTTAAGATTAGGGCACGGGTGAGGGTAAGGTTTCGGGTGAGGGTCAGGGATAGAATTCGGGTTAGGGTTAGGGTTAGGGAATGGGGAGATATTAGGGCACAGTTTAGGGTACCACAACGCTTAAGGTTTAGCATACGTGTAAGGTCACTAATTAGTGTTATTGTACTGCTTACGATTAGGGCACGGGTGAGGGTAAGGCCTCGGAAGAGGGTCACGTTAAGGGTTAGGGTTAGGGTTAGGGTTAGGGAATGGGGATTGATTAGGGTACAGGTTAGGGTACGGCAATGGCTTAGGGTTAGCATACGTTAGAGGGCATGGGTTAGTGTTGATGTACTGGTTAAAATTAGGACACGGGTGAGGGTAAAGTTTCCGGTGAGTGTCATGGTTAGGTTTCAGGTTAGGGTTGAGGTTGGGGTTAGGGAATGGAGAGGGATTAGGGTACAGGTTAGGGTACAACAATGCTTAACGGTTAGCGTAAGTGTGAGGGCACGAGTTAGTGTTGGTGTACTGGTTAAAACAATGGCACCTATGAGGGTAAGGCCTCGTAAAAGGGTCACGTTCAGGGTTTCACTTAGGGTTAGGGTTAGGGAATGGGGAGGGATTAGGGTACAGGTTAGGGTACGACAATGCTTAAGGGTTAACGTACGTTTGAGGGCATGAGGTAGTGTTTGTGTACTGGTTAAGATTAGGGCATTGGTTAGGGTAGGGCATCGGACGTGGGTCAGGTTTAGGGATGGGGTTAGGGTTAGGGTTAAGGAATGGGGAGGGATTAGGGTACAATTTAGGATACGACAACGCTTAAGGTTTAGCGTACGTGTGAGGGCACGAGTTAGTGATGGTGTCCTGGTTAAGATTAGGGCACGGGTGAGGGTAAGGCTTCGGGTGAGGGTCAGTGTTAGGATTCGTGTTAGGGTTAGGGTTAAGGAATGCAGAGGGATTAGGGTACAGCTTAGGGTACGACAGTGCTTAAGGGTTAGCGTTCGTGTGAGGGCAAGTGTTAGTGTTAGTGTCCTGGTTAAGATTAGGGCACGGGTGAGGGTAAGGCTTCAGGTGAGGGTCAGGGTTAGGATTTGGGTTAGGGTTAGGGTTAGGCAATGGGGAGGGATTATGGTACAGTTTAGGGTACGACAATGATTAAGGGTTAGCGTACGTGTGAGGGCACGAGTTAGTGTTGGTGTCCTGGTTAAGATTAGGGCACGGGTGAGGGTAAGGTTTCGGGTGAGTGTCAGGGATAGAATTCGTGTTAGGGTTAGGGTTAGGGAATGCGGAGATATTAGGGCACAGTTTAGGGTACCACAACGCTTAAAGTTTAGCGTACGCGTGAGGTCACTAGTTAGTGTTAGTGTACTGCTTACGATTAGGGCACGGGTGAGGATAAGGCATGGGAAGAGGGGCACGTTAAGGGTTAGGGTTAGGGTTCGGGAATGGGGATTGATTAGGGTACAGGTTAGGGTACGGCAATGGCTTAGGGTTTGCGTACGTTAGAAGGCATGAGTTAGTGTTGATGTACTGGTTAAAATTAGGACACGGGTGAGGGTAAAGTTTCGGGTGAGTGTCATGGTTAGGGTTCAGGTTAGGGTTAGGGTTAGGGAATGGAGAGGGATTAGTGTACAGGATAGGGTACCGCTGCGGTTTAGTGTTAGCGTACGTGTGAGGGCACGAGTTAGTCTTGGTGTCCTGGTTAAGATTAGGGCACGGGTGAGGGTAAGGCTTCGGGTGAGTGTCAGTGTTAGGATTCGTGTTAGGGTTAGGGTTAAGGAATGCAGAGGGATTAGGGTACAGCTTAGGGTACGACAGTGCTTAAAGGTTAGCGTTCGTGTGAGGGCAAGTGTTAGTGTTAGTGTCCTGGTTAAGATTAGGGCACGGGTGAGGGTAAGGTTTCAGGTGAGGGTCAGGGTTAGGATTCAGGTTAGGTTTAGGGTTAGGGAATGGGGAGGGATTAGGGTACAGTTTAGGGTACGACAACGATTAAGGTTTAGCGTACATGTGAGGGCACGAGTTAGTGTTGGTGTCCTGGTTAAGATTAGGGCACGGGTGAGGGTAAGGTTTCGGGTGAGGGTCAGGGATAGAAATTGGGTTAGGGTTAGGGTTAGGGAAAGGGGAGATATTAGGGCACAGTTTAGGGTACCACAACGCTTAAGGTTTAGCGTACGTGTGAGGTCACTATTTAGTGTTAGTGTACTGCTTACGATTAGGGCACGGGTGACGGTAAGGCCTCGGAAGAGGGTCACGTTAAGGGTTAGGGTTAGGGTTAGGGTTAGGGAATGGGGATTGAATATTGTACAGGTTAGGGTACGGCAATGGCTTAGGGTTAGCGTACGTTAGAGGGCATGGGTTAGTGTTGATGTACTGGTTAAAATTAGGACAGGGGTGAGGGTAAAGTTTCTGGTGAGTGTCATGGTTAGGTTTCAGCTTAGGGTTAGGGTTAGGGAATGGAGAGTGATTAGGGTACAGGTTAGGGTACGAAAATGCTTAAGGTTTAGCGTAAGTGTGAGGGCACGAGTTAGTGTTGGTGTATTGGTTAAGACAAAGGCAGCTATGAGGGTAAGGACTCGGAAAAGGGTCACGTTCAGGGTTTCGCTTAGTGTTAGGGTTAGGGAATGGGGAGGGTTTAGGGTACAGGTTAGGGTACGACAATGCTTAAGGGTTAACGTACGTTTGAGGGCAGGAGGTAGTGTTTGTGTACTGGTTAAGATTAGGGCATTGGTTACGGTAGGGCATCGGACGTGGGTCAGATTTAGGGATGGGGTTAGGGTTAGGGTTAAGGAATGGGGAGGGATTAGGGTACAATTTAGGGTACGACAACGCTTAAGGTTTAGCGTACGTGTGAGGTCACTAGTTAGTGTTGGTGTACTGCTTACGATTAGGGCACGGGTGAGGATAAGGCCTCGGAAGAGGGTCACGTTAAGGGTTAGGGTTAGGTTTAGGGTTAGGGAATGGGGATTGATTAGGGTACAGGTTAGTGTACGGCAATGGCTTAGGGTTTGCGTACGTTAGAGGGCATGAGTTAGTGTTGATGTACTGGTTAAAATTAGGACACGGGTGAGGGTAAAGTTTCGGGTGAGTGTCATGGTTAGGTTTCAGGTTAGGGTTAGGGTTAGGGAATGGAGAGGGATTAGGGTACAGGTTAGGGTACCGCTGCGGTTTAGTGTTAGCGTACGTGTGAGGGCACGAGTTAGTCTTGGTGTCCTGGTTAAGATTAGGTCACGGGTGGGGGTAAGGCTTCGGGTGAGGGTCAGGGTTAGGATTCGGGTTAGGGTTCGGGTTAGGGAATGGAGAGGGATTAGGGTACAGGTTAGGGTACGACAATGCTTAAGGGTTATCGTAAGTGTGAGGGCATGAGTTAGTGTTGGTGTACTGGTTAAGACAAGGGCACCGATGAGGGTAAGGCCTCGGAAAAGGGTCACGTTCAGGGTTTCGCTTAGGGTTAGGGTTTCGGAATGGGGAGGGATTAGGGTACAGGATAGGGTACGACAATGCTTAAGGGTTAACGTACGTTTTGGGGCATGTGTTAGTGTTTGTGTACTGGTTAAGTTTAGGGCATTGGTTAGGGTAGGGCATCGGAAGTGGGTCAGGTTTAGGGATGGGGTTAGGGTTAGGGTTAAGGAATGGGGAGGGATTAGGGTACAATTTAGGGTACGACAACGCTTAAGGTTTAGCGTACGTGTGAGGGCACGAGTTAGTGTTGGTTTCCTGGTTAAGATTAGGGCACGGGTGAGGGTAAGGCTTCGGGTGAGGGTCAGGGATAGAATTCGGGTTAGGGTTAGGGTTAGGGAATGGGGAGATATTAGGGCACAGTTTAGGGGACCACAACGCTTAAGGTTTAGCATACGTGTGAGGTCACTAGTTAGTGTTAGTGTACTGCTTACGATTAGGGCACGGGTGAGTGTAAGGCCTCGGAAGAGGGTCACGTTAAGGGTTAGAGTTTGGGTTAGGGTTAGGGAATGGGGATTGATTAGGGTACAGGTTAGGGTACGGCAATGGCTTAGGGTTTGCGTACGTTAGAGGGCATGAGTTAGTGTTGATGTACTGGTTAAAATTAGGACACGGGTGATGGTAAAGTTTCGGGTGAGTGTCATGGTTAGGTTTCAGGTTAGGGTTAGGGTTAGGGAATGGAGAGGGATTAGTGTACAGGATAGGGTACCGCTGCGGTTTAGTGTTAGCGTACGTGTGAGGGCACCAGTTAGTCTTCGTGTCCTGGTTAAGATTAGGGCACGGGTGAGGGTAAGGCTTCGGGTGAGGGTCAGGGTTAGGATTCGGGTTAGCGTTAGGGTTAGGGAATGAAGAGGGATTAGGGTACAGGTTAGGGTACGACAATGCTTAAGGGTTAGCGTAAGTGTGAGGGCATGAGTTAGTGTTGGTGTACTGGTTAAGACAAGGACACCGATGAGGGTAAGGCCTCGGAAAAGGGTCACGTTCAGGGTTTCGCTTAGGGTTAGGGTTAGGGAATGGGGAGGGATTAGGGTACAGGATAGGGTACGACAATGCTTAAAGGTTAACGTACGTTTTTGGGCATGAGTTAGTGTTTGTGTACTGGTTAAGATTAGGGCATTGGTTAGGGTAAGGCATCGGAAGTGGGTTAGGTTTAGGGATGCGGTTAGGGTTAGGGTTAAGGAATGGGGAGGGATTAGGGTACAATTTAGGGTACAACAACGCTTAAGGTTTAGCGTACGTGTGAGGGCACGAGTTAGTGTTGTTGTCCTGGTTAAGATTAGGGCAGGGGTGAGGGTAAGGCTTCGGGTGAGTGTCAGTGTTAGGATTCGTGTTAGGGTTAGGGTTAAGGAATGCAGAGGGATTAGGGTACAGCTTAGGGTACGACAGTGCTTAAGGGTTAGCGTTCGTGTGAGGGCAAGGGTTAGTGTTAGTGTCCTGGTTAAGATTAGGGCACGGGAGAGGGTAAGGTTTCAGGTGAGGGTCAGGGTTAGGATTCAGGTTAGGTTTAGGGTTAGGGAATGGGGAGGGATTAGGGAACAGTTTAGGGTACGACAACGATTAAGGTTTAGCGTACATGTGAGGGCACGAGTTAGTGTTGGTGTCCTGGTTAAGATTAGGGCACGGGTGAGGGTAATGTTTCGGGTGAGGGTCAGGGATAGGAATTGGGTTAGGGTTAGGGTTAGGGAAAGGGGAGATATTAGGGCACAGTTTAGGGTACCACAACGCTTAAGGTTTAGCGTACGTGTGAGGTCACTATTTAGTGTTAGTGTACTGCTTACGATTAGGGCACGGGTGAGGGTAAGGCCTCGGAAGAGGGTCACGTTAAGGGTTAGTGTTAGGGTTAGGGTTAGGGAATGGGGATTGAATATTGTACAGGTTAGGGTACGGCAATGGCTTAGGGTTAGCGTACGTTAGAGGGCATGGGTTAGTGTTGATGCACTGGTTAAAATTAGGACAGGGGTGAGGGTAAAGTTTCGGGTGAGTGTCATGGTTAGGTTTCAGGTTAGGGTTAGGGTTAGGGAATGGAGAGGGATTAGGGTACAGGTTAGGGTACGACAATGCTTAAGTTTTAGCGTAAGTGTGAGGGCACGAGTTAGTGTTGGTGTATTGGTTAAGACAAAGGCAGCTATGAGGGTAAGGACTCGGAAAAGGGTCACGTTCAGGGTTTCGCTTAGTGTTAGGGTTAGGGAATGGGGAGGGATTAGGGTACAGGTTAGGGTACGACAATGCTTAAGGGTTAACGTACGTTTGAGGGCATGAGGTAGTGTTTGTGTACTGGTTAAGATTAGGGCATTGGTTACGGTAGGGCATCAGACGTGGGTCAGGTTTAGGGATGGGGTTAGGGTTAGGGTTAAGGAATGGGGAGGGATTAGGGTACAATTTAGGGTACGACAACGCTTAAGGTTTAGCGTACGTGTGAGGTCACTAGTTAGTGTTGGTGTACTGCTTACGATTAGGGCACGGGTGAGGATAAGGCCTCGGAAGAGGGTCACGTTAAGGGTTAGGGTTAGGGTTAGGGTTAGGGAATGGGGATTGATTAGGGTACAGGTTAGTGTACGGCAATGGCTTAGGGTTTGCGTACGTTAGAGGGCATGAGTTAGTGTTGATGTACTGGTTAAAATTAGGACACGGGTGAGGGTAAAGTTTTGGGTGAGTGTCATGGTTAGGTTTCAGGTTAGGGTTAGGGTTAGGGAATGGAGAGGGATTAGGGTACAGGTTAGGGTACCGCTGCGGTTTAGTGTTAGCGTACGTGTGAGGGCACGAGTTAGTCTTGGTTTCCTGGTTAAGATTAGGTCACGGGTGAGGGTAAGGCTTCGGGTGAGGCTCAGGGTTAGGATTCGGGTTAGGGTTCGGGTTAGGGAATGGGGAGGGATTAGGGTACAGGTTAGGGTACGACAATGCTTAAGGGTTATCGTAAGTGTGAGGGCACGAGTTAGTGTTGGTGTACTGGTTAAGACAAGGGCACCGATGAGGGTAAGGCCTCGGAAAAAGGTCACGTTCAGTGTTTCGCTTAGGGTTAGGGTTTCGGAATGGGGAGGGATTAGGGTACAGGATAGGGTACGACAATGCTTAAGGGTTAACGTACGTTTTGGGGCATGTGTTAGTGTTTGTGTACTGGTTAAGTTTAGGGCATTGGTTAGGGTAGGGCATCGGAAGTGGGTCAGGTTTAGGGATGGGGTTAGGGTTAGGGTTAAGGAATGGGGAGGGATTAGGGTACAATTTAGGGTACGACAACGCTTAAGGTTTAGCGTACGTGTGAGGGCACGAGTTAGTGTTGGTGTCCTGGTTAAGATTAGGGCACGGGTGAGGGTAAGGTTTCGGGTGAGGGTCAGGGATAGAATTCGGGTTAGGGTTAGGGTTAGGGAATGGGGAGATATTAGGGCATAGTTTAGGGTACCACAACGCTTAAGGTTTAGCGTACGTGTGAGGTCACTAGTTAGTGTTAGTGTACTGCTTACGATTAGGGCACGGGTGAGGGTAAGGCCTCGGAAGAGGGTCACGTCAAAGGTTAGGGTTAGGGTTAGGGTTAGGGAATGGGGATTGACTAGGTTACAGGTTAGGGTACGGCAATGGCTTAGGGTTAGCGTACGTTAGAGGGCATGGGTTAGTGTTGATGTACTCGTTAAAATTAGGACAGGGGTGAGGGTAAAGTTTCGGTTGAGGGTCATGGTTAGGTTTCAGGTTAGGGTTAGGGTTAGGGAATGGAGAGGTATTAGGGTACAGGTTAGGGTACCGCTGCGGTTTAGTGTTAGCGTACGTGTGAGGGCATGAGTTTGTCTTGGTGTGCTGGTTAAGATTAGGCACGGGTGAGGTTAAGGCTTCGGTTGAGGGTCAGGGTTAGGATTCGGGTTAGGGTTCGGGTTAGGGAATGGAGAGGGATTAGGGTACAGGTTAGGGTACGACAATGCTTAAGGGTTAGCGTAAGTGTGAGGGCACGAGTTATTGTTGGTGTACTGGTTAAGACAAGGGCACCGATTAGGGTAAGGCCTCGGAAAAGGGTCACGTTCAGGGTTTCGCTTAGGGTTAGGGTTAGGGAATGGGGAGGGATTAGGGTAGAGGATAGGGTACGACAATGCTTAAGGGTTAACGTACGTTTGAGGGCATGAGTTAGTGTTTGTGTACTGGTTAAGATTAGGGCATTGGTTAGGGTAGGGCATCGGACGTGGGTCAGGTTTAGGGATGGGGTTAGGGTTAGGGTTAAGGAATGGGGAGGGATTAGGGTATAATTTAGGGTACGAAAACGCTTAAGGGTTAGCGTACGCGTGAGGGCACGAGTTAGTGTTGGTGTCCTGGTTAAGATTAGGGCACGGGTGAGGGTAAGGCTTCGGGTGAGGCTCAGGGTTAGGATTCGGGTTAGGGTTAGGGTTAGGGAATGGGGAGGGATTAGGGTACAGTTTAGGGTACGACAACGATTAACGGTGGGCGTACATGTGAGGGCACGAGTTAGTGTTGGTTTCCTGGTTAAGATTAGGGCACTGGTGAGAGTAAGGTTTCGGGTGAGGGTCAGGGATAGAATTCGGGTTAGGGTTAGGGTTAGGGAATGGGGAGATATTAGGGCACAGTTTAGGGTACCACAACACTTAAGGTTTAGCGTACGTGTGAGGTCACTAGTTAGTGTTAGTGTACTGCTTACGATTAGGGCACGGGTGAGGGTAAGGCCTCGGAAGAGGGTCACGTTAAAGGTTAGGGTTAGGGTTAGGGTTAGGGAATGGGGATTGACTAGGGTACAGGTTAGGGTACGGCAATGGCTTAGGGTTAGCGTACGTTAGAGGGCATGGGTTAGTTTTGATGTACTGGTTAAAATTAGGACAGGGGTGAGGGTAAAGTTTCGGGTGAGGGTCATGGTTAGGTTTCAGGTTAGGGTTAGGGTTAGGGAATGGAGAGGGATTAGGGTACAGGTTAGGGTACCGCTGCGGTTTAGTGTTAGCGTACGTGTGAGGGCATGAGTTACTCTTGGTGTGCTGGTTAAGATTAGGGCACGGGTGAGGTTAAGGCTTCGGGTGAGGGTCAGGGTTAGGATTCGAGTTAGGGTTAGGGTTAGGGAATGGAGAGGGATTAGGGTACAGGTTAGGGTACGACAATGCTTAAGTGTTAGCCTAAGTGTGAGGGCAAGAGTTAGTGTTGGTGTACTGGTTAAGACAAGGGCACCGATGAGGGTAAGGCCTCAGAAAAGGGTCACGTTCAGGGTTTCGCTTAGGGTTAGGGTTAGGGAATGGGGAGGGATTAGGGTACAGGATAGGGTACGACAATGCTTAAGGGTTAACGTACGTTTGAAGGCATGAGTTAGTGTTTGTGAACTGGTTAAGATTAGGGCATTGGTTAGGATAGGGCATCGGACGTGGGTCAGGTTTAGGAATGGGTTTAGGGTTAGGGTTAAGGAATGGGGAGGGATTAGGGTTTAATTTAGGGTACGACAACGTTTAAGGTTTAGTGTACGTGTGAGGGCACGAGTTAGTGTTGGTGTCCTGGTTAAGACTAGGGCACGGGTGAGGGTATGGCTTCGGGTGAGGTTCAGGGATAGGATTCGTGTTAGGGTTAGGGTTAAGGAATGCAGAGGAATTAGGGTACAGCTTAGGGTACGACAGTGCTTAAGGGTTAGTGTTCGTGTGAGGGCAAGGGTTAGTGTTAGTGTCCTGCTTAAGATTAGGGCACGGGTGAGAGTAAGGCTTCAGGTGAGGGTCAGGGTTAGGATTCGGGTTAGGGTTAGGGTTAGGGAATGGGGAGGGATAAGGGTACAGTTTAGGGTACGACAACGATTAAGGGTTAGCGTACGTGTGAGGGCACGAGTTAGTGTTGGTGTACTGGTTAAGACAAGGGCACCGGTGAGGGTAAGGCCTCGGAAAAGGGTCACGTTCAGGGTTTCGCTTAGGGTTAGGGTTTCGGAATGGGGAGGGATTAGGGTACAGGATAGGGTACGACAATGCTTAAGGGTTAACGTACGTTTTGGGGCATGAGTTAGTGTTTGTGTACTGGTTAAGTTTAGGGCATTGGTTAGGGTAGGGCATCGGAAGTGGGTCAGGTTTAGGGATGGGGTTAGGGTTAGGGTTAAGGAATGGGGAGGGATTAGGGTACAATTTAGGGTACGACAACGCTTAAGGTTTAGCGTACGTGTGAGGGCACGAGTTAGTGTTGGTGTCCTGGTTAAGATTAGGGCACGGGTGAGGGTAAGGCTTCGGGTGAGGGTCAGGGATAGAATTCGGGTTAGGGTTAGGGTTAGGGAATGGGGAGATATTAGGGCACAGTTTAGGGTACCACAACGCTTAAGGTTTAGCGTACGTGTGAGGTCACTAGTTAGTGTTAGTGTACTGCTTACGATTAGGGCACGGGTGAGGGTAAGGCCTCGGAAGAGGGTCACGTTAAAGGTTAGGGTTAGGGTTAGGGTTAGGGAATGGGGATTGACTAGGGTACATGTTAGGGTACGGCAATGGCTTAGGGTTAGCGTACGTTAGAGGGCATGGGTTAGTGTTGATGTACTGGTTAAAATTAGGACAGGGGTGAGGGTAAAGTTTCGGGTGAGGGTCATGGTTAGGTTTCAGGTTAGGGTTAGGGTTAGGGAATGGAGAGGGATTAGGGTACAGGTTAGGGTACCGCTGCGGTTTAGTGTTAGCGTACGTGTAAGGGCATGAGTTAGTCTTTGTGTGCTGGTTAAGATTAGGGAACGGGTGAGGTTAAGGCTTCGGGTGAGGGTCAGGGTTAGGATTCGAGTTAGGGTTAGGGTTAGGGAATGGAGAGGGATTAGGGTACAGGTTAGGGTACGACAATGCTTAAGTATTAGCCTAAGTGTGAGGGCAAGAGTTAGTGTTGGTGTACTGGTTAAGACAAGGGCACCGATGAGGGTAAGGCCTCAGAAAAGGGTCACGTTCAGGGTTTCGCTTAGCGTTAGGGTTAGGGAATGGGGAGGGATTAGGGTACAGGATAGGGTACGACAATGTTTAAGGGTTAACGTACGTTTGAAGGCATGAGTTAGTGTTTGTGTACTGGTTAAGATTAGGGCATTGGTTAGGGTAGGGCATCGGACGTGGGTCAGGTTTAGGAATGGGTTTACGGTTAAGGTTAAGGAATGGGGAGGGATTAGGGTTTAATTTAGGGTACGACAACGTTTAAGGTTTAGTGTACGTGTGAGGGCACGAGTTAGTGTTGGTGTCCTGGTTAAGACTAGGGCACGGGTGAGGGTAAGGCTTCGGGTGAGGGTCAGGGATAGGATTCGTGTTAGGGTTAGGGTTAAGGAATGCAGAGGGATTAGGGTACAGCTTAGGGTACGACAGTGCTTAATGGTTAGTGTTCGTGTGAGGGCAAGGGTTAGTGTTAGTGTCCTGCTTAAGATTAGGGCACGGGTGAGGGTAAGGCTTCAGGTGAGGGTCAGGGTTAGGATTCGGGTTAGGGTTAGGGTTAGGGAATGGGGAGGGATAAGGATACAGTTTAGGGTACGACAACGATTAAGGGTTAGCGTACGTGTGAGGGCACGAGTTAGTGTTGGTGTCCTGGTTAAGATTAGGGCACGGGTGAGGGTAAGTTTTCGGGTGAGGGTCAGGGATAGAATTCTGGTTAGGGTTAGGGTAAGGGAATGGGGAGATATTAGGGCACAGTTTAGGGTACCACAACGCTTAAGGTTTAGCATACGTGTAAGGTCACTAATTAGTGTTAGTGTACTGCTTACGATTAGGGCACGGGTGAGGGTAAGGCCTCGGAAGAGGGTCACGTTAAGGGTTAGGGTTAGGGTTAGGGTTAGGGAATGGGGATTGATTAGGGTACAGGTTAGGGTACGGCAATGGCTTAGGGTTAGTATACGTTAATGGGCATGGGTTAGTGTTGATGTACTGGTTAAAATTAGGACACGGGTGAGGGTAAAGTTTCGGGTGAGTGTCATGGTTAGGTTTCAGGTTAGGGTTAGGGTTAGGGAATGGAGAGGGATTAGGGTACAGGTTAGGGTACCGCTGCGGTTTAGTGTTACCGTACGTGTGAGGGCACGAGTTAGTCTTGGTGTCCTGGTTAAGATTAGGTCACGGGTGAGGGTAAGGCTTCGGGTGAGGGTCAGGGTTAGGATTCGGGTTAGGGTTCGGGTTAGGGAATGGAGAGGGATTAGGGTACAGGTTAGGGTACGACAATGCTTAAGGGTTATCGTAAGTGTGAGGGCATGAGTTAGTGTTGGTGTACTGGTTAAGACAAGGGCACCGATGAGGGTAAGGCCTCGGAAAAGGGTCACGTTCAGGGTTTCGCTTAGGTTTAGGGTTTCGGAATGGGGAGGGATTAGGGTACAGGATAGGGTACGACAATGCTTAACGGTTAACGTACGTTTTGGGGCATGAGTTAGTGTTTGTGTACTGGTTAAGTTTAGGGCATTGGTTAGGGTAGGGCATCGGAAGTGGGTCAGGTTTAGGGATGGGGTTAGGGTTAGGGTTAAGGAATGGGGAGGGATTAGGGTACAATTTAGGGTACGACAACGCTTAAGGTTTAGCGTACGTGTGAGGGCACGAGTTAGTGTTGGTGTCCTGGTTAAGATTAGGGCACGGGTGAGGGTAAGGCTTCGGGTGAGGGTCAGGGATAGAATTCGGGTTAGGGTTAGGGTTAGGGAATGGGGAGATATTAGGGCACAGTTTAGGGTACCACAACGCTTAAGGTTTAGCGTACGTGTGAGGTCACTAGTTAGTGTTAGTGTACTGCTTACGATTAGGGCACGGGTGAGGGTAAGGCCTCGGAAGAGGGTCACGTTAAAGGTTAGGGTTAGGGTTAGGGTTAGGGAATGGGGATTGACTAGGGTACAGGTTAGGGTACGGCAATGGTTTAGGGTTAGCGTACGTTAGAGGGCATGGGTTAGTGTTGATGTACTGGTTAAAATTAGGACAGGAGTGAGGGTAAAGTTTCGGGTGAGGGTCATGGTTAGGTTTCAGGTTAGGGTTAGGGTTAGGGAATGGAGAGGGATTAGGGTACAGGTTAAGGTACCGCTGCGGTTTAGTGTTAGCGTACGTGTGAGGGCATGAGTTAGTCTTGGTGTGCTGGTTAAGATTAGGGCATGGGTGAGTTTAAGGATTCGGGTGAGGGTCAGGGTTAGGATTCGAGTTAGGGTTAGGGTTAGGGAATGGAGAGGGATTAGGGTACAGGTTAGGGTACGACAATGCTTAAGTATTAGCCTATGTGTGAGGGCAAGAGTTAGTGTTGGTGTACTGGTTAAGACAAGGGCACCGATGAGGGTAAGGCCTCAGAAAAGGGTCACGTTCAGGGTTTCGCTTAGGGTTAGGGTTAGGGAATGGGGAGGGATTAGGGTACAGGATATGGTACGACAATGCTTAAGGGTTAACGTACGTTTGAAGGCATGAGTTAGTGTTTGTGTACTGGTTAAGATTAGGGCATTGGTTAGGGTAGGGCATCGGACGTGGGTCAGGTTTAGGAATGGGTTTAGGGTTAGGGTTAAGGAATGGGGAGGGATTAGGGTTTAATTTAGGGTACGACAACGTTTAAGGTTTAGTGTACGTGTGAGGGCACGAGTTAGTGTTGGTGTCCTGGTTAAGACTAGGGCACGGGTGAGGGTAAGGCTTCGGGTGAGGGTCAGGGATAGGATTCGTGTTAGGGTTAGGGTTAAGGAATGCAGAGGGATTAGGGTACAGCTTAGGGTACGACAGTGCTTAAGGGTTAGTGTTCGTGTGAGGGCAAGGGTTAGTGTTAGTGTCCTGCTTAAGATTAGGGCACGGGTGAGGGTAAGGCTTCAGGTGAGGGTCAGGGTTAGGATTCGGGTTAGGGTTAGGGTTAGGGAATGGGGAGGGATTAGGGTACAGTTTAGGGTTGGCGTACGTGTGAGGGCACGAGTTAGTGTTGGTGTCCTGGTTAAGATTAGGGCACGGGTGAGGGTAAGGTTTCGGGTGAGGGTCAGGGATAGAATTCGGGTTAGGGTTAGGGTTAGGGAATGGGGAGATATTAGGGCACAGTTTAGGGTACCATAACGCTTAAGGTTTAGCGTACGTGTGAGGTCACTAGTTAGTGTTAGTGTACTGCTTACGATTAGGGCACGGGTGAGGGTAAGGCCTCGGAAGAGGGTCACGTTAAAGGTTAGGGTTAGGGTTAGGGTTAGGGAATGGGGATTGACTAGGGTACAGGTTAGGGTACGGCAATGGCTTAGGGTTACCGTACGTTAGAGGGCATGGGTTAGTGTTGATGTACTGGTTAAAATTAGGACAGGGGTGAGGGTAAAGTTTCGGGTGAGGGTCATGGTTAGGTTTCAGGTTAGGGTTAGGGTTAGGGAATGGAGAGGGATTAGGGTACAGGTTAGGGTACCGCTGCGGTTTAGTGTTAGCGTACGTGTGAGGGCACGAGTTAGTCTTGGTGTCCTGGTTAAGATTAGGGTACGGGTGAGGGTAAGGCTTCGGGTGAGGGTCAGTGTTAGGATTCGAGTTAGGGTTCGGGTTAGGGAATGGAGAGGGATTAGGGTACAGGTTAGGTTACGACAATGCTTAAGGGTTAGCGTAAGTGTGAGGGCACGAGTTAGTGTTGGTGTACTGGTTAAGAGAAGGGCACCGATGAGGGTAAGGCCTCGGAAAAGGGTCACGTTCAGGGTTTCGCTTAGGGTTAGGGTTAGGGAATGGGGAAGGATTAGGGTACAGGATAGGGTACGACAATGCTTAAGGGTTAACGTACGTTTGAGGGCATGAGTTAGTGTTTGTGTACTGGTTAAGATTAGGGCATTGGTTAGGGTAGGGCATCGGACGTGGGTCAGGTTTAGGGATGGGGTTAGGGTTAGGGTTAAGGAATGGGGAGGGATTAGGGTATAATTTAGGGAATGAAAACGCTTAAGGTTTAGCGTACGTGTGAGGGCACGAGTTAGTGTTGGTGTCCTGGTTAAGATTAGGGCACGGGTGAGGGTAAGGCTTCGGGTGAGGGTCAGGGTTAGGATTCGTGTTAGGGTTAGGGTTAGGGAATGGGGAGATATTAGGGCAGAGTTTAGGGTACCACAACGCTTAAGGTTTAGCGTACGTGTGAGGTCACTAGTTAGTGTTAGTGTACTGCTTACGATTAGGGCACGGGTGAGGGTAAGGCCTCGGAAGAGGGTCACGTTAAAGGTTAGGGTTAGGGTTAGGGTTAGGGAATGGGGATTGACTAGGGTACAGGTTAGGGTACGGCAATGGCTTAGGGTTAGCGTACGTTAGAGGGCATGGGTTAGTGTTGATGTACTGGTTAAAATTAGGACAGGGGTGAGGGTAAAGTTTCGGGTGAGGGTCATGGTTAGGTTTCAGGTTAGGGTTAGGGTTAGGGAATGGAGAGGGAGTAGGGTACAGGTTAGGGTACCGCTGCGGTTTAGTGTTAGCGTACGTGTGAGGGCATGAGTTACTCTTGGTGTGCTGGTTAAGATTAGGGCACGGGTGAGGTTAAGGCTTCGGGTGAGGGTCAGGGTTAGGATTCGAGTTAGGGTTAGGGTTAGGGAATGGAGAGGGATTAGGGTACAGGTTAGGGTACGACAATGCTTAAGTGTTAGCCTAAGTGTGAGGGCAAGAGTTAGTGTTGGTGTACTGGTTAAGACAAGGGCACCGATGAGGGTAAGGCCTCAGAAAAGGGTCACATTCAGGGTTTCGCTTAGTGTTAGGGTTAGGGAATGGGGAGGGTTTAGGGTACAGGTTAGGGTACGACAATGCTTAAGGGTTAACGTACGTTTGAGGGCAGGAGGTAGTGTTTGTGTACTGGTTAAGATTAGGGCATTGGTTACGGTAGGGCATCGGACGTGGGTCAGATTTAGGGATGGGGTTAGGGTTAGGGTTAAGGAATGGGGAGGGATTAGGGTACAATTTAGGGTACGACAACGCTTAAGGTTTAGCGTACGTGTGAGGTCACTAGTTAGTGTTGGTGTACTGCTTACGATTAGGGCACGGGTGAGGATAAGGCCTCGGAAGAGGGTCACGTTAAGGGTTAGGGTTAGGTTTAGGGTTAGGGAATGGGGATTGATTAGGGTACAGGTTAGTGTACGGCAATGGCTTAGGGTTTGCGTACGTTAGAGGGCATGAGTTAGTGTTGATGTACTGGTTAAAATTAGGACACGGGTGAGGATAAAGTTTCGGGTGAGTGTCATGGTTAGGTTTCAGGTTAGGGTTAGGGTTAGTGAATGGAGAGGGATTAGGGTACAGGTTAGGGTACCGCTGCGGTTTAGTGTTAGCGTACGTGTGAGGGCACGAGTTAGTCTTGGTGTCCTGGTTAAGATTAGGTCACGGGTGGGGGTAAGGCTTCGGGTGAGGGTCAGGGTTAGGATTCGGGTTAGGGTTCGGGTTAGGGAATGGAGAGGGATTAGGGTACAGGTTAGGGTACGACAATGCTTAAGGGTTATCGTAAGTGTGAGGGCATGAGTTAGTGTTGGTGTACTGGTTAAGACAAGGGCACCGATGAGGGTAAGGCCTCGGAAAAGGGTCACGTTCAGGGTTTCGCTTAGGGTTAGGGTTTCGGAATGGGGAGGGATTAGGGTACAGGATAGGGTACGACAATGCTTAAGGGTTAACGTACGTTTTCGGGCATGTGTTAGTGTTTGTGTACTGGTTAAGTTTAGGGCATTGGTTAGGGTAGGGCATCGGAAGTGGGTCAGGTTTAGGGATGGGGTTAGGGTTAGGGTTAAGGAATGGGGAGGGATTAGGGTACAATTTAGGGTACGACAACGCTTAAGGTTTAGCGTACGTGTGAGGGCACGAGTTAGTGTTGGTGTCCTGGTTAAGATTAGGGCACGGGTGAGGGTAAGGCTTCGGGTGAGGGTCAGGGATAGAATTCGGGTTAGGGTTAGGGTTAGGGAATGGGGAGATATTAGGGCACAGTTTAGGGGACCACAACGCTTAAGGTTTAGCATACGTGTGAGGTCACTAGTTAGTGTTAGTGTACTGCTTACGATTAGGGCACGGGTGAGTGTAAGGCCTCGGAAGAGGGTCACGTTAAGGGTTAGAGTTTGGGTTAGGGTTAGGGAATGGGGATTGATTAGGGTACAGGTTAGGGTACGGCAATGGCTTAGGGTTTGCGTACGTTAGAGGGCATGAGTTAGTGTTGATGTACTGGTTAAAATTAGGACACGGGTGATGGTAAAGTTTCGGGTGAGTGTCATGGTTAGGTTTCAGGTTAGGGTTAGGGTTAGGGAATGGAGAGGGATTAGTGTACAGGATAGGGTACCGCTGCGGTTTAGTGTTAGCGTACGTGTGAGGGCACCAGTTAGTCTTCGTGTCCTGGTTAAGATTAGGGCACGGGTGAGGGTAAGGCTTCGGGTGAGGGTCAGGGTTAGGATTCGGGTTAGCGTTAGGGTTAGGGAATGAAGAGGGATTAGGGTACAGGTTAGGGTACGACAATGCTTAAGGGTTAGCGTAAGTGTGAGGGCATGAGTTAGTGTTGGTGTACTGGTTAAGACAAGGACACCGATGAGGGTAAGGCCTCGGAAAAGGGTCACGTTCAGGGTTTCGCTTAGGGTTAGGGTTAGGGAATGGGGAGGGATTAGGGTACAGGATAGGGTACGACAATGCTTAAAGGTTAACGTACGTTTTTGGGCATGAGTTAGTGTTTGTGTACTGGTTAAGATTAGGGCATTGGTTAGGGTAAGGCATCGGAAGTGGGTTAGGTTTAGGGATGCGGTTAGGGTTAGGGTTAAGGAATGGGGAGGGATTAGGGTACAATTTAGGGTACAACAACGCTTAAGGTTTAGCGTACGTGTGAGGGCACGAGTTAGTGTTGTTGTCCTGGTTAAGATTAGGGCAGGGGTGAGGGTAAGGCTTCGGGTGAGTGTCAGTGTTAGGATTCGTGTTAGGGTTAGGGTTAAGGAATGCAGAGGGATTAGGGTACAGCTTAGGGTACGACAGTGCTTAAGGGTTAGCGTTCGTGTGAGGGCAAGGGTTAGTGTTAGTGTCCTGGTTATGATTAGGGCACGGGAGAGGGTAAGGTTTCAGGTGAGGGTCAGGGTTAGGATTCAGGTTAGGTTTAGGGTTAGGGAATTGGGAGGGATTAGGGAACAGTTTAGGGTACGACAACGATTAAGGTTTAGCGTACATGTGAGGGCACGAGTTAGTGTTGGTGTCCTGGTTAAGATTAGGGCACGGGTGAGGGTAATGTTTCGGGTGAGGGTCAGGGATTGGAATTGGGTTAGGGTTAGGGTTAGGGAAAGGGGAGATATTAGGGCACAGTTTAGGGTACCACAACGCTTAAGGTTTAGCGTACGTGTGAGGTCACTATTTAGTGTAAGTGTACTGCTTACGATTAGGGCACGGGTGAGGGTAAGGCCTCGGAAGAGGGTCACGTTAAGGGTTAGTGTTAGGGTTAGGGTTAGGGAATGGGGATTGAATATTGTACAGGTTAGGGTACGGCAATGGCTTAGGGTTAGCGTACGTTAGAGGGCATGGGTTAGTGTTGATGTACTGGTTAAAATTAGGACAGGGGTGAGGGTAAAGTTTCGGGTGAGTGTCATGGTTAGGTTTCAGGTTAGGGTTAGGGTTAGGGAATGGAGAGGGATTAGGGTACAGGTTAGGGTACGACAATGCTTAAGTATTAGCCTATGTGTGAGGGCAAGAGTTAGTGTTGGTGTACTGGTTAAGACAAGGGCACCGATGAGGGTAAGGCCTCAGAAAAGGGTCACGTTCAGGGTTTCGCTTAGGGTTAGGGTTAGGGAATGGGGAGGGATTAGGGTACAGGATATGGTACGACAATGCTTAAGGGTTAACGTACGTTTGAAGGCATGAGTTAGTGTTTGTGTACTGGTTAAGATTAGGGCATTGGTTAGGGTAGGGCATCGGACGTGGGTCAGGTTTAGGAATGGGTTTAGGGTTAGGGTTAAGGAATGGGGAGGGATTAGGGTTTAATTTAGGGTACGACAACGTTTAAGGTTTAGTGTACGTGTGAGGGCACGAGTTAGTGTTGGTGTCCTGGTTAAGACTAGGGCACGGGTGAGGGTAAGGCTTCGGGTGAGGGTCAGGGATAGGATTCGTGTTAGGGTTAGGGTTAAGGAATGCAGAGGGATTAGGGTACAGCTTAGGGTACGACAGTGCTTAAGGGTTAGTGTTCGTGTGAGGGCAAGGGTTAGTGTTAGTGTCCTGCTTAAGATTAGGGCACGGGTGAGGGTAAGGCTTCAGGTGAGGGTCAGGGTTAGGATTCGGGTTAGGGTTAGGGTTAGGGAATGGGGAGGGATTAGGGTACAGTTTAGGGTTGGCGTACGTGTGAGGGCACGAGTTAGTGTTGGTGTCCTGGTTAAGATTAGGGCACGGGTGAGGATAAGGCCTCGGAAGAGGGTCACGTTAAGGGTTAGGGTTAGGTTTAGGGTTAGGGAATGGGGATTGATTAGGGTACAGGTTAGTGTACGGCAATGGCTTAGGGTTTGCGTACGTTAGAGGGCATGAGTTAGTGTTGATGTACTGGTTAAAATTAGGACACGGGTGAGGATAAAGTTTCGGGTGAGTGTCATGGTTAGGTTTCAGGTTAGGGTTAGGGTTAGTGAATGGAGAGGGATTAGGGTACAGGTTAGGGTACCGCTGCGGTTTAGTGTTAGCGTACGTGTGAGGGCACGAGTTAGTCTTGGTGTCCTGGTTAAGATTAGGTCACGGGTGGGGGTAAGGCTTCGGGTGAGGGTCAGGGTTAGGATTCGGGTTAGGGTTCGGGTTAGGGAATGGAGAGGGATTAGGGTACAGGTTAGGGTACGACAATGCTTAAGGGTTATCGTAAGTGTGAGGGCATGAGTTAGTGTTGGTGTACTGGTTAAGACAAGGGCACCGATGAGGGTAAGTCCTCGGAAAAGGGTCACGTTCAGGGTTTCGCTTAGGGTTAGGGTTTCGGAATGGGGAGGGATTAGGGTACAGGATAGGGTACGACAATGCTTAAGGGTTAACGTACGTTTTCGGGCATGTGTTAGTGTTTGTGTACTGGTTAAGTTTAGGGCATTGGTTAGGGTAGGGCATCGGAAGTGGGTCAGGTTTAGGGATGGGGTTAGGGTTAGGGTTAAGGAATGGGGAGGGATTAGGGTACAATTTAGGGTACGACAACGCTTAAGGTTTAGCGTACGTGTGAGGGCACGAGTTAGTGTTGGTGTCCTGGTTAAGATTAGGGCACGGGTGAGGGTAAGGCTTCGGGTGAGGGTCAGGGATAGAATTCGGGTTAGGGTTAGGGTTAGGGAATGGGGAGATATTAGGGCACAGTTTAGGGGACCACAACGCTTAAGGTTTAGCATACGTGTGAGGTCACTAGTTAGTGTTAGTGTACTGCTTACGATTAGGGCACGGGTGAGTGTAAGGCCTCGGAAGAGGGTCACGTTAAGGGTTAGAGTTTGGGTTAGGGTTAGGGAATGGGGATTGATTAGGGTACAGGTTAGGGTACGGCAATGGCTTAGGGTTTGCGTACGTTAGAGGGCATGAGTTAGTGTTGATGTACTGGTTAAAATTAGGACACGGGTGATGGTAAAGTTTCGGGTGAGTGTCATGGTTAGGTTTCAGGTTAGGGTTAGGGTTAGGGAATGGAGAGGGATTAGTGTACAGGATAGGGTACCGCTGCGGTTTAGTGTTAGCGTACGTGTGAGGGCACCAGTTAGTCTTCGTGTCCTGGTTAAGATTAGGGCACGGGTGAGGGTAAGGCTTCGGGTGAGGGTCAGGGTTAGGATTCGGGTTAGCGTTAGGGTTAGGGAATGAAGAGGGATTAGGGTACAGGTTAGGGTACGACAATGCTTAAGGGTTAGCGTAAGTGTGAGGGCATGAGTTAGTGTTGGTGTACTGGTTAAGACAAGGACACCGATGAGGGTAAGGCCTCGGAAAAGGGTCACGTTCAGGGTTTCGCTTAGGGTTAGGGTTAGGGAATGGGGAGGGATTAGGGTACAGGATAGGGTACGACAATGCTTAAAGGTTAACGTACGTTTTTGGGCATGAGTTAGTGTTTGTGTACTGGTTAAGATTAGGGCATTGGTTAGGGTAAGGCATCGGAAGTGGGTTAGGTTTAGGGATGCGGTTAGGGTTAGGGTTAAGGAATGGGGAGGGATTAGGGTACAATTTAGGGTACAACAACGCTTAAGGTTTAGCGTACGTGTGAGGGCACGAGTTAGTGTTGTTGTCCTGGTTAAGATTAGGGCAGGGGTGAGGGTAAGGCTTCGGGTGAGTGTCAGTGTTAGGATTCGTGTTAGGGTTAGGGTTAAGGAATGCAGAGGGATTAGGGTACAGCTTAGGGTACGACAGTGCTTAAGGGTTAGCGTTCGTGTGAGGGCAAGGGTTAGTGTTAGTGTCCTGGTTATGATTAGGGCACGGGAGAGGGTAAGGTTTCAGGTGAGGGTCAGGGTTAGGATTCAGGTTAGGTTTAGGGTTAGGGAATGGGGAGGGATTAGGGAACAGTTTAGGGTACGACAACGATTAAGGTTTAGCGTACATGTGAGGGCACGAGTTAGTGTTGGTGTCCTGGTTAAGATTAGGGCACGGGTGAGGGTAATGTTTCGGGTGAGGGTCAGGGATTGGAATTGGGTTAGGGTTAGGGTTAGGGAAAGGGGAGATATTAGGGCACAGTTTAGGGTACCACAACGCTTAAGGTTTAGCGTACGTGTGAGGTCACTATTTAGTGTAAGTGTACTGCTTACGATTAGGGCACGGGTGAGGGTAAGGCCTCGGAAGAGGGTCACGTTAAGGGTTAGTGTTAGGGTTAGGGTTAGGGAATGGGGATTGAATATTGTACAGGTTAGGGTACGGCAATGGCTTAGGGTTAGCGTACGTTAGAGGGCATGGGTTAGTGTTGATGTACTGGTTAAAATTAGGACAGGGGTGAGGGTAAAGTTTCGGGTGAGTGTCATGGTTAGGTTTCAGGTTAGGGTTAGGGTTAGGGAATGGAGAGGGATTAGGGTACAGGTTAGGGTACGACAATGCTTAAGTTTTAGCGTAAGTGTGAGGGCACGAGTTAGTGTTGGTGTATTGGTTAAGACAAAGGCAGCTATGAGGTTAAGGACTCGGAAAAGGGTCACGTTCAGGGTTTCGCTTAGTGTTAGGGTTAGGGAATGGGGAGGGATTAGGGTACAGGTTAGGGTACGACAATGCTTAAGGGTTAACGTACGTTTGAGGGCATGAGGTAGTGTTTGTGTACTGGTTAAGATTAGGGCATTGGTTACGGTAGGGCATCGGACGTGGGTCAGGTTTAGGGATGGGGTTAGGGTTAGGGTTAAGGAATGGGGAGGGATTAGGGTACAATTTAGGGTACGACAACGCTTAAGGTTTAGCGTACGTGTGAGGTCACTAGTTAGTGTTGGTGTACTGCTTACGATTAGGGCACGGGTGAGGATAAGGCCTCGGAAGAGGGTCACGTTAAGGGTTAGGGTTAGGGTTAGGGTTAGGGAATGGGGATTGATTAGGGTACAGGTTAGTGTACGGCAATGGCTTAGGGTTTGCGTACGTTAGAGGGCATGAGTTAGTGTTGATGTACTGGTTAAAATTAGGACACGGGTGAGGGTAAAGTTTTAGGTGAGTGTCATGGTTAGGTTTCAGGTTAGGGTTAGGGTTAGGGAATGGAGAGGGATTAGGGTACAGGTTAGGGTACCGCTGCGGTTTAGTGTTAGCGTACGTGTGAGGGCACGAGTTAGTCTTGGTGTCCTGGTTAAGATTAGGTCACGGGTGAGGGTAAGGCTTCGGGTGAGGGTCAGGGTTAGGATTCGGGTTAGGGTTCGGGTTAGGGAATGGAGAGGGATTAGGGTACAGGTTAGGGTACGACAATGCTTAAGGGTTATCGTAAGTGTGAGGGCATGAGTTAGTGTTGGTGTACTGGTTAAGACAAGGGCACCGATGAGGGTAAGGCCTCGGAAAAAGGTCACGTTCAGTGTTTCGCTTAGGGTTAGGGTTTCGGAATGGGGAGGGATTAGGGTACAGGATAGGGTACGACAATGCTTAAGGGTTAACGTACGTTTTGGGGCATGTGTTAGTGTTTGTGTACTGGTTAAGTTTAGGGCATTGGTTAGGGTAGGGCATCGGAAGTGGGTCAGGTTTAGGGATGGGGTTAGGGTTAGGGTTAAGGAATGGGGAGGGATTAGGGTACAATTTAGGGTACGACAACGCTTAAGGTTTAGCGTACGTGTGAGGGCACGAGTTAGTGTTGGTGTCCTGGTTAAGATTAGGGCACGGGTGAGGGTAAGGTTTCGGGTGAGGGACAGGGATAGAATTCGGGTTAGGGTTAGGGTTAGGGAATGGGGAGATATTAGGGCACAGTTTAGGGTACCACAACGCTTAAGGTTTAGCGTACGTGTGAGGTCACTAGTTAGTGTTAGTGTACTGCTTACGATTAGGGCACGGGTGAGGGTAAGGCCTCGGAAGAGGGTCACGTCAAAGGTTAGGGTTAGGGTTAGGGTTAGGGAATGGGGATTGACTAGGTTACAGGTTAGGGTACGGCAATGGCTTAGGGTTAGCGTACGTTAGAGGGCATGGGTTAGTGTTGATGTACTCGTTAAAATTAGGGCAGGGGTGAGGGTAAAGTTTCGGTTGAGGGTCATGGTTAGGTTTCAGGTTAGGGTTAGGGTTAGGGAATGGAGAGGTATTAGGGTACAGGTTAGGGTACCGCTGCGGTTTAGTGTTAGCGTACGTGTGAGGGCATGAGTTTGTCTTGGTGTGCTGGTTAAGATTAGGCACGGGTGAGGTTAAGGCTTCGGTTGAGGGTCAGGGCTAGGATTCGGGTTAGGGTTCGGGTTAGGGAATGGAGAGGGATTAGGGTACAGGTTAGGGTACGACAATGCTTAAGGGTTAGCGTAAGTGTGAGGACACGAGTTATTGTTGGTGTACTGGTTAAGACAAGGGCACCGATTAGGGTAAGGCCTCGGAAAAGGGTCACGTTCAGGGTTTCGCTTAGGGTTAGGGTTAGGGAATGGGGAGGGATTAGGGTAGAGGATAGGGTATGACAATGCTTAAGGGTTAACGTACGTTTGAGGGCATGAGTTAGTGTTTGTGTACTGGTTAAGATTAGGGCATTGGTTAGGGTAGGGCATCGGACGTGGGTCAGGTTTAGGGATGGGGTTAGGGTTAGGGTTAAGGAATGGGGAGGGATTAGGGTATAATTTAGGGTACGAAAACGCTTATGGGTTAGCGTACGCGTGAGGGCACGAGTTAGTGTTGGTGTCCTGGTTAAGATTAGGGCACGGGTGAGGGTAAGGCTTCGGGTGAGGCTCAGGGTTAGGATTCGGGTTAGGGTTAGGGTTAGGGAATGGGGAGGGATTAGGGTACAGTTTAGGGTACGACAACGATTAACGGTGGGCGTACATGTGAGGGCACGAGTTAGTGTTGGTGTCCTGGTTAAGATTAGGGCACTGGTGAGAGTAAGGTTTCGGGTGAGGGTCAGGGATAGAATTCGGGTTAGGGTTAGGGTTAGGGAATGGGGAGATATTAGGGCACAGTTTAGGGTACCACAACACTTAAGGTTTAGCGTACGTGTGAGGTCACTAGTTAGTGTTAGTGTACTGCTTACGATTAGGGCACGGGTGAGGGTAAGGCCTCGGAAGAGGGTCACGTTAAAGGTTAGGGTTAGGGTTAGGGTTAGGGAATGGGGATTGACTAGGGTACAGGTTAGGGTACGGCAATGGCTTAGGGTTAGCATACGTTAGAGGGCATGGGTTAGTGTTGATGTACTGGTTAAAATTAGGACAGGGGTGAGGGTAAAGTTTCGGGTGAGGGTCATGGTTAGGTTTCAGGTTAGGGTTAGGGTTAGGGAATGGAGAGGGATTAGGGTACAGGTTAGGGTACCGCTGCGGTTTAGTGTTAGCGTACGTGTGAGGGCATGAGTTACTCTTGGTGTGCTGGTTAAGATTAGGGCACGGGTGAGGTTAAGGCTTCGGGTGAGGGTCAGGGTTAGGATTCGAGTTAGGGTTAGGGTTAGGGAATGGAGAGGGATTAGGGTACAGGTTAGGGTACGACAATGCTTAAGTGTTAGCCTAAGTGTGAGGGCAAGAGTTAGTGTTGGTGTACTGGTTAAGACAAGGGCACCGATGAGGTTAAGGCCTCAGAAAAGGGTCACGTTCAGGGTTTCGCTTAGGGTTAGGGTTAGGGAATGGGGAGGGATTAGGGTACAGGATAGGGTACGACAATGCTTAAGGGTTAACGTACGTTTGAAGGCATGAGTTAGTGTTTGTGAACTGGTTAAGATTAGGGCATTGGTTAGGATAGGGCATCGGACGTGGGTCAGGTTTAGGAATGGGTTTAGGGTTAGGGTTAAGGAATGGGGAGGGATTAGGGTTTAATTTAGGGTACGACAACGTTTAAGGTTTAGTGTACGTGTGAGGGCACGAGTTAGTGTTGGTGTCCTGGTTAAGACTAGGGCACGGGTGAGGGTATGGCTTCGGGTGAGGTTCAGGGATAGGATTCGTGTTAGGGTTAGGGTTAAGGAATGCAGAGGAATTAGGGTACAGCTTAGGGTACGACAGTGCTTAAGGGTTAGTGTTCGTGTGAGGGCAAGGGTTAGTGTTAGTGTCCTGCTTAAGATTAGGGCACGGGTGAGAGTAAGGCTTCAGGTGAGGGTCAGGGTTAGGATTCGGGTTAGGGTTAGGGTTAGGGAATGGGGAGGGATAAGGGTACAGTTTAGGGTACGACAACGATTAAGGGTTAGCGTACGTGTGAGGGCACGAGTTAGTGTTGGTGTACTGGTTAAGACAAGGGCACCGGTGAGGGTAAGGCCTCGGAAAAGGGTCACGTTCAGGGTTTCGCTTAGGGTTAGGGTTTCGGAATGGGGAGGGATTAGGGTACAGGATAGGGTACGACAATGCTTAAGGGTTAACGTACGTTTTGGGGCATGAGTTAGTGTTTGTGTACTGGTTAAGATTAGGGCATTGGTTAGGGTAGGGCATCGGAAGTGGGTCAGGTTTAGGGATTGGGTTAGGGTTAGGGTTAAGGAATTTGGAGGGATTAGGGTACAATTTAGGGTACGACAACGCTTAAGGTTTAGCGTACGTGTGAGGGCACGAGTTAGTGTTGGTGTCCTGGTTAAGATTAGGGCACGGGTGAGGGTAAGGCTTCGGGTGAGGGTCAGGGATAGAATTCGGGTTAGGGTTAGGGTTAGGGAATGGAGAGGGATTAGGGTACAGGTTAGGGTACGACAATGCTTAAGTATTAGCCTAAGTGTGAGGGCAAGAGTTAGTGTTGGTGTACTGGTTAAGACAAGGGCACCGATGACGGTAAGGCCTCAGAAAAGGGTCACGTTCAGGGTTTCGCTTAGGGTTAGGGGTAGGGAATGGGGAGGGATTAGGGTACAGGATAGGGTACGACAATGCTTAAGGGTTAACGTACGTTTGAAGGCATGAGTTAGTGTTTGTGTACTGGTTAAGATTAGGGCATTGGTTAGGGTAGGGCATCGGACGTGGGTCAGGTTTAGGAATGGGTTTAGGGTTAGGGTTAAGGAATGGGGAGGGATTAGGGTTTAATTTAGGGTACGACAACGTTTAAGGTTTAGAGTACGTGTGAGGGCACGAGTTAGTGTTGGTGTCCTGGTTAAGACTAGGGCACGGGTGAGGGTAAGGCTTCGGGTGAGGGTCAGGTATAGGATTCGTGTTAGGGTTAGAGTTAAGGAATGCAGAGGGATTAGGGTACAGCTTAGGGTACGACAGTGCTTAAGGGTTAGTGTTCGTGTGAGGGCAAGGGTTAGTGTTAGTGTCCTGCTTAAGATTAGGGCACGGGTGAGGTTAAGGCTTCAGGTGAGGGTCAGGGTTAGGATTCGGGTTAGGGTTAGGGTTAGGGAATGGGGAGATATTAGGGCACAGTTTAGGGTACCACAACGCTTAAGGTTTAGCATACGTGTAAGGTCACTAATTAGTGTTAGTGTACTGCTTACGATTAGGGCACGGGTGAGGGTAAGGCCTCGGAAGAGGGTCACGTTAAGGGTTAGCGTTAGGGTTAGGGTTAGGGAATGGGGATTGATTAGGGTACAGGTTAGGGTACGGCAATGGCTTAGGGTTAGTATACGTTAATGGGCATGGGTTAGTGTTGATGTACTGGTTAAAATTAGTTCACGGGTGAGGGTAAAGTTTCGGGTGAGTGTCATGGTTAGGTTTCAGGTTAGGGTTAGGGTTAGGGAATGGAGAGGGATTAGGGTACAGGTTAGGGTACCGCTGCGGTTTAGTGTTAGCGTACGTGTGAGGGCACGAGTTAGTCTTGGTGTCCTGGTTAAGATTAGGTCACGGGTGAGGGTAAGGCTTCGGGTGAGGGTCAGGGTTAGGATTCGGGTTAGGGTTCGGGTTAGGGAATGGAGAGGGATTAGGGTACAGGTTAGGGTACGACAATGCTTAAGGGTTATCGTAAGTGTGAGGGCATGAGTTAGTGTTGGTGTACTGGTTAAGACAAGGGCACCGATGAGGGTAAGGCCTCGGAAAAGGGTCACGTTCAGGGTTTCGCTTAGGGTTAGGGTTTCGGAATGGGGAGGGATTAAAGTACAGGATAGGGTACGACAATGCTTAAGGGTTAACGTACGTTTTGGGGCATGAGTTAGTGTTTGTGTACTGGTTAAGTTTAGGGCATTGGTTAGGGTAGGGCATCGGAAGTGGGTCAGGTTTAGGGATGGGGTTAGGGTTAGGGTTAAGGAATGGGGAGGGATTAGGGTACAATTTAGGGTACGACAACGCTTAAGGTTTAGCGTACGTGTGAGGGCACGAGTTAGTGTTGGTGTCCTGGTTAAGATTAGGGCACGGGTGAGGGTAAGGCTTCGGGTGAGGGTCAGGGATAGAATTCGGGTTAGGGTTAGGGTTAGGGAATGGGGAGATATTAGGGCACAGTTTAGGGTACCACAACGCTTAAGGTTTAGCGTACGTGTGAGGTCACTAGTTAGTGTTAGTGTACTGCTTACGATTAGGGCACGGGTGAGGGTAAGGCCTCGGAAGAGGGTCACGTTAAAGGTTAGGGTTAGGGTTAGGGTTAGGGAATGGGGATTGACTAGGGTACATGTTAGGGTACGGCAATGGCTTAGGGTTAGCGTACGTTAGAGGGCATGGGTTAGTGTTGATGTACTGGTTAAAATTAGGACAGGGGTGAGGGTAAAGTTTCGGGTGAGGGTCATGGTTAGGTTTCAGGTTAGGGTTAGGGTTAGGGAATGGAGAGGGATTAGGGTACAGGTTAGGGTACCGCTGCGGTTTAGTGTTAGCGTACGTGTAAGGGCATGAGTTAGTCTTTGTGTGCTGGTTAAGATTAGGGCACGGGTGAGGTTAAGGCTTCGGGTGAGGATCAGGGTTAGGATTCGAGTTAGGGTTAGGGTTAGGGAATGGAGAGGGATTAGGGTACAGGTTAGGGTACGACAATGCTTAAGTATTAGCCTAAGTGTGAGGGCAAGAGTTAGTGTTGGTGTACTGGTTAAGACAAGGGCACCGATGAGGGTAAGGCCTCAGAAAAGGGTCACGTTCAGGGTTTCGCTTAGCGTTAGGGTTAGGGAATGGGGAGGGATTAGGGTACAGGATAGGGTACGACAATGTTTAAGGGTTAACGTACGTTTGAAGGCATGAGTTAGTGTTTGTGTACTGGTTAAGATTAGGGCATTGGTTAGGGTAGGGCATCGGACGTGGGTCAGGTTTAGGAATGGGTTTAGGGTTAAGGTTAAGGAATGGGGAGGGATTAGGGTTTAATTTAGGGTACGA
This sequence comes from Inia geoffrensis, assembly GCA_036417435.1. Taxonomy (NCBI): domain Eukaryota; kingdom Metazoa; phylum Chordata; class Mammalia; order Artiodactyla; family Iniidae; genus Inia; species Inia geoffrensis. The sequence continues at coordinate 192,660 of JAZAQT010000378.1, forward strand.
CAACGTTTAAGGTTTAGTGTACGTGTGAGGGCACGAGTTAGTGTTGGTGTCCTGGTTAAGACTAGGGCACGGGTGAGGGTAAGGCTTCGGGTGAGGGTCAGGGATAGGATTCGTGTTAGGGTTAGGGTTAAGGAATGCAGAGGGATTAGGGTACAGCTTAGGGTACGACAGTGCTTAATGGTTAGTGTTCGTGTGAGGGCAAGGGTTAGTGTTAGTGTCCTGCTTAAGATTAGGGCACGGGTGAGGGTAAGGCTTCAGGTGAGGGTCAGGGTTAGGATTCGGGTTAGGGTTAGGGTTAGGGAATGGGGAGGGATAAGGATACAGTTTAGGGTACGACAACGATTAAGGGTTAGCGTACGTGTGAGGGCACGAGTTAGTGTTGGTGTCCTGGTTAAGATTAGGGCACGGGTGAGGGTAAGTTTTCGGGTGAGGGTCAGGGATAGAATTCTGGTTAGGGTTAGGGTAAGGGAATGGGGAGATATTAGGGCACAGTTTAGGGTACCACAACGCTTAAGGTTTAGCATACGTGTAAGGTCACTAATTAGTGTTAGTGTACTGCTTACGATTAGGGCACGGGTGAGGGTAAGGCCTCGGAAGAGGGTCACGTTAAGGGTTAGGGTTAGGGTTAGGGTTAGGGAATGGGGATTGATTAGGGTACAGGTTAGGGTACGGCAATGGCTTAGGGTTAGTATACGTTAATGGGCATGGGTTAGTGTTGATGTACTGGTTAAAATTAGGACACGGGTGAGGGTAAAGTTTCGGGTGAGTGTCATGGTTAGGTTTCAGGTTAGGGTTAGGGTTAGGGAATGGAGAGGGATTAGGGTACAGGTTAGGGTACCGCTGCGGTTTAGTGTTACCGTACGTGTGAGGGCACGAGTTAGTCTTGGTGTCCTGGTTAAGATTAGGTCACGGGTGAGGGTAAGGCTTCGGGTGAGGGTCAGGGTTAGGATTCGGGTTAGGGTTCGGGTTAGGGAATGGAGAGGGATTAGGGTACAGGTTAGGGTACGACAATGCTTAAGGGTTATCGTAAGTGTGAGGGCATGAGTTAGTGTTGGTGTACTGGTTAAGACAAGGGCACCGATGAGGGTAAGGCCTCGGAAAAGGGTCACGTTCAGGGTTTCGCTTAGGTTTAGGGTTTCGGAATGGGGAGGGATTAGGGTACAGGATAGGGTACGACAATGCTTAACGGTTAACGTACGTTTTGGGGCATGAGTTACTGTTTGTGTACTGGTTAAGTTTAGGGCATTGGTTAGGGTAGGGCATCGGAAGTGGGTCAGGTTTAGGGATGGGGTTAGGGTTAGGGTTAAGGAATGGGGAGGGATTAGGGTACAATTTAGGGTACGACAACGCTTAAGGTTTAGCGTACGTGTGAGGGCACGAGTTAGTTTTGGTGTCCTGGTTAAGATTAGGGCACGGGTGAGGGTAAGGCTTCGGGTGAGGGTCAGGGATAGAATTCGGGTTAGGGTTAGGGTTAGGGAATGGGGAGATATTAGGGCACAGTTTAGGGTACCACAACGCTTAAGGTTTAGCGTACGTGTGAGGTCACTAGTTAGTGTTAGTGTACTGCTTACGATTAGGGCACGGGTGAGGGTAAGGCCTCGGAAGAGGGTCACGTTAAAGGTTAGGGTTAGGGTTAGGGTTAGGGAATGGGGATTGACTAGGGTACAGGTTAGGGTACGGCAATGGCTTAGGGTTAGCGTACGTTAGAGGGCATGGGTTAGTGTTGATGTACTGGTTAAAATTAGGACAGGGGTGAGGGTAAAGTTTCGGGTGAGGGTCATGGTTAGGTTTCAGGTTAGGGTTAGGGTTAGGGAATGGAGAGGGATTAGGGTACAGGTTAAGGTACCGCTGCGGTTTAGTGTTAGCGTACGTGTGAGGGCATGAGTTAGTCTTGGTGTGCTGGTTAAGATTAGGGCATGGGTGAGTTTAAGGATTCGGGTGAGGGTCAGGGTTAGGATTCGAGTTAGGGTTAGGGTTAGGGAATGGAGAGGGATTAGGGTACAGGTTAGGGTACGACAATGCTTAAGTATTAGCCTAAGTGTGAGGGCAAGAGTTAGTGTTGGTGTACTGGTTAAGACAAGGGCACCGATGAGGGTAAGGCCTCGGAAAAGGGTCACGTTCAGGGTTTCGCTTAGGGTTAGGGTTAGGGAATGGGGAGGGATTAGGGTACAGGATAGGGTACGACAATGCTTAAGGGTTAACGTACGTTTGAAGGCATGAGTTAGTGTTTGTGTACTGGTTAAGATTAGGGCATTGGTTAGGGTAGGGCATCGGACGTGGGTCAGGTTTAGGAATGGGTTTAGGGTTAGGGTTAAGGAATGGGGAGGGATTAGGGTTTAATTTAGGGTACGACAACGTTTAAGGTTTAGTGTACGTGTGAGGGCACGAGTTAGTGTTGGTGTCCTGGTTAAGACTAGGGCACGGGTGAGGGTAAGGCTTCGGGTGAGGGTCAGGGATAGGATTCGTGTTAGGGTTAGGGTTAAGGAATGCAGAGGGATTAGGGTACAGCTTAGGGTACGACAGTGCTTAAGGGTTAGTGTTCGTGTGAGGGCAAGGGTTAGTGTTAGTGTCCTGCTTAAGATTAGGGCACGGGTGAGGGTAAGGCTTCAGGTGAGGGTCAGGGTTAGGATTCGGGTTAGGGTTAGGGTTAGGGAATGGGGAGGGATTAGGGTACAGTTTAGGGTTGGCGTACGTGTGAGGGCACGAGTTAGTGTTGGTGTCCTGGTTAAGATTAGGGCACGGGTGAGGGTAAGGTTTCGGGTGAGGGTCAGGGATAGAATTCGGGTTAGGGTTAGGGTTAGGGAATGGGGAGATATTAGGGCACAGTTTAGGGTACCATAACGCTTAAGGTTTAGCGTACGTGTGAGGTCACTAGTTAGTGTTAGTGTACTGCTTACGATTAGGGCACGGGTGAGGGTAAGGCCTCGGAAGAGGGTCACGTTAAAGGTTAGGGTTAGGGTTAGGGTTAGGGAATGGGGATTGACTAGGGTACAGGTTAGGGTACGGCAATGGCTTAGGGTTACCGTACGTTAGAGGGCATGGGTTAGTGTTGATGTACTGGTTAAAATTAGGACAGGGGTGAGGGTAAAGTTTCGGGTGAGGGTCATGGTTAGGTTTCAGGTTAGGGTTAGGGTTAGGGAATGGAGAGGGATTAGGGTACAGGTTAGGGTACCGCTGCGGTTTAGTGTTAGCGTACGTGTGAGGGCACGAGTTAGTCTTGGTGTCCTGGTTAAGATTAAGGTACGGGTGAGGGTAAGGCTTCGGGTGAGGGTCAGTGTTAGGATTCGAGTTAGGGTTCGGGTTAGGGAATGGAGAGGGATTAGGGTACAGGTTAGGTTACGACAATGCTTAAGGGTTAGCGTAAGTGTGAGGGCACGAGTTAGTGTTGGTGTACTGGTTAAGAGAAGGGCACCGATGAGGGTAAGGCCTCGGAAAAGGGTCACGTTCAGGGTTTCGCTTAGGGTTAGGGTTAGGGAATGGGGAAGGATTAGGGTACAGGATAGGGTACGACAATGCTTAAGGGTTAACGTACGTTTGAGGGCATGAGTTAGTGTTTGTGTACTGGTTAAGATTAGGGCATTTGTTAGGGTAGGGCATCGGACGTGGGTCAGGTTTAGGGATGGGGTTAGGGTTAGGGTTAAGGAATGGGGAGGGATTAGGGTATAATTTAGGGAACGAAAACGCTTAAGGTTTAGCGTACGTGTGAGGGCACGAGTTAGTGTTGGTGTCCTGGTTAAGATTAGGGCACGGGTGAGGGTAAGGCTTCGGGTGAGGGTCAGGGTTAGGATTCGTGTTAGGGTTAGGGTTAGGGAATGGGGAGATATTAGGGCAGAGTTCAGGGTACCACAACGCTTAAGGTTTTGCGTACGTGTGAGGTCACTAGTTAGTGTTAGTGTACTGCTTACGATTAGGGCACGGGTGAGGGTAAGGCCTCGGAAGAGGGTCACGTTAAAGGTTAGGGTTAGGGTTAGGGTTAGGGAATGGGGATTGACTAGGGTACAGGTTAGGGTACGGCAATGGCTTAGGGTTAGCGTACGTTAGAGGGCATGGGTTAGTGTTGATGTACTGGTTAAAATTAGGACAGGGGTGAGGGTAAAGTTTCGGGTGAGGGTCATGGTTAGGTTTCAGGTTAGGGTTAGGGTTAGGGAATGGAGAGGGAGTAGGGTACAGGTTAGGGTACCGCTGCGGTTTAGTGTTAGCGTACGTGTGAGGGCATGAGTTACTCTTGGTGTGCTGGTTAAGATTAGGGCACGGGTGAGGTTAAGGCTTCGGGTGAGGGTCAGGGTTAGGATTCGAGTTAGGGTTAGGGTTAGGGAATGGAGAGGGATTAGGGTACAGGTTAGGGTACGACAATGCTTAAGTGTTAGCCTAAGTGTGAGGGCAAGAGTTAGTGTTGGTGTACTGGTTAAGACAAGGGCACCGATGAGGGTAAGGCCTCAGAAAAGGGTCACATTCAGGGTTTCGCTTAGGGTTAGGGTTAGGGAATGGGGAGGGATTAGGGTACAGGATAGGGTACGACAATGCTTAAGGGTTAACGTACGTTTGAAGGCATGAGTTAGTGTTTGTGTACTGGTTAAGATTAGGGCATTGGTTAGGGTAGGGCATCGGACGTGGGTCAGGTTTAGGGATGGGGTTAGGGTTAGGGTTAAGGAATGGGGAGGGATTAGGGTATAATTTAGGGTACGAAAACGCTTAAGGTTTAGCGTACGTGTGAGGGCACGAGTTAGTGTTGGTGTCCTGGTTAAGATTAGGGCACGGGTGAAGGTAAGGTTTCCGGTGAGGGTCAGGGCTAGGATTCGGGTTAGGGTTAGGGTTAGGGAATGGGGAGGGATTAGGGTACAGTTTAGGGTACGACAACGATTAAGGGTTGGCGTACGTGTGAGGGCACGAGTTAGTGTTGGTGTCCTTGTTAAGATTAGGGCACGGGTGAGGGTAAGGTTTCGGGTGAGGGTCAGGGATAGAATTCGGGTTAGGGTTAGGGTTAGGGAATGGGGAGATATTAGGGCACAGTTTAGGGTACCACAACGCTTAAGGTTTAGCATACGTGTGAGGTCACTAGTTAGTGTTAGTGTACTGCTTACGATTAGGGCACGGGTGAGGGTAAGGCCTCGGAAGAGGGTCACGTTAAAGGTTAGGGTTAGGGTTAGGGTTAGGGAATGGGGATTGACTAGGGTACAGGTTAGGGTACGGCAATGGCTTAGGGTTACCGTACGTTAGAGGGCATGGGTTAGTGTTGATGTACTGGTTAAAATTAGGACAGGGGTGAGGGTAAAGTTTCGGGTGAGGGTCATGGTTAGGTTTCAGGTTAGGGTTAGGGTTAGGGAATGGAGAGGGATTAGGGTACAGGTTAGGGTACCGCTGCGGTTTAGTGTTAGCGTACGTGTGAGGGCATGAGTTACTCTTGGTGTGCTGGTTAAGATTAGGGCACGGGTGAGGTTAAGGCTTCGGGTGAGGGTCAGGGTTAGGATTCGAGTTAGGGTTAGGGTTAGGGAATGGAGAGGGATTAGGGTACAGGTTAGGGTACGACAATGCTTAAGTGTTAGCCTAAGTGTGAGGGCAAGAGTTAGTGTTGGTGTACTGGTTAAGACAAGGGCACCGATGAGGGTAAGGCCTCAGAAAAGGGTCACGTTCAGGGTTTCGCTTAGGGTTAGGGTTAGGGAATGGGGAGGGATTAGGGTACAGGATAGGGTACGACAATGCTTAAGGGTTAACGTACGTTTGAAGGCATGAGTTAGTGTTTGTGTACTGGTTAAGATTAGGGCATTGGTTAGGGTAGGGCATCGGACGTGGGTCAGGTTTAGGGATGGGGTTAGGGTTAGGGTTAAGGAATGGGGAGGGATTAGGGTATAATTTAGGGTACGAAAACGCTTAAGGTTTAGCGTACGTGTGAGGGCACGAGTTAGTGTTGGTGTCCTGGTTAAGATTAGGGCACGGGTGAGGGTAAGGCTTCGGGTGAGGGTCAGGGTTAGGATTCGGGTTAGTGTTCGGGTTAGGGAATGGAGAGGGATTAGGGTACAGGTTAGGGTACGACAATGCTTAAGGGTTAGCGTAAGTGTGAGGGCACGAGTTAGTGTTGGTGTACTGGTTAAGAGAAGGGCACCGATGAGGGTAAGGCCTCGGAAAAGGGTCACGTTCAGGGTTTCGCTTATTGTTAGGGTTTCGGAATGGGGAAGGATTAGGGTACAGGATAGGGTACGACAATGCTTAAGGGTTAACGTACATTTGAGGGCATGAGTTAGTGTTTGTGTACTGGTTAAGATTAGGGCATTGGTTAGGGTAGGGCATCGGACGTGGGTCAGGTTTAGGGATGGGGTTAGGGTTAGGGTTAAGGAATGGGGAGGGATTAGGGTATAATTTAGGGTACAAAAACGCTTAAGGTTTAGCGTACGTGTGAGGGCACGAGTTAGTGTTGGTGTCCTGGTTAAGATTAGGGCACGGGTGAGGGTAAGGCTTCGGGTGAGGGTCAGGGTTAGCATTCGGGTTAGGGTTAGGGTTAGGGAATGGGGAGGGATTAGGGTACAGTTTAGGGTACGACAACGAATAAGGGTGGGCGTACGTGTGAGGGCACGAGTTAGTATTGGTGTCCTGGTTAAGATTAGGGCACTGGTGAGAGTAAGGTTTCGGGTGAGGGTCAGGGATAGAATTCGTGTTAGGGTTAGGGTTAGGGAATGGAGAGATATTAGGGCACAGTTTAGGGTACCACAACGCTTAACGTTTAGCGTACATGTGAGGTCACTAGTTAGTGTTAGTGTACTGCTTACGATTAGGGCACGGGTGAGGGTAAGGCCTCGGAAGAGGGTCACGTTAATGGTTAGAGTTTGGGTTAGGGTTAGGGAATGGGGATTGATTAGGGTACAGGTTAGTGTACGGCAATGGCTTAGGGTTAGCATACGTTAGAGGGCATGGGTTAGTGTTGATGTACTGGTTAAAAGTTGGACAGGGGTGAGGGTAAAGTTTCGGGTGAGTGTCATGTTTAGGTTTCAGGTTAGGGTTAGCGTTAGGGAATGGAGAGGGATTAGGTTACAGGTTAGGGTACCGCTGCGGTTTAGTATTAGCGTACATGTGAGGGCACAAGTTAGTCTTGGTGTCCTGGTTAAGATTAGGTCACAGGTGAGGGTAAGGCTTCGGGTGAGGGTCAGGGTTAGGATTCGGGTTAGGGTTAGGGTTCGGGAAAGGAGAGGGATTAGGGTACAGCTTAGGGTACGAAAATGCTTAAGTGTTAGCGTAAGTGTGAGGGCATGAGATAGTGTTGGTGTACTGGTTAAGACAAGGGCACCGATGAGGGTAAGGCCTCCGAAATGGGTCACTTTCAGGGTTTCGCTTAGGGTTAGGGTTTCGGAATAGGGAGGGATTAGGGTACAGGATAGGGTACGACAATGCTTAAGGGTTAACGTACGTTTTTGGGCATGAGATAGTGTTTGTGTACTGGTTAAGTTTAGGGCATTGGTTAGGGTAGGGCATCGGAAGTGGGTCAGGTTTAGGGATGGGGTTAGGGTTAGGGTTAAGGAATGGGGAGGGATTAGGGTACAATTTAGGGTACGACATCGCTTAAGGTTTAGCGTACGTGTGAGGGCACGAGTTAGTGTTGGTGTCCTGGTTAAGATTAGGGCACGGGTGAGGGTAAGGCTTCGGGTGAGGGTCAGGGTTAGGATTCGTGTTAGGGTTAGGGTTAAGGAATGCAGAGCGATTAGGGTACAGCTTAGGGTACGACAGTGCTTAAGGGTTAGCGTTCGTGTGAGGGCACGGGTTAGTGTTAGTGTCCTGGTTAAGATTAGGGCACGGGTGAAGGTAAGGTTTCCGGTGAGGGTCAGGGTTAGGATTCGGGTTAGGGTTTGGGTTAGGGAATGGGGAGGGATTAGGGTACAGTTTAGGGTACGACAACGATTAAGGGTTGGCGTACGTGTGAGGGCACGAGTTAGTGTTGGTGTCCTGGTTAAGATTAGGGCACGGGTGAGGGTAAGGTTTCGGGTGAGGGTCAGGGATAGAATTCGGGTTAGGGTTAGGGTTAGGGAATGGGGAGATATTAGGGCACAGTTTAGGGTACCACAACGCTTAAGGTTTAGCGTACGTGTGAGGTCACTAGTTAGTGTTAGTGTACTGCTTACGATTAGGGCACGGGTGAGGGTAAGGCCTCGGAAGAGGGTCACGTTAAAGGTTAGGGTTAGGGTTAGAGTTAGGGAATGGGGATTGACTAGGGTACAGGTTAGGGTACGGCAATGGATTAGGGTTACCGTACGTTAGAGGGCATGGGTTAGTGTTGATGTACTGGTTAAAATTAGGACAGGGGTGAGGGTAAAGTTTCGGGTGAGGGTCATGGTTAGGTTTCAGGTTAGGGTTAGGGTTAGGGAATGGAGAGGTATTAGGGTACAGGTTAGGGTACCGCTGCGGTTTATTGTTAGCGTACGTGTGAGGGCATGAGTTAGTCTTGGTGTGCTGGTTAAGATTAGGCACGGGTGAGGTTAAGGCTACGGTTGAGGGTCAGGGTTAGGATTCGGGTTAGGGTTCGGGTTAGGGAATGGAGAGGGATTAGGGTACAGGTTAGGGTACGACAATGCTTAAGGGTTAGCGTAAGTGTGAGGGCACGAGTTAGTGTTGGTGTACTGGTTAAGACAAGGGCACCGATGAGGGTAAGGCCTCGGAAAAGGGTCACGTTCAGGGTTTCGCTTAGGGTTAGGGATAGGGAATGGGGAGGGATTAGGGTAGAGGATAGGGTACGACAATGCTTAAGGGTTAACGTACGTTTGAGGGCATGAGTTAGTGTTTGGGTACTGGTTAAGATTAGGGAATTGGTTAGGGTAGGGCATCGGACGTGGGTCAGGTTTAGGGATGGGGTTAGGGTTAGGGTTAAGGAATGGGGAGGGATTAGGGTATAATTTAGGGTACGAAAACGCTTAAGGGTTAGCGTACGCGTGAGGGCACGAGTTAGTGTTGGTGTCCTGGTTAAGATTAGGGCACGGGTGAGGGTAAGGCTTCGGGTGAGGGTCAGGGTTAGGATTCGGGTTAGGGTTAGGGTTAGGGAATGGGGAGGGTTTAGGGTACAGTTTAGGGTACGACAACGATTAACGGTGGGCGTACATGTGAGGGCACGAGTTAGTGTTGGTGTCCTGGTTAAGATTAGGGCACTGGTGAGAGTAAGGTTTCAGGTGAGGGTCAGGGATAGAATTCGGGTTAGGGTTAGGGTTAGGGAATGGGCAGATATTAGGGCACAGTTTAGGGTACCACAACGCTTAAGGTTTAGCGTACGTGTGAGGTCACTAGTTAGTGTTAGTGTACTGCTTACGATTAGGGCACGGGTGAGGGTAAGGCCTCGGAAGAGGGTCACGTTAAAGGTTAGGGTTAGGGTTAGGGTTAGGGAATGGGGATTGACTAGGGTACAGGTTAGGGTACGGCAATGGCTTAGGGTTAGCGTACGTTAGAGGGCATGGGTTAGTGTTGATGTACTGGTTAAAATTAGGACAGGGGTGAGGGTAAAGTTTCGGGTGAGGGTCATGGTTAGGTTTCAGGTTAGGGTTAGGGTTAGGGAATGGAGAGGGATTAGGGTACAGGTTAGGGTACCGCTGCGGTTTAGTGTTACCGTACGTGTGAGGGCACGAGTTAGTCTTGGTGTCCTGGTTAAGATTAGGTCACGGGTGAGGGTAAGGCTTCGGGTGAGGGTCAGGGTTAGGATTCGGGTTAGGGTTCGGGTTAGGGAATGGAGAGGGATTAGGGTACAGGTTAGGGTACGACAATGCTTAAGGGTTATCGTAAGTGTGAGGGCATGAGTTAGTGTTGGTGTACTGGTTAAGACAAGGGCACCGATGAGGGTAAGGCCTCGGAAAAGGGTCACGTTCAGGGTTTCGCTTAGGGTTAGGGTTTCGGAATGGGGAGGGATTAGGGTACAGGATAGGGTACGACAATGCTTAACGGTTAACGTACGTTTTGGGGCATGAGTTAGTGTTTGTGTACTGGTTAAGTTTAGGGCATTGGTTAGGGTAGGGCATCGGAAGTGGGTCAGGTTTAGGGATGGGGTTAGGGTTAGGGTTAAGGAATGGGGAGGGATTAGGGTACAATTTAGGGTACGACAACGCTTAAGGTTTAGCGTACGTGTGAGGGCACGAGTTAGTGTTGGTGTCCTGGTTAAGATTAGGGCATGGGTGAGGGTAAGGCCTCGGAAGAGGGTCACGTTAAAGGTTAGGGTTAGGGTTAGGGTTAGGGAATGGGGATTGACTAGGGTACAGGTTAGGGTACGGCAATGGCTTAGGGTTAGCGTACGTTAGAGGGCATGGGTTAGTGTTGATGTACTGGTTAAAATTAGGACAGGGGTGAGGGTAAAGTTTCGGGTGAGGGTCATGGTTAGGTTTCAGGTTAGGGTTAGGGTTAGGGAATGGAGAGGGAGTAGGGTACAGGTTAGGGTACCGCTGCGGTTTAGTGTTAGCGTACGTGTGAGGGCATGAGTTACTCTTGGTGTGCTGGTTAAGATTAGGGCACGGGTGAGGTTAAGGCTTCGGGTGAGGGTCAGGGTTAGGATTCGAGTTAGGGTTAGGGTTAGGGAATGGAGAGGGATTAGGGTACAGGTTAGGGTACGACAATGCTTAAGTGTTAGCCTAAGTGTGAGGGCAAGAGTTAGTGTTGGTGTACTGGTTAAGACAAGGGCACCGATGAGGGTAAGGCCTCAGAAAAGGGTCACATTCAGGGTTTCGCTTAGGGTTAGGGTTAGGGAATGGGGAGGGATTAGGGTACAGGATAGGGTACGACAATGCTTAAGGGTTAACGTACGTTTGAAGGCATGAGTTAGTGTTTGTGTACTGGTTAAGATTAGGGCATTGGTTAGGGTAGGGCATCGGACGTGGGTCAGGTTTAGGGATGGGGTTAGGGTTAGGGTTAAGGAATGGGGAGGGATTAGGGTATAATTTAGGGTACGAAAACGCTTAAGGTTTAGCGTACGTGTGAGGGCACGAGTTAGTGTTGGTGTCCTGGTTAAGATTAGGGCACGGGTGAAGGTAAGGTTTCCGGTGAGGGTCAGGGCTAGGATTCGGGTTAGGGTTAGGGTTAGGGAATGGGGAGGGATTAGGGTACAGTTTAGGGTACGACAACGATTAAGGGTTGGCGTACGTGTGAGGGCACGAGTTAGTGTTGGTGTCCTTGTTAAGATTAGGGCACGGGTGAGGGTAAGGTTTCGGGTGAGGGTCAGGGATAGAATTCGGGTTAGGGTTAGGGTTAGGGAATGGGGAGATATTAGGGCACAGTTTAGGGTACCACAACGCTTAAGGTTTAGCATACGTGTGAGGTCACTAGTTAGTGTTAGTGTACTGCTTACGATTAGGGCACGGGTGAGGGTAAGGCCTCGGAAGAGGGTCACGTTAAAGGTTAGGGTTAGGGTTAGGGTTAGGGAATGGGGATTGACTAGGGTACAGGTTAGGGTACGGCAATGGCTTAGGGTTACCGTACGTTAGAGGGCATGGGTTAGTGTTGATGTACTGGTTAAAATTAGGACAGGGGTGAGGGTAAAGTTTCGGGTGAGGGTCATGGTTAGGTTTCAGGTTAGGGTTAGGGTTAGGGAATGGAGAGGGATTAGGGTACAGGTTAGGGTACCGCTGCGGTTTAGTGTTAGCGTACGTGTGAGGGCATGAGTTACTCTTGGTGTGCTGGTTAAGATTAGGGCACGGGTGAGGTTAAGGCTTCGGGTGAGGGTCAGGGTTAGGATTCGAGTTAGGGTTAGGGTTAGGGAATGGAGAGGGATTAGGGTACAGGTTAGGGTACGACAATGCTTAAGTGTTAGCCTAAGTGTGAGGGCAAGAGTTAGTGTTGGTGTACTGGTTAAGACAAGGGCACCGATGAGGGTAAGGCCTCAGAAAAGGGTCACGTTCAGGGTTTCGCTTAGGGTTAGGGTTAGGGAATGGGGAGGGATTAGGGTACAGGATAGGGTACGACAATGCTTAAGGGTTAACGTACGTTTGAAGGCATGAGTTAGTGTTTGTGTACTGGTTAAGATTAGGGCATTGGTTAGGGTAGGGCATCGGACGTGGGTCAGGTTTAGGGATGGGGTTAGGGTTAGGGTTAAGGAATGGGGAGGGATTAGGGTATAATTTAGGGTACGAAAACGCTTAAGGTTTAGCGTACGTGTGAGGGCACGAGTTAGTGTTGGTGTCCTGGTTAAGATTAGGGCACGGGTGAGGGTAAGGCTTCGGGTGAGGGTCAGGGTTAGGATTCGGGTTAGTGTTCGGGTTAGGGAATGGAGAGGGATTAGGGTACAGGTTAGGGTACGACAATGCTTAAGGGTTAGCGTAAGTGTGAGGGCACGAGTTAGTGTTGGTGTACTGGTTAAGAGAAGGGCACCGATGAGGGTAAGGCCTCGGAAAAGGGTCACGTTCAGGGTTTCGCTTATTGTTAGGGTTTCGGAATGGGGAAGGATTAGGGTACAGGATAGGGTACGACAATGCTTAAGGGTTAACGTACATTTGAGGGCATGAGTTAGTGTTTGTGTACTGGTTAAGATTAGGGCATTGGTTAGGGTAGGGCATCGGACGTGGGTCAGGTTTAGGGATGGGGTTAGGGTTAGGGTTAAGGAATGGGGAGGGATTAGGGTATAATTTAGGGTACAAAAACGCTTAAGGTTTAGCGTACGTGTGAGGGCACGAGTTAGTGTTGGTGTCCTGGTTAAGATTAGGGCACGGGTGAGGGTAAGGCTTCGGGTGAGGGTCAGGGTTAGCATTCGGGTTAGGGTTAGGGTTAGGGAATGGGGAGGGATTAGGGTACAGTTTAGGGTACGACAACGAATAAGGGTGGGCGTACGTGTGAGGGCACGAGTTAGTATTGGTGTCCTGGTTAAGATTAGGGCACTGGTGAGAGTAAGGTTTCGGGTGAGGGTCAGGGATAGAATTCGTGTTAGGGTTAGGGTTAGGGAATGGAGAGATATTAGGGCACAGTTTAGGGTACCACAACGCTTAACGTTTAGCGTACATGTGAGGTCACTAGTTAGTGTTAGTGTACTGCTTACGATTAGGGCACGGGTGAGGGTAAGGCCTCGGAAGAGGGTCACGTTAATGGTTAGAGTTTGGGTTAGGGTTAGGGAATGGGGATTGATTAGGGTACAGGTTAGTGTACGGCAATGGCTTAGGGTTAGCATACGTTAGAGGGCATGGGTTAGTGTTGATGTACTGGTTAAAAGTTGGACAGGGGTGAGGGTAAAGTTTCGGGTGAGTGTCATGTTTAGGTTTCAGGTTAGGGTTAGCGTTAGGGAATGGAGAGGGATTAGGTTACAGGTTAGGGTACCGCTGCGGTTTAGTATTAGCGTACATGTGAGGGCACAAGTTAGTCTTGGTGTCCTGGTTAAGATTAGGTCACAGGTGAGGGTAAGGCTTCGGGTGAGGGTCAGGGTTAGGATTCGGGTTAGGGTTAGGGTTCGGGAAAGGAGAGGGATTAGGGTACAGCTTAGGGTACGAAAATGCTTAAGTGTTAGCGTAAGTGTGAGGGCATGAGATAGTGTTGGTGTACTGGTTAAGACAAGGGCACCGATGAGGGTAAGGCCTCCGAAATGGGTCACTTTCAGGGTTTCGCTTAGGGTTAGGGTTTCGGAATAGGGAGGGATTAGGGTACAGGATAGGGTACGACAATGCTTAAGGGTTAACGTACGTTTTTGGGCATGAGATAGTGTTTGTGTACTGGTTAAGTTTAGGGCATTGGTTAGGGTAGGGCATCGGAAGTGGGTCAGGTTTAGGGATGGGGTTAGGGTTAGGGTTAAGGAATGGGGAGGGATTAGGGTACAATTTAGGGTACGACATCGCTTAAGGTTTAGCGTACGTGTGAGGGCACGAGTTAGTGTTGGTGTCCTGGTTAAGATTAGGGCACGGGTGAGGGTAAGGCTTCGGGTGAGGGTCAGGGTTAGGATTCGTGTTAGGGTTAGGGTTAAGGAATGCAGAGCGATTAGGGTACAGCTTAGGGTACGACAGTGCTTAAGGGTTAGCGTTCGTGTGAGGGCACGGGTTAGTGTTAGTGTCCTGGTTAAGATTAGGGCACGGGTGAAGGTAAGGTTTCCGGTGAGGGTCAGGGTTAGGATTCGGGTTAGGGTTTGGGTTAGGGAATGGGGAGGGATTAGGGTACAGTTTAGGGTACGACAACGATTAAGGGTTGGCGTACGTGTGAGGGCACGAGTTAGTGTTGGTGTCCTGGTTAAGATTAGGGCACGGGTGAGGGTAAGGTTTCGGGTGAGGGTCAGGGATAGAATTCGGGTTAGGGTTAGGGTTAGGGAATGGGGAGATATTAGGGCACAGTTTAGGGTACCACAACGCTTAAGGTTTAGCGTACGTGTGAGGTCACTAGTTAGTGTTAGTGTACTGCTTACGATTAGGGCACGGGTGAGGGTAAGGCCTCGGAAGAGGGTCACGTTAAAGGTTAGGGTTAGGGTTAGAGTTAGGGAATGGGGATTGACTAGGGTACAGGTTAGGGTACGGCAATGGATTAGGGTTACCGTACGTTAGAGGGCATGGGTTAGTGTTGATGTACTGGTTAAAATTAGGACAGGGGTGAGGGTAAAGTTTCGGGTGAGGGTCATGGTTAGGTTTCAGGTTAGGGTTAGGGTTAGGGAATGGAGAGGTATTAGGGTACAGGTTAGGGTACCGCTGCGGTTTATTGTTAGCGTACGTGTGAGGGCATGAGTTAGTCTTGGTGTGCTGGTTAAGATTAGGCACGGGTGAGGTTAAGGCTACGGTTGAGGGTCAGGGTTAGGATTCGGGTTAGGGTTCGGGTTAGGGAATGGAGAGGGATTAGGGTACAGGTTAGGGTACGACAATGCTTAAGGGTTAGCGTAAGTGTGAGGGCACGAGTTAGTGTTGGTGTACTGGTTAAGACAAGGGCACCGATGAGGGTAAGGCCTCGGAAAAGGGTCACGTTCAGGGTTTCGCTTAGGGTTAGGGATAGGGAATGGGGAGGGATTAGGGTAGAGGATAGGGTACGACAATGCTTAAGGGTTAACGTACGTTTGAGGGCATGAGTTAGTGTTTGTGTACTGGTTAAGATTAGGGAATTGGTTAGGGTAGGGCATCGGACGTGGGTCAGGTTTAGGGATGGGGTTAGGGTTAGGGTTAAGGAATGGGGAGGGATTAGGGTATAATTTAGGGTACGAAAACGCTTAAGGGTTAGCGTACGCGTGAGGGCACGAGTTAGTGTTGGTGTCCTGGTTAAGATTAGGGCACGGGTGAGGGTAAGGCTTCGGGTGAGGGTCAGGGTTAGGATTCGGGTTAGGGTTAGGGTTAGGGAATGGGGAGGGTTTAGGGTACAGTTTAGGGTACGACAACGATTAACGGTGGGCGTACATGTGAGGGCACGAGTTAGTGTTGGTGTCCTGGTTAAGATTAGGGCACTGGTGAGAGTAAGGTTTCAGGTGAGGGTCAGGGATAGAATTCGGGTTAGGGTTAGGGTTAGGGAATGGGCAGATATTAGGGCACAGTTTAGGGTACCACAACGCTTAAGGTTTAGCGTACGTGTGAGGTCACTAGTTAGTGTTAGTGTACTGCTTACGATTAGGGCACGGGTGAGGGTAAGGCCTCGGAAGAGGGTCACGTTAAAGGTTAGGGTTAGGGTTAGGGTTAGGGAATGGGGATTGACTAGGGTACAGGTTAGGGTACGGCAATGGCTTAGGGTTAGCGTACGTTAGAGGGCATGGGTTAGTGTTGATGTACTGGTTAAAATTAGGACAGGGGTGAGGGTAAAGTTTCGGGTGAGGGTCATGGTTAGGTTTCAGGTTAGGGTTAGGGTTAGGGAATGGAGAGGGATTAGGGTACAGGTTAGGGTACCGCTGCGGTTTAGTGTTACCGTACGTGTGAGGGCACGAGTTAGTCTTGGTGTCCTGGTTAAGATTAGGTCACGGGTGAGGTTAAGGCTTCGGGTGAGGGTCAGGGTTAGGATTCGGGTTAGGGTTCGGGTTAGGGAATGGAGAGGGATTAGGGTACAGGTTAGGGTACGACAATGCTTAAGGGTTATCGTAAGTGTGAGGGCATGAGTTAGTGTTGGTGTACTGGTTAAGACAAGGGCACCGATGAGGGTAAGGCCTCGGAAAAGGGTCACGTTCAGGGTTTCGCTTAGGGTTAGGGTTTCGGAATGGGGAGGGATTAGGGTACAGGATAGGGTACGACAATGCTTAACGGTTAACGTACGTTTTGGGGCATGAGTTAGTGTTTGTGTACTGGTTAAGTTTAGGGCATTGGTTAGGGTAGGGCATCGGAAGTGGGTCAGGTTTAGGGATGGGGTTAGGGTTAGGGTTAAGGAATGGGGAGGGATTAGGGTACAATTTAGGGTACGACAACGCTTAAGGTTTAGCGTACGTGTGAGGGCACGAGTTAGTGTTGGTGTCCTGGTTAAGATTAGGGCACGGGTGAGGGCAAGGCTTCGGGTGAGGGTCAGGGATAGAATTCGGGTTAGGGTTAGGGTTAGGGAATGGGGAGATATTAGGGCACAGTTTAGGGTACCACAACGCTTAAGGTTTAGCGTACGTGTGAGGTCACTAGTTAGTGTTAGTGTACTGCTTACGATTAGGGCACGGGTGAGGGTAAGGCCTCGGAAGAGGGTCACGTTAAAGGTTAGGGTTAGGGTTAGGGTTAGGGAATGGGGATTGACTAGGGTACAGGTTAGGGTACGGCAATGGCTTAGGGTTAGCGTACGTTAGAGGGCATAGGTTAGTGTTGATGTACTGGTTAAAATTAGGACAGGGGTGAGGGTAAAGTTTCGGGTGAGGGTCATGGTTAGGTTTCAGGTTAGGGTTAGGGTTAGGGAATGGAGAGGTATTAGGGTACAGGTTAAGGTACCGCTGCGGTTTAGTGTTAGCGTACGTGTGAGGGCATGAGTTAGTCTTGGTGTGCTGGTTAAGATTAGGGCATGGGTGAGTTTAAGGATTCGGGTGAGGGTCAGGGTTACGATTCGAGTTAGGGTTAGGATTAGGGAATGGAGAGGGATTAGGGTACAGGTTAGGGTACGACAATGCTTAAGTATTAGCCTAAGTGTGAGGGCAAGAGTTAGTGTTGGTGTACTGGTTAAGACAAGGGCACCGATGAGGGTAAGGCCTCAGAAAAGGGTCACGTTCAGGGTTTCGCTTAGGGTTAGGGTTAGGGAATGGGGAGGGATTAGGGTACAGGATAGGGTACGACAATGCTTAAGGGTTAACGTACGTTTGAAGGCATGAGTTAGTGTTTGTGTACTGGTTAAGATTAGGGCATTGGTTAGGGTAGGGCATCGGACGTGGGTCAGGTTTAGGAATGGGTTTAGGGTTAGGGTTAAGGAATGGGGAGGGATTAGGGTTTAATTTAGGGTACGACAACGTTTAAGGTTTAGTGTACGTGTGAGGGCACGAGTTAGTGTTGGTGTCCTGGTTAAGACTAGGGCACGGGTGAGGGTAAGGCTTCGGGTGAGGGTCAGGGATAGGATTCGTGTTAGGGTTAGGGTTAAGGAATGCAGAGGGATTAGGGTACAGCTTAGGGTACGACAGTGCTTAAGGGTTAGTGTTCGTGTGAGGGCAAGGGTTAGTGTTAGTGTCCTGCTTAAGATTAGGGCACGGGTGAGGGTAAGGCTTCAGGTGAGGGTCAGGGTTAGGATTCGGGTTAGGGTTATTGTTAGGGAATGGGGAGGGATTAGGGTACAGTTTAGGGTACGACAACGATTAAGGGTTGGCGTACGTGTGAGGGCACGAGTTAGTGTTGGTGTCCTGGTTCAGATTAGGGCACGGGTGAGGGTAAGGTTTCGGGTGAGGGTCAGGGATAGAATTCGGGTTAGGGTTAGGGTTAGGGAATGGGGAGATATTAGGGCACAGTTTAGGGTACCACAACGCTTAAGGTTTAGCGTACGTGTGAGGTCACTAGTTAGTGTTAGTGTACTGCTTACGATTAGGGCACGGGTGAGGGTAAGGCCTCGGAAGAGGGTCACGTTAAAGGTTAGGGTTAGGGTTAGGGTTAGGGAATGGGGATTGACTAGGGTACAGGTTAGGGTACGGCAATGGCTTAGGGTTACCGTACGTTAGAGGGCATGGGTTAGTGTTGATGTACTGGTTAAAATTAGGACAGGGGTGAGGGTAAAGTTTCGGGTGAGGGTCATGGTTAGGTTTCAGGTTAGGGTTAGGGTTAGGGAATGGAGAGGGATTAAGGTACAGGTTAGGGTACCGCTGCGGTTTAGTGTTAGCGTACGTGTGAGGGCACGAGTTAGTCTTGGTGTCCTGGTTAAGATTAGGGCACGGGTGAGGGTAAGGCTTCGGGTGAGGGTCAGTGTTAGGATTCGAGTTAGGGTTCGGGTTAGGGAATGGAGAGGGATTAGGGTACAGGTTAGGTTACGACAATGCTTAAGGGTTAGCGTAAGTGTGAGGGCACGAGTTCGTGTTGGTGTACTGGTTAAGAGAAGGGCACCGATGAGGGTAAGGCCTCAGAAAAGGGTCACGTTCAGGGTTTCGCTTAGGGTTAGGGTTTCGGAATGGGGAAGGATTAGGGTACAGGATAGGGTACGACAATGCTTAAGGGTTAACGTACGTTTGAGGGCATGAGTTAGTGTTTGTGTACTGGTTAAGATTAGGGCATTGGTTAGGGTAGGGCATCGGACGTGGGTCAGGTTTAGGGATGGGGTTAGGGTTAGGGTTAAGGAATGGGGAGGGATTAGGGTATAATTTAGGGTACGAAAACGCTTAAGGTTTAGCGTACGTGTGAGGGCACGAGTTAGTGTTGGTGTCCTGGTTAAGATTAGGGCACGGGTGAGGGTAAGGCTTCGGGTGAGGGTCAGGGTTAGGATTCGGGTTAGGGTAAGGGTTAGGGAATGGGGAGATATTAGGGCACAGTTTAGGGTACCACAACGCTTAAGGTTTTGCGTACGTGTGAGGTCACTAGTTAGTGTTAGTGTACTGCTTACGATTAGGGCACGGGTGAGGGTAAGGCCTCGGAAGAGGGTCACGTTAAAGGTTAGGGTTAGGGTTAGGGTTAGGGAATGGGGATTGACTAGGGTACAGGTTAGGGTACGGCAATGGCTTAGGGTTAGCGTACGTTAGAGGGCATGGGTTAGTGTTGATGTACTGGTTAAAATTAGGACAGGGGTGAGGGTAAAGTTTCGGGTGAGGGTCATGGTTAGGTTTCAGGTTAGGGTTAGGGTTAGGGAATGGAGAGGGATTAGGGTACAGGTTAGGGTACCGCTGCGGTTTAGTGTTAGCGTACGTGTGAGGGCATGAGTTACTCTTGGTGTGCTGGTTAAGATTAGGGCACGGGTGAGGTTAAGGCTTCGGGTGAGGGTCAGGGTTAGGATTCGAGTTAGGGTTCGGGTTAGGGAATGGAGAGGGATTAGGGTACAGGTTAGGGTACGACAATGCTTAAGTGTTAGCCTAAGTGTGAGGGCAAGAGTTAGTGTTGGTGTACTGGTTAAGACAAGGGCACCGATGAGGGTAAGGCCTCAGAAAAGGGTCACGTTCAGGGTTTCGCTTAGGGTTAGGGTTAGGGAATGGGGAGGGATTAGGGTACAGGATAGGGTACGACAATGCTTAAGGGTTAACGTACGTTTGAAGGCATGAGTTAGTGTTTGTGTACTGGTTAAGATTAGGGCATTGGTTAGGGTAGGGCATCGGACGTGGGTCAGGTTTACGGATGGGGTTAGGGTTAGGGTTAAGGAATGGGGAGGGATTAGGGTATAATTTAGGGTACGAAAACGCTTAAGGTTTAGCGTACGTGTGAGGGCACGAGTTAGTGTTGGTGTCCTGGTTAAGATTAGGGCACGGGTGAAGGTAAGGTTTCCGGTGAGGGTCAGGGTTAGGATTCGGGTTAGGGTTAGGGTTAGGGAATGGGGAGCGATTAGGGTACAGTTTAGGGTACGACAACGATTAAGGGTTGGCGTACGTGTGAGGGCACGAGTTAGTGTTGGTGTCCTGGTTAAGATTAGGGCACGGGTGAGGGTAAGGTTTCGGGTGAGGGTCAGGGATAGAATTCGGGTTAGGGTTAGGGTTAGGGAATGGGGAGATATTAGGGCACAGTTTAGGGTATCACAACGCTTAAGGTTTAGCGTACGTGTGAGGTCACTAGTTAGTGTTAGTGTACTGCTTACGATTAGGGCACGGGTGAGGGTAAGGCCTCGGAAGAGGGTCACGTTAAAGGTTAGGGTTAGGGTTAGGGTTAGGGAATGGGGATTGACTAGGGTACAGGTTAGGGTACGGCAATGGCTTAGGGTTACCGTACGTTAGAGGGCATGGGTTAGTGTTGATGTACTGGTTCAAATTAGGACAGGGGTGAGGGTAAAGTTTCGGGTGAGGTTCATGGTTAGGTTTCAGGTTAGGGTTAGGGTTAGGGAATGGAGAGGGATTAGGGTACAGGTTAGGGTACCGTTGCGGTTTAGTGTTAGCGTACGTGTGAGGGCACGAGTTAGTCTTGGTGTCCTGGTTAAGATTAGGTCACGGGTGAGGGTAAGGCTTCGGGTGAGGGTCAGTGTTAGGATTCGAGTTAGGGTTCGGGTTAGGGAATGGAGAGGGATTAGGGTACAGGTTAGGTTACGACAATGCTTAAGGGTTAGCGTAAGTGTGAGGGCACGAGTTAGTGTTGGTGTACTGGTTAAGAGAAGGGCACCGATTAGGGTAAGGCCTCATAAAAGGGTCACGTTCAGGGTTTCGCTTAGGGTTAGGGTTTCGGAATGGGGAGGGATTAGGGTACAGGATAGGGTACGACAATGCTTAAGGGTTAACGTACGTTTGAGGGCATGAGTTAGTGTTTGTGTACTGGTTAAGATTAGGGCATTGGTTAGGGTAGGGCATCGGACGTGGGTCAGGTTTAGGGATGGGGTTAGGGTTAGGGTTAAGGAATGGGGAGGGATTAGGGTATAATTTAGGGTACGAAAACGCTTAAGGTTTAGCGTACGTGTGAGGGCACGAGTTAGTGTTGGTGTCCTGGTTAAGATTAGGGCACGGGTGAGGGTAAGGCTTCGGGTGAGGGTCAGGGTTAGGATTCGGGTTAGGGTTAGGGTTAGGGAATGGGGAGATATTAGGGCACAGTTTAGGGTACCACAACGCTTAAGGTTTTGCGTACGTGTGAGGTCACTAGTTAGTGTTAGTGTACTGCTTACGATTAGGGCACGGGTGAGGGTAAGGCCTCGGAAGAGGGTCACGTTAAAGGTTAGGGTTAGGGTTAGGGTTAGGGAATGGGGATTGACTAGGGTACAGGTTAGGGTACGGCAATGGCTTAGGGTTAGCGTACGTTAGAGGGCATGGGTTAGTGTTGATGTACTGGTTAAAATTAGGACAGGGGTGAGGGTAAAGTTTCGGGTGAGGGTCATGGTTAGGTTTCAGGTTAGGGTTAGGGTTAGGGAATGGAGAGGGATTAGGGTACAGGTTAGGGTACCGCTGCGGTTTAGTGTTAGCGTACGTGTGAGGGCATGAGTTACTCTTGGTGTGCTGGTTAAGATTAGGGCACGGGTGAGGTTAAGGCTTCGGGTGAGGGTCAGGGTTAGGATTCGAGTTAGGGTTAGGGTTAGGGAATGGAGAGGGATTAGGGTACAGGTTAGGGTACGACAATGCTTAAGTGTTAGCCTAAGTGCGAGGGCAAGAGTTAGTGTTGGTGTACTGGTTAAGACAAGGGCACCGATGAGGGTAAGGCCTCAGAAAAGGGTCACGTTCAGGGTTTTGCTTAGGGTTAGGGTTAGGGAATGGGGAGGGATTAGGGTACAGGATAGGGTACGACAATGCTTAAGGGTTAACGTACGTTTGAAGGCATGAGTTAGTGTTTGTGTACTGGTTAAGATTAGGGCATTGGTTAGGGTAGGGCATCGCACGTGGGTCAGGTTTAGGGATGGGGTTAGGGTTAGGGTTAAGGAATGGGGAGGGATTAGGGTATAATTTAGGGTACGAAAACGCTTAAGGTTTAGCGTACGTGTGAGGGCACGAGTTAGTGTTGGTGTCCTGGTTAAGATTAGGGCACGGGTGAGGGTAAGGCTTCGGGTGAGGGTCAGGGTTAGGATTCGGGTTAGGGTTCGGGTTAGGGAATGGAGAGGGATTAGGGTACAGGTTAGGGTACGACAATGCTTAAGGGTTAGCGTAAGTGTGAGGGCACGAGTTAGTGTTGGTGTACTGGTTAAGAGAAGGGCACCGATGAGGGTAAGGCCTCGGAAAAGGGTCACGTTCAGGGTTTCGCTTAGGGTTAGGGTTTCGGAATGGGGAAGGATTAGGGTACAGGATAGGGTAGGACAATGCTTAAGGGTTAACGTACATTTGAGGGCATGAGTTAGTGTTTGTGTACTGGTTAAGATTAGGGCATTGGTTAGGGTAGGGCATCGGACGTGGGTCAGGTTTAGGGATGGGGTTAGGGTTAGGGTTAAGGAATGGGGAGGGATTAGGGTATAATTTAGGGTACAAAAACGCTTAAGGTTTAGCGTACGTGTGAGGGCACGAGTTAGTGTTGGTGTCCTGGTTAAGATTAGGGCACGGGTGAGGGTAAGGCTTCGGGTGAGGGTCAGGGTTAGCATTCGGGTTAGGGTTAGGGTTAGGGAATGGGGAGGGAGTAGGGTACAGTTTAGGGTACGACAATGATTAATGGTGGGCGTACGTGTGAGGGCACGAGTTAGTATTGGTGTCCTGTTTAAGATTAGGGCACTGGTGAGAGTAAGGTTTCGGGTGAGGGTCAGGGATAGAATTCGGGTTAGGGTTAGGGTTAGGGAATGGGGAGATATTAGGGCACAGTTTAGGGTACCACAACGCTTAACGTTTAGCGTACATGTGAGGTCACTAGTTAGTGTTAGTGTACTGCTTACGATTAGGGCACGGGTGAGGGTAAGGCCTCGGAAGAGGGTCACGTTAAGGGTTAGAGTTTGGGTTAGGGTTAGGGAATGGGGATTGATTAGGGTACAGTTTAGTGTACGGCAATGGCTTAGGGTTAGCATACGTTAGAGGGCATGGGTTAGTGTTGATGTACTGGTTAAAATTTGGACAGGGGTGAGGGTAAAGTTTCGGGTGAGTGTCATGTTTAGGTTTCAGGTTAGGGTTAGCGTTAGGGAATGGAGAGGGATTAGGTTACAGGTTAGGGTACCGCTGCGGTTTAGTGTTAGCGTACATGTGAGGGCACAAGTTAGTCTTGGTGTCCTGGTTAAGATTAGGTCACAGGTGAGGGTAAGGCTTCGGGTGAGGGTCAGGGTTAGGATTCGGGTTAGGGTTAGGGTTCGGGAAAGGAGAGGGATTAGGGTACAGCTTAGGGTACGAAAATGCTTAAGTGTTAGCGTAAGTGTGAGGGCATGAGATAGTGTTGGTGTACTGGTTAAGACAAGGGCACCGATGAGGGTAAGGCCTCCGAAATGGGTCACTTTCAGGGTTTCGCTTAGGGTTAGGGTTTCGGAATAGGGAGGGATTAGGGTACAGGATAGGGTACGACAATGCTTAAGGGTTAACGTACGTTTTTGGGCATGAGTTAGTGTTTGTGTACTGGTTAAGTTTAGGGCATTGGTTAGGGTAGGGCATCGGAAGTGGGTCAGGTTTAGGGATGGGGTTAGGGTTAGGGTTAAGGAATGGGGAGGGATTAGGGTACAATTTAGGGTACGACATCGCTTAAGGTTTAGCGTACGTGTGAGGGCACGAGTTAGTGTTGGTGTCCTGGTTAAGATTAGGGCACGGGTGAGGGTAAGGCTTCGGGTGAGGGTCAGGGTTAGGATTCGTGTTAGGGTTAGGGTTAAGGAATGCAGAGGGATTAGGGTACAGCTTAGGGTACGACAGTGCTTAAGGGTTAGCGTTCGTGTGAGGGCACGGGTTAGTGTTAGTGTCCTGGTTAAGATTAGGGCACGGGTGAAGGTAAGGTTTCTGGTGAGGGTCAGGGTTAGGATTCGGGTTAGGGTTAGGGTTAGGGAATGGGGAGGGATTAGGGTACAGTTAAGGGTACGACAACGATTAAGGGTTGGCGTACGTGTGAGGGCACGAGTTAGTGTTGGTGTCCTGGTTAAGATTAGGGCACGGGTGAGGGTAAGGTTTCGGGTGAGGGTCAGGGATAGAATTCGGGTTAGGGTTAGGGTTAGGGAATGGGGAGATATTAGGGCACAGTTTAGGGTACCACAACGCTTAAGGTTTAGCGTACGTGTGAGGTCACTAGTTAGTGTTAGTGTACTGCTTACGATTAGGGCACGGGTGAGAGTAAGGCCTCGGAAGAGGGTCACGTTAAAGGTTAGGGTTAGGGTTAGGGTTAGGGAATGGGGATTGACTAGGGTACAGGTTAGGGTACGGCAATGGCTTAGGGTTACCGTACGTTAGAGGGCATGGGTTAGTGTTGATGTACTGGTTAAAATTAGGACAGGGGTGAGGGTAAAGTTTCGGGTGAGGGTCATGGTTAGGTTTCAGGTTAGGGTTAGGGTTAGGGAATGGAGAGGGATTAGGGTACAGGTTAGGGTACCGCTGCGGTTTAGTGTTAGCGTACGTGTGAGGGCACGAGTTAGTCTTGGTGTCCTGGTTAAGATTAGGGCACGGGTGAGGGTAAGGCTTCGGGTGAGGGTCAGTGTTAGGATTCGAGTTAGGGTTCGGGTTAGGGAATGGAGAGGGATTAGGGTACAGGTTAGGTTACGACAATGCTTAAGGGTTAGCGTAAGTGTGAGGGCACGAGTTAGTGTTGGTGTACTGGTTAAGAGAAGGGCACCGATGAGGGTAAGGCCTCGGAAAAGGGTCACGTTCAGGTTTTCGCTTAGGGTTAGGGTTAGGGAATGGGGAGGGATTAGGGTAGAGGATAGGGTACGACAATGCTTAAGGGTTAACGTACGTTTGAGGGCATGAGTTTGTGTTTGTGTACTGGTTAAGATTAGGGCATTGGTTAAGGTAGGGTATCGGACGTGGGTCAGGTTTAGGGATGGGGTTAGGGTTAGGGTTAAGGAATGGGGAGGGATTAGGGTATAATTTAGGGTACGACAACGCTTAAGGTTTAGCATACGTGTGAGGGCACCAGTTACTGTTGGTGTCCTGGTTAAGATTAGGGCACGGGTGAGGGTAAGGCTTCGGGTGAGGATCAGGGTTAGGATTCGGGTTAGGGTTAGGGTTAGGGAATGGGGAGGGATTAGGGTACAGTTTAGGGTACGACAACGATTAAGGGTGGGCGTACGTGTGAGGGCACGAGTTAGTGTTGGTGTCCTGGTTAAGACTAGGGCACGGGTGAGTGTAAGGCTTCTTGTGAGGGTCAGGGATAGGATTCGTGTTAGGGTTAGGGTTAAGGAATGCAGAGGGATTAGGGTACAGCTTTGGGTACGACAGTGGTTAAGGGTTAGTGTTCGTGTGAGGGCAAGGGTTAGTGTTAGTGTCCTGGTTAAGATTAGGGCACGGGTGAGGGTAAGGCTTCAGGTGAGGGTCAGGGATAGGATTCGGGTTAGGGTTAGGGTTAGGGAATGGGGAGGGATAAGGGTACAGTTTAGGGTACGACAACGATTAAGGGTTAGCGTACGTGTGAGGGCACGAGTTAGTGTTGGTGTCCTGGTTAAGATTAGGGCACGGGTGAGGGTAAGGTTTCGGGTGAGGGTCAGGGATAGAATTCGGGTTAGGGTTAGGGTTAGGGAATGGGGAGATATTAGGGCACAATTTAGGGTACCACAACGCTTAAGGTTTAGCATACGTGTGAGGTCACTAATTAGTGTTAGTGTACTGCTTACGATTAGGGCACGGGTGAGGTTAAGGCCTCGGAAGAGGGTCACGTTAAGGTTTAGGGTTAGGTTTAGGGTTAGGGAATGAGGATTAATAAGGGTACAGGTTAGGGTACGGCAATGGCTTAGGGTTAGCATACGTTAGAGGGCATGGGTTAGTGTTGATGTACTGGTTAAAATTAGGACACGGGTGAGGGTAAAGTTTCCGGTGAGTGTCATGGTTAGGTTTCAGGTTAGGGTTAGGGTTAGGGAATGGAGAGGGATTAGGGTACAGGTTAGGGTACGACAATGCTTAAGGGTTAGCGTAAGTGTGAGGGCACGAGTTAGTGTTGGTGTATTGGTTAAGACAAAGGCAGCTATGCGGGTAAGGCCTCGGAAAAGGGTCACGTTCAGGGTTTCGCTTAGGGTTAGGGTTAGGGAATGGGGAGGGATTAGGGTACAGGTTAGGGTACGACAGTGCTTAAGGGTTAACGTACGTTTGAGGGCATGAGGTAGTGTTTGTGTACTGGTTAAGATTAGGGCATTGGTTACGGTAGGGCATTGGACGTGGGTCAGGTTTAGGGATGGGGTTAGGGTTAGGGTTAAGGAATGGGGAGGGATTAGGGTACAATTTAGGGTACGACAAGCTTAAGGTTTAGCGTACGTTTGAGGTCACTAGGTAGTGTTAGTGTACTGCTTACGATTAGGGCACGGGTGAGGATAAGGCCTCGGAAGAGGGTCACGTTAAGGGTTAGGGTTAGGGTTATGGTTAGGGAGTTGGGATTGATTAGGGTACAGGTTAGTGTACGGCAACGGCTTAGGGTTTGCGCACGTTAGAGGGCATGAGTTAGTGTTGATGTACTGGTTAAAATTAGGACAGGGGTGAGGGTAAAGTTTCGGGTGAGTGTCATGGTTAGGTTTCAGGTTAGGGTTAGGGTTAGGGAATGGAGAAGGGTTACGGTACAGGTTAGGGTACCGCTGCGGTTTAGTGTTAATGTACATGTGAGGGCACAAGTTAGTCTTGGTGTCCTGGTTAAGATTAGGTCACATATGAGGTTAAGGCTTCGGGTGAGGGTCAGGGTTGGGATTCGGGTTAGGGTTAGGGTTCGGGAAAGGAGAGGGATTAGGGTACAGGTTAGGGTACGACAATGCTTAAGGTTTAGCGTAAGTGTGAGGGCATGAGTTAGTGTTGGTGTACTGGTTAAGACAAGGGCACAGATGAGGGTAAGGCATCGGGAAAGGGTCACGTTCAGGGTTTCGCTTAGGGTTAGGGTTTCGGAATGGGGAGGGATTAGGGTACAGGATAGGGTACGATAATGCTTAAGGGTTAACGTACGTTTTTGGGCATGAGTTAGTGTTTGTGTACTGGTTAAGATTAGGGCATTGGTTAGGGTAGGGCATCGGAAGTGGGTCAGGTTTAGGGATGGGGTTAGGGTTAGGGTTAAGGAATGGGGAGGGATTAGGGTACAATTTAGGGTACGACAACGCTTAAGGTTTAGCGTACGTGTGAGGGCACGAGTTAGTGTTGGTGTCCTGGTTAAGATTAGGGCACGGGTGAGGGTAAGGCTTCGGGTGAGGGTCAGGGTTAGGATTCGTGTTAGGGTTAAGGTTAAGGAATGCAGAGGGATTAGTGTAGAGCTTAGGGTACGACAGTGCTTAAGGGTTAGCGTTCGTGTGAGGCCAAGGGTTAGTGTTAGTGTCCTGGTTAAGATTAGGGCACGGGTGAGGGTAAGGATTCAGGTGAGGGTCAGGGTTAGTATTCGTGTTAGGGTTAGGGTTAGGGAATGGGGAGGGATTAGGGTACCGTTTAGGGTACGACAACGATTAAGGGTTGGCGTACGTGTGAGGGCACGAGTTAGTGTTGGTGTCCTGGTTAAGATTAGGGCACGGGTGAGGGTAAGGTTTCGGGTGAGGGTCAGGGATAAAATTCGGGTTAGGGTTAGGGTTAGGGAATGGGGAGATATTAGGGCACAGTTTAGGGTACCACAACGCTTAAGGTTTAGCGTACGTGTGAGGTCACTAGGTAGTGTTAGTGTACTGCTTACGATTAGGGCACGGGTGAGGGTAAGGCCTCGGAAGAGGGTCACGTTAAGGGTTAGGGTTAGGGTTAGGGTTAGGGAATGGGGATTGACTACGGTACAGGTTACGGTACGGCAATGGCTTAGGGTTAGCGTACGTTAGAGGGCATGGGTTAGTGTTGATGTACTGGTTAAAATTAGGACAGGGGTGAGGGTAAAGTTTCGGGTGAGGGTCATGGTTAGGTTTCAGGTTAGGGTTAGGGTTAGGGAATGGAGAGGGATTAGGGTACAGGTTAGGGTACCGCTGCGGTTTAGTGTTAGCGTACGTGTGAGGGCATGAGTTACTCTTGGTGTGCTGGTTAAGATTAGGGCACGGGTGAGGTTAAGGCTTCGGGTGAGGGTCAGGGTTAGGATTCGAGTTAGGGTTAGGGTTAGGGAATGGAGAGGGATTAGGGTACAGGTTAGGGTACGACAATGCTTAAGTGTTAGCCTAAGTGTGAGGGCAAGAGTTAGCGTTGGTGTACTGGTTAAGACAAGGGCACCGATGAGGGTAAGGCCTCAGAAAAGTGTCACGTTCAGGGTTTCGCTTAGGGTTAGGGTTAGGGAATGGGGAGGGATTAGGGTACAGGATAGGGTACGACAATGCTTAAGGGTTAACGTACGTTTGAAGGCATGAGTTAGTGTTTGTGTACTGGTTAAGATTAGGGCATTGGTTAGGGTAGGGCATCGCACGTGGGTCAGGTTTAGGGATGGGGTTAGGGTTAGGGTTAAGGAATGGGGAGGGATTAGGGTATAATTTAGGGTACGAAAACGCTTAAGGTTTAGCGTACGTGTGAGGGCACGAGTTAGTGTTGGTGTCCTGGTTAAGATTAGGGCACGGGTGAGGGTAAGGCTTCGGGTGAGGGTCAGGGTTAGGATTCGGGTTAGGGTTCGGGTTAGGGAATGGAGAGGGATTAGGGTACAGGTTAGGGTACGACAATGCTTAAGGGTTAGCGTAAGTGTGAGGGCACGAGTTAGTGTTGGTGTACTGGTTAAGAGAAGGGCACCGATGAGGGTAAGGCCTCGGAAAAGGGTCACGTTCAGGGTTTCGCTTAGGGTTAGGGTTTCGGAATGGGGAAGGATTAGGGTACAGGATAGGGTAGGACAATGCTTAAGGGTTAACGTACATTTGAGGGCATGAGTTAGTGTTTGTGTACTGGTTAAGATTAGGGCATTGGTTAGGGTAGGGCATCGGACGTGGGTCAGGTTTAGGGATGGGGTTAGGGTTAGGGTTAAGGAATGGGGAGGGATTAGGGTATAATTTAGGGTACAAAAACGCTTAAGGTTTAGCGTACGTGTGAGGGCACGAGTTAGTGTTGGTGTCCTGGTTAAGATTAGGGCACGGGTGAGGGTAAGGCTTCGGGTGAGGGTCAGGGTTAGCATTCGGGTTAGGGTTAGGGTTAGGGAATGGGGAGGGAGTAGGGTACAGTTTAGGGTACGACAATGATTAATGGTGGGCGTACGTGTGAGGGCACGAGTTAGTATTGGTGTCCTGGTTAAGATTAGGGCACTGGTGAGAGTAAGGTTTCGGGTGAGGGTCAGGGATAGAATTCGGGTTAGGGTTAGGGTTAGGGAATGGGGAGATATTAGGGCACAGTTTAGGGTACCACAACGCTTAACGTTTAGCGTACATGTGAGGTCACTAGTTAGTGTTAGTGTACTGCTTACGATTAGGGCACGGGTGAGGGTAAGGCCTCGGAAGAGGGTCACGTTAAGGGTTAGAGTTTGGGTTAGGGTTAGGGAATGGGGATTGATTAGGGTACAGTTTAGTGTACGGCAATGGCTTAGGGTTAGCATACGTTAGAGGGCATGGGTTAGTGTTGATGTACTGGTTAAAATTTGGACAGGGGTGAGGGTAAAGTTTCGGGTGAGTGTCATGTTTAGGTTTCAGGTTAGGGTTAGCGTTAGGGAATGGAGAGGGATTAGGTTACAGGTTAGGGTACCGCTGCGGTTTAGTGTTAGCGTACATGTGAGGGCACAAGTTAGTCTTGGTGTCCTGGTTAAGATTAGGTCACAGGTGAGGGTAAGGCTTCGGGTGAGGGTCAGGGTTAGGATTCGGGTTAGGGTTAGGGTTCGGGAAAGGAGAGGGATTAGGGTACAGCTTAGGGTACGAAAATGCTTAAGTGTTAGCGTAAGTGTGAGGGCATGAGATAGTGTTGGTGTACTGGTTAAGACAAGGGAACCGATGAGGGTAAGGCCTCCGAAATGGGTCACTTTCAGGGTTTCGCTTAGGGTTAGGGTTTCGGAATAGGGAGGGATTAGGGTACAGGATAGGGTACGACAATGCTTAAGGGTTAACGTACGTTTTTGGGCATGAGTTAGTGTTTGTGTACTGGTTAAGTTTAGGGCATTGGTTAGGGTAGGGCATCGGAAGTGGGTCAGGTTTAGGGATGGGGTTAGGGTTAGGGTTAAGGAATGGGGAGGGATTAGGGTACAATTTAGGGTACGACATCGCTTAAGGTTTAGCGTACGTGTGAGGGCACGAGTTAGTGTTGGTGTCCTGGTTAAGATTAGGGCACGGGTGAGGGTAAGGCTTCGGGTGAGGGTCAGGGTTAGGATTCGTGTTAGGGTTAGGGTTAAGGAATGCAGAGGGATTAGGGTACAGCTTAGGGTACGACAGTGCTTAAGGGTTAGCGTTCGTGTGAGGGCACGGGTTAGTGTTAGTGTCCTGGTTAAGATTAGGGCACGGGTGAAGGTAAGGTTTCTGGTGAGGGTCAGGGTTAGGATTCGGGTTAGGGTTAGGGTTAGGGAATGGGGAGGGATTAGGGTACAGTTAAGGGTACGACAACGATTAAGGGTTGGCGTACGTGTGAGGGCACGAGTTAGTGTTGGTGTCCTGGTTAAGATTAGGGCACGGGTGAGGGTAAGGTTTCGGGTGAGGGTCAGGGATAGAATTCGGGTTAGGGTTAGGGTTAGGGAATGGGGAGATATTAGGGCACAGTTTAGGGTACCACAACGCTTAAGGTTTAGCGTACGTGTGAGGTCACTAGTTAGTGTTAGTGTACTGCTTACGATTAGGGCACGGGTGAGGGTAAGGCCTCGGAAGAGGGTCACGTTAAAGGTTAGGGTTAGGGTTAGGGTTAGGGAATGGGGATTGACTAGGGTACAGGTTAGGGTACGGCAATGGCTTAGGGTTACCGTACGTTAGAGGGCATGGGTTAGTGTTGATGTACTGGTTAAAATTAGGACAGGGGTGAGGGTAAAGTTTCGGGTGAGGGTCATGGTTAGGTTTCAGGTTAGGGTTAGGGTTAGGGA
Organism: Inia geoffrensis; assembly: GCA_036417435.1. Classification (NCBI taxonomy): domain Eukaryota; kingdom Metazoa; phylum Chordata; class Mammalia; order Artiodactyla; family Iniidae; genus Inia; species Inia geoffrensis. Next base: position 223,517 of record JAZAQT010000378.1, read on the forward strand.
ATGGAGAGGGATTAGGGTACAGGTTAGGGTACCGCTGCGGTTTAGTGTTAGCGTACGTGTGAGGGCACGAGTTAGTCTTGGTGTCCTGGTTAAGATTAGGGCACGGGTGAGGGTAAGGCTTCGGGTGAGGGTCAGTGTTAGGATTCGAGTTAGGGTTCGGGTTAGGGAATGGAGAGGGATTAGGGTACAGGTTAGGTTACGACAATGCTTAAGGGTTAGCGTAAGTGTGAGGGCACGAGTTAGTGTTGGTGTACTGGTTAAGAGAAGGGCACCGATGAGGGTAAGGCCTCGGAAAAGGGTCACGTTCAGGTTTTCGCTTAGGGTTAGGGTTAGGGAATGGGGAGGGATTAGGGTAGAGGATAGGGTACGACAATGCTTAAGGGTTAACGTACGTTTGAGGGCATGAGTTTGTGTTTGTGTACTGGTTAAGATTAGGGCATTGGTTAGGGTAGGGCATCGGACGTGGGTCAGGTTTAGGGATGGGGTTAGGGTTAGGGTTAAGGAATGGGGAGGGATTAGGGTATAATTTAGGGTACGACAACGCTTAAGGTTTAGCATACGTGTGAGGGCACCAGTTACTGTTGGTGTCCTGGTTAAGATTAGGGCACGGGTGAGGGTAAGGCTTCGGGTGAGGATCAGGGTTAGGATTCGGGTTAGGGTTAGGGTTAGGGAATGGGGAGGGATTAGGGTACAGTTTAGGGTACCACAACGATTAAGGGTGGGCGTACGTGTGAGGGCACGAGTTAGTGTTGGTGTCCTGGTTAAGACTAGGGCACGGGTGAGTGTAAGGCTTCTTGTGAGGGTCAGGGATAGGATTCGTGTTAGGGTTAGGGTTAAGGAATGCAGAGGGATTAGGGTACAGCTTTGGGTACGACAGTGCTTAAGGGTTAGTGTTCGTGTGAGGGCAAGGGTTAGTGTTAGTGTCCTGGTTAAGATTAGGGCACGGGTGAGGGTAAGGCTTCAGGTGAGGGTCAGGGATAGGATTCGGGTTAGGGTTAGGGTTAGGGAATGGGGAGGGATAAGGGTACAGTTTAGGGTACGACAACGATTAAGGGTTAGCGTACGTGTGAGGGCACGAGTTAGTGTTGGTGTCCTGGTTAAGATTAGGGCACGGGTGAGGTTAAGGTTTCGGGTGAGGGTCAGGGATAGAATTCGGGTTAGGGTTAGGTTTAGGGAATGGGGAGATATTAGGGCACAATTTAGGGTACCACAACGCTTAAGGTTTAGCATACGTGTGAGGTCACTAATTAGTGTTAGTGTACTGCTTACGATTAGGGCACGGGTGAGGTTAAGGCCTCGGAAGAGGGTCACGTTAAGGTTTAGGGTTAGGTTTAGGGTTAGGGAATGAGGATTAATAAGGGTACAGGTTAGGGTACGGCAATGGCTTAGGGTTAGCATACGTTAGAGGGCATGGGTTAGTGTTTATGTACTGGTTAAAATTAGGACACGGGTGAGGGTAAAGTTTCCGGTGAGTGTCATGGTTAGGTTTCAGGTTAGGGTTAGGGTTAGGGAATGGAGAGGGATTAGGGTACAGGTTAGGGTACGACAATGCTTAAGGGTTAGCGTAAGTGTGAGGGTACGAGTTAGTGTTGGTGTATTGGTTAAGACAAAGGCAGCTATGCGGGTAAGGCCTCGGAAAAGGGTCACGTTCAGGGTTTCGCTTAGGGTTAGGGTTAGGGAATGGGGAGGGATTAGGGTACAGGTTAGGGTACGACAGTGCTTAAGGGTTAACGTACGTTTGAGGGCATGAGGTAGTGTTTGTGTACTGGTTAAGATTAGGGCATTGGTTACGGTAGGGCATTGGACGTGGGTCAGGTTTAGGGATGGGGTTAGGGTTAGGGTTAAGGAATGGGGAGGGATTAGGGTACAATTTAGGGTACGACAAGCTTAAGGTTTAGCGTACGTGTGAGGTCACTAGGTAGTGTTAGTGTACTGCTTACGATTAGGGCACGGGTGAGGATAAGGCCTCGGAAGAGGGTCACGTTAAGGGTTAGGGTTAGGGTTATGGTTAGGGAGTTGGGATTGATTAGGGTACAGGTTAGTGTACGGCAACGGCTTAGGGTTTGCGCACGTTAGAGGGCATGAGTTAGTGTTGATGTACTGGTTAAAATTAGGACAGGGGTGAGGGTAAAGTTTCGGGTGAGTGTCATGGTTAGGTTTCAGGTTAGGGTTAGGGTTAGGGAATGGAGAAGGGTTACGGTACAGGTTAGGGTACCGCTGCGGTTTAGTGTTAATGTACATGTGAGGGCACAAGTTAGTCTTGGTGTCCTGGTTAACATTAGGTCACATATGAGGTTAAGGCTTCGGGTGAGGGTCAGGGTTGGGATTCGGGTTAGGGTTAGGGTTCGGGAAAGGAGAGGGATTAGGGTACAGGTTAGGGTACGACAATGCTTAAGGTTTAGCGTAAGTGTGAGGGCATGAGTTAGTGTTGGTGTACTGGTTAAGACAAGGGCACAGATGAGGGTAAGGCATCGGGAAAGGGTCACGTTCAGGGTTTCGCTTAGGGTTAGGGTTTCGGAATGGGGAGGGATTAGGGTACAGGATAGGGTACGATAATGCTTAAGGGTTAACGTACGTTTTTGGGCATGAGTTAGTGTTTGTGTACTGGTTAAGATTAGGGCATTGGTTAGGGTAGGGCATCGGAAGTGGGTCAGGTTTAGGGATGGGGTTAGGGTTAGGTTTAAGGAATGGGGAGGGATTAGGGTACAATTTAGGGTACGACAACGCTTAAGGTTTAGCGTACGTGTGAGGGCACGAGTTAGTGTTGGTGTCCTGGTTAAGATTAGGGCACGGGTGAGGGTAAGGCTTCGGGTGAGGGTCAGGGTTAGGATTCGTGTTAGGGTTAAGGTTAAGGAATGCAGAGGGATTAGGGTAGAGCTTAGGGTACGACAGTGCTTAAGGGTTAGCGTTCGTGTGAGGCCAAGGGTTAGTGTTAGTGTCCTGGTTAAGATTAGGGCACGGGTGAGGGTAAGGATTCAGGTGAGGGTCAGGGTTAGTATTCGTGTTAGGGTTAGGGTTAGGGAATGGGGAGGGATTAGGGTACCGTTTAGGGTACGACAACGATTAAGGGTTGGCGTACGTGTGAGGGCACGAGTTAGTGTTGGTGTCCTGGTTAAGATTAGGGCACGGGTGAGGGTAAGGTTTCGGGTGAGGGTCAGGGATAAAATTCGGGTTAGGGTTAGGGTTAGGGAATGGGGAGATATTAGGGCACAGTTTAGGGTACCACAACGCTTAAGGTTTAGCGTACGTGTGAGGTCACTAGGTAGTGTTAGTGTACTGCTTACGATTAGGGCACGGGTGAGGGTAAGGCCTCGGAAGAGGGTCACGTTAAGGGTTAGGGTTAGGGTTAGGGTTAGGGAATGGGGATTGACTAGGGTACAGGTTACGGTACGGCAATGGCTTAGGGTTAGCGTACGTTAGAGGGCATGGGTTAGTGTTGATGTACTGGTTAAAATTAGGACAGGGGTGAGGGTAAAGTTTCGGGTGAGTGTCATGGTTAGGTTTCAGGTTAGGGTTAGGGTTAGGGAACGGAGAGGGATTAGGGTACAGGTTAGGGTACCGCTGCGGTTTAGTGTTAGCGTACGTGTGAGGGCACGAGTTAGTCTTGGTGTCCTGGTTAAGATTAGGTCACGGGTGAGGGTAAGGCTTCGGGTGAGGGTCAGGGTTAGGATTCGGGTTAGGGTTCGGGTTAGGGAATGGAGAGGGATTAGGGTACAGGTTAGGGTACGACAATGCTTAAGGGTTAGCGTAAGTGTGAGGGCACGAGTTAGTGTTGGTGTACTGGTTAAGACAAGGGCACCGATGAGGGTAAGGCCTCGGAAAAGGGTCACGTTCAGGGTTTCGCTTAGGGTTAGGGTTAGGGAATGGGGAGGGATTAGGGTAGAGGATAGGGTACGACAATGCTTAAAGGTTAACGTACGTTTGAGGGCATGAGTTAGTGTTTGTGTACTGGTTAAGTTTAGGGCATTGGTTAGGGTAGGGCATCGGACGTGGGTCAGGTTTAGGGATGGGGTTAGGGTTAGGGTTAAGGAATGGGGAGGGATTAGGGTATAATTTAGGGTACGACAACGCTTAAGGTTTAGCGTACTTGTGAGGGCACGAGTTAGTGTTGGTGTCCTGGTTAAGATTAGGGCACGGGTGAGGGTAAGGCTTCGGGAGAGGGTCATTGTTAGGATTCGGGTTAGGGTTAGGGTTAGGGAATGGGGAGGGATTAGGGTACAGTTTAGGGTACGACAACGATTAAGGGTTGGCGTACGTGTGAGGGCACGAGTTAGTGTTGGTGTGCTGGTTAAGATTAGGGCACGGGTGAGAGTAAGGTTTCGGGTGAGGGTCAGCGATAGAATTCGGGTTAGGGTTAGGGTTAGGGAATGGGGAGATATTAGGGCACAGTTTAGGGTGCCACAACGCTTAATGTTTAGCGTACATGTGAGGTCACTCTTTAGTGTTAGTGTACTGCTTACGATTAGGGCACAGGTGAGGGTAAGGCCTCGGAAGAGGGTCACGTTAAGGGTTAGGGTTTGGGTTAGGGTTAGGGAATGGGGATTGATTAGGGTACAGGTTAGTGTACGGCAATGGCTTAGGGTTAGCATACGTTAGAGGGCATGGGTTAGTGTTGATGTACTGGTTAACATTAGGACAGGGGTGAGGGTAAAGTTTCGGGTGAGTGTCATGGTTAGGTTTCAGGTTAGGGCTGGGTTATGGAATGGAGAGGGATTAGGGTACAGGTTAGGGTACCGCTGTGGTTTAGTGTTAGCGTACATGTGAGGGCACAAGTTAGTCTTGCTGTCCTGGTTAAGATTAGGTCACAGGTGAGGGTAAGGCTTCGGCTGAGGGCCAGGGTTAGGATTCGGGTTAGGGTTAGGGTTCGGGAAAGGAGAGGGATTAGGGTACAGGTTAGGGTACGAAAATGCTTAAGTGTTAGCGTAAGTGTGAGAGCATGAGTTAGTGTTGGTGTACTGGTTAAAACATGGGCACCGAGGAGGGTAAGGCCTCGGAAAAGGGTCACGTTCAGGGTTTCGCTTAGGGTTAGTGTTTCGGAATGCGGAGGGATTAGGGTACAGGATAGGGTACGACAATGCTTAAGGGTTAACGTACGTTTTTGGGCATGAGTTAGTGTTTGTGTACTGGTTAAGATTAGGGCATTGGTTACGGTAGGGCATCGGAAGTGGGTCAGGTTTAGGGATGGGGTTAGGGTTAGTGTTAAGGAATGGGGAGGGATTAGGGTACAATTTAGGGTACGACAAGCTTAAGGTTTAGCGTACGTGTGAGGTCACTAGGTAGTGTTAGTGTACTGCTTACGATTAGGGCACGGGTGAGGATAAGGCTTCGGGAGAGGGTCATTGTTAGGATTCGGGTTAGGGTTAGGGTTAGGGAATGGGGAGGGATTAGGGTACAGTTTAGGGTACGACAACGATTAAGGGTTGGCGTACGTGTGAGGGCACGAGTTAGTGTTGGTGCGGTGGTTAAGATTAGGGCACGGGAGAGAGTAAGGTTTCGGGTGAGGGTCAGCGATAGAATTCGGGTTAGGGTTAGGGTTAGTGAATGGGGAGATATTAGGGCACAGTTTAGGGTGCCACAACGCTTAATGTTTAGCGTACATGTGAGGTCACTATTTAGTGTTAGTGTACTGCTTACGATTAGGGCACAGGTGAGGGTAAGGCCTCGGAAGAGGGTCACGTTAAGGGTTAGGGTTTGGGTTAGGGTTAGGGAATGGGGATTGATTAGGGTACAGGTTAGTGTACGGCAATGGCTTAGGGTTAGCATACGTTAGAGGGCATGGGTTAGTGTTGATGTACTGGTTAACATTAGGACAGGGGTGAGGGTAAAGTTTCGGGTGAGTGTCATGGTTAGGTTTCAGGTTATTGTTAAGGTTAGGGAATGGAGAGGGATTAGGGTACAGGTTAGGGTACCGCTGCGGTTTAGTGTTAGCATACGGGAGAGGGCACGAGTTAGTCTTGGTGTCCTTGTTAAGATTAGGTCACAGGTGAGGGTAAGGCTTCGGCTGAGGGCCAGGGTTAGGATTCGGGTTAGGGTTAGGGTTCGGGAAAGGAGAGGGATTAGGGTACAGGTTAGGGTACGAAAATGCTTAAGTGTTAGCGTAAGTGTGAGAGCATGAGTTAGTGTTGGTGTACTGGTTAAGACATGGGCACCGAGGAGGGTAAGGCCTCGGAAAAGGGTCACGTTCAGGGTTTCGCTTAGGGTTAGGGTTTCGGAATGGGGAGGGATTAGGGTACAGGATAGGGTACGACAATGCTTAAGGGTTAACGTACGTTTTTGGGCATGAGTTAGTGTTTGTGTACTGGTTAAGATTAGGGCATTGGTTACGGTAGGGCATCGGAAGTGGGTCAGGTTTAGGGATGGGGTTAGGGTTAGTGTTAAGGAATGGGGAGGGATTAGGGTACAATTTAGGATACGACAACGCTTAAGGTTTAGCGTACGTGTGAGGGCACGAGTTAGTGTTGGTGTCCTGGTTAAGATTAGGGCACGGGTGAGGGTAAGGCTTCGGGTGAGGGTCAGAGTTAGGATTCTTGTTAGGGTTAAGGTTAAGGAATGCAGAGGGATTAGGGTACAGCTTAGGGTACGACAGTGCTTAAGGGTTAGCGTTCGTGTGAGGGCAAGGGTTAGTGTTAGTGTCCTGGTTAAGATTAGGGCACGGGTGAGGGTAAGGCTTCAGGTGAGGGTCAGGGTTAGGATTCGGGTTAGGGTTAGGGTTAGGGAATGGGGAGGGATTAGGGTACAATTTAGGGTACGACAACGATTAAGGGTTGGCGTACGTGTGAGGGCACGAGTTAGTGTTGGTGTCCTGGTTAAGATTAGGGCACGGGTGAGGGTAAGACTTCGGGTGAGGGTCAGGGATAGAATTCGGGTTAGGTTTAGGGTTAGGGAATGGGGAGATATTAGGGCACAGTTTAGGGTACCACAACGCTTAAGGTTTACCGTACGTGTGAGGTCACTAGTTAGTGTTAGTGTACTGCTTACGATTAGGGCACGGGTGAGGGTAAGGCCTCGGAAGAGGGTCACGTTAAGGGTTAGGGTTAGGGTTAGGGTTAGGGAATGGGGATTGATTAGGGTACAGGTTAGGGTACGGCAATGGCTTAGGGTTAGCGTACGTTAGAGGGCATGGGTTAGTGTTGATGTACTGGTTAAAATTAGGACAGTGGTGAGGTTTTAGTTTCGGGTGAGTGTCATGGTTAGTTTTCAGGATAGGGTTAGGGTTAGAGAATGGAGAGGGATTAGGGTACAGGTTAGGGTACCGCTGCGGTTTAGTGTTAGCGTACGTGTGAGGGCACGAGTTAGTCTTGGTGTCCTGGTTAAGATTAGGGCACGGGTGAGGGTAAGGCTTCTGGTGAGGGTCAGGGTTAGGATTCGGGTTAGGGTTCGGGTTAGGGAATGGAGAGGGTGTAGGGTACAGGTTAGGATACGACAATGCTAAGGGTTAGCGTAAGTGTGAGGGCACGAGTCAGTGTTGGTGTACTGGTTAAGACAAGGGCACCGATGAGCGTAAGGCCTCGGAAAAGGGTCACGTTCAGGGTTTCGCTTAGGGTTAGGGTTAGGGAATGGGGAGGGATTAGGGTAGAGGATAGGGTACGAAAATGCTTAAGGGTTAACGTACGTTTGAGGGCATGCGTTAGTGTTTGTGCACTGGTTAAGATAAGGGCATTGGTTAGGTTAGGGCATCGGACGTGGGTCAGGTTTAGGGATGGGGTTAGGGTTAGGGTTAAGGAATGGGGAGGGATTAGGGTATAATTTAGGGTACGACAACGCTTTAGGTTTAGCGTACGTGTGAGGACACGAGTTAGTCTTGGTGTCCTGGTTAAGATTAGGGCACGGGTGAGGGTAAGGCTTCGGGAGAGGGTCAGGGTTAGGATTCGAGTTAGGGTTAGGGTTAGGGAATGGAGAGGGATTAGGGTACAGGTTAGGGTACGACAATGCTTAAGGGTTAGCCTAAGTGTGAGGGAAAGAGTTATTGTTGGTGTACTTGTTAAGACAAGGGCACCGATGAGGGTAAGGCCTCAGAAAAGGGTCACGTTTAGGGTTTCGCTTAGGGTTAGGTTTAGGGAATGGGGAGGGATTAGTGTACAGGATAGGGTACGACAATGCTTAAGGGTTAACGTACGTTTGAAGGCATGAGTTAGTGTTTGTGTACTGGTTAAGATTAGGGCATTGGTTAGGGTAGGGCATCGGACGTGGGTCAGGTTTAGGGATGGGTTTAGGGTTAGGGTTAAGGAATGGGGAGGGATTAGGGTTTAATTTAGGCTACGACAACGTTTAAGGTTTAGTGTACGTGTGAGGGCACGAGTTAGTGTTGGTGTACTGGTTAAGACAAGGGCACCGATGAGGGTAAGGCCTCGGAAAAGGGTCACGTTCAGGGTTTCGCTTAGGGTTAGGGTTTCGGAATGGGGAGGGATTACGGTACAGGATAGGGTACGACAATGCTTAAGGGTTAACGTACGTGTGAGCGCATGAGATAGTGTTGGTGTCCTGGTTAAGATTAGGGCACAGGTGAAGGTAAGGCTTCAGGTGAGGGTCAGGGTTAGGATTCGGGTTGGGGTTAGGGTTAGGGAATGGGGAGGGATTAGGGTACAGTTTAGGGTACGACAACGATTAAGGGTGGGCGTACGTGTGAGGGCACGAGTTAGTGTTGGTGTCCTGGTTAAGATTAGGGCACGGGTGAGGGTAAGGTTTCGGGTGAGGGTCAGGGATAGAATTCGGGTTAGGGTTAGGGTTAGGGAATGGGGAGATATTAGGGCACAGTTTAGGGTACCACAACGCTTAATGTTTAGCGTACATGTGAGGTCACTAGTTAGTGTTAGTGTACTGCTTACGATTAGGGCACGGGTGAGGGTAAGGCCTCGGAAGAGGGTCACGTTAAGGGTTAGGGTTTGGGTTAGGGTTAGGGAATGGTTAGGGTTAGGGAATGGAGAGGGATTAGTGTACAGGTTAGGGTACCGCTGCGGTTTAGTGTTAGCGTACGTGTGAGGGCACGAGTTAGTCTTGGTGTCCTGGTTAAGATTAGGGCACGGGTGAGGGTAAGGCTTCGGGTGAGGGTCAGGGTTAGGATTCGGGTTAGCGTTAGGGTTAGGGAATGGAGAGGGATTAGGGTACAGGTTAGGTCACAACAATGCTGAAGGGTTAGCGTAAGTGTGAGGGCACGAGTTAGTGTTGGTGTACTGGTTAAGACAAGGACACCGATGACGGTAAGGCCTCGGAAAAGGGTCACGTTCAGGATTTCGCTTAGGGTTAGGGTTAGGGAATGGGGAGGGATTAGGGTACAGGATAGGGTACGACAATGCTTAAAGGTTAACGTACGTTTTTGGGCATGAGTTAGTGTTTGTGTACTGGTTAAGATTAGGGCATTGGTTAGGGTAGGACATCGGAAGTGGGTTAGATTTAGGGATGGGGTTAGGATTAGGTTTAAGGAATGGAGATTGATTAGGGTACAATTTAGGGTACGACAACGCTTAAGGTTTAGCGTACGTGTGAGGGCACGAGTTAGTGTTGGTGTCCTGGTTAAGATTAGGGCACGAGTGAGGGTAAGGCTTCGGGTGAGGGTCAGGGTTAGGATTCGTGTTAGGGTTAGGGTTAAGGAATGCAGAGGAATTAGGGTACAGCTTAGGGTATGACAGTGCTTAAGGGTTAGCGTTCGTGTGAGGGCAAGGGTTAGTGTTAGTGTCCTGGTTAAGATTACGGCACGGGTGAGGGTAAGGCTTCAGGTGAGGGTCAGGGTTAGGATTCGGGTTAGGGTTAGGGTTAGGGAATGGGGAGGGATTAGGGTACAGTTTAGGGTACGACAACGATTAAGGATTAGCGTACGTGTGAGGGCACGAGTTAGTGTTGGTGTCCTGGTTAAGATTAGGGCACGGGTGAGAGTAAGGTTTCGGTTGAGGGTCAGGGATAGAATTCGGGTTAGGGTTAGGGTTAGGGAATGGGGAGATATTAGGGCACAGTTTGGGGTACCACAACGCTTAAGGTTCAGCGTACATGTGAGGTCACTAGTTAGTGTTAGTGTACTGCTTACGATTAGGGCACGGGTGAGGGTAAGGCCTCGGAAGAGGGTCACGTTAAGGGTTAGGGTTTGGGTTAGGGTTAGGGAATGGGGATTGATTAGGGTACAGGTTAGTGTACCTCAATGGCTTAGGGTTAGCATACGTTAGAGAGCATGGGTTATTGTTGATGTACTGGTTAAAATTAGGACAGGGTTGAGGGTGAAGTTTCGGGTGAGTGTCACGGTTAGGTTTCAGGTTAGGGTTAGGGTTAGGGAATGGAGAGGGATTAGGGTACAGGTTAGGGTACCGCTGCGGTTTAGTGTTAGCGTACATGAGAGGGCACAAGTTAGTCTTGGTGTCCTGGTTAAGATTAGGTCACGGGTGAAGGTAAGGCTTCGGTTGATGGTCAGGGTTAGGATTCGGGTTAGGGTTAGGGTTAAGGAATGCAGAGGGATTAGGGTACAGCTTAGGGTACGACAGTGCTTAAGGGTTAGCGTTCGTGTGAGGGCAAGGGTTAGTGTTATTGTCCTGGTTAAGATTAGGGCACGGGTGAGGGTAAGGCTTCGGGTGAGGGTCAGGGTTAGGATTCGTGTTAGGGTTAGGGTTAAGGAATGCAAAGGGATTAGGGTACAGCTTAGGGTACGACAGTGCTTAATGGGTAGCGTTCGTGTGAGAGCAAGGGTTAGTGTTAGTGTCCTGGTTAAGATTAGGGCACGGGTGAGGGTAAGGTTTCAGGTGAGGGTCAGGGTTAGTATTCGGGTTAGGGTTAGGGTTAGGGAATGGGGAGGGATTAGGGTACAGTTTAGGGTACGACAACGATTAAGGGTTGGCGTACGTGTGAGGGCACGAGTTAGTGTTGGTGTCCTGGTTAAGATTAAGGCACGGGTGAGGGTAAGGTTTCGGGTGAGGGTCAGGGATAGAATTCGGGTTAGTGTTAGGGTTAGGGAATGGGGAGATATTAGGGCACAGTTTAGGGTACCACAGCGCTTAAGGTTTACAGTACTTGTGAGGTCACTAGTTAGTGTTAGAGTACTGCTTACGATTAGGGCACGGGTGAGGGTAAGGCCTCGGAAGAGGGTCACGTTAAGGGTTAGGGTTAGGGTTAGGGAATGGGGATTGATTAGGGTACAGGTTAGGGTACGGCAATGGCTTAGGGTTAGCGTACGTTAGAGGGCATGGGTTAGTGTTGATGTACTGGTTAAAATTAGGACAGGGGTGAGGGTAAAGTTTCGGGTGAGGGTCATGGTTACGTTTCAGGTTAGGGTTAGGGTTAGGGAATGGAAAGGGATTAGGGTACAGGTTAGGGTACCGCTGCGGTTTAGTGTTAGCGTACGTGTGAGGGCACGAGTTAGTCTTGGTGTCCTGGTTAAGTTTAGGGCACGGGTGAGGGTAAGGCTTCGGGTGAGGGTCAGGGTTAGGATTCGGGTTAGGGTTAGGGTTAGGGAATGGGGATTGGTTAGGGTATGGCAATGGCTTAGGGTTAGCATACGTTAGAGGGCATGGGTTAGTGTTGATGTACTGGTTAAAATTAGGACACGGGTGAGGGTAAAGTTTCCGGTGAGTGTCATGGTTAGGTTTCAGGTTAGGGTTAGGGTTAGGGAATGGAGAGGGATTAGGGTACAGGTTAGGGTACGACAATGCTTACGGGTTAGCGTAAGTGTGAGGGCACGAGTTAGTGTTGGTGTACTGGTTAAGACAAGGGCACCGATGAGGGTAAGGCCTCGGAAAAGGATCACGTTCAGGGTTTCGCTTAGGGTTAGGGTTAGGGAATGGGGAGGGATTAGGGTACAGGTTAGGGTACAACAATGCTAAAGGGTTAACGTACGTTTGAGGGCATGAGGTAGTGTTTGTGTACTGGTTAAGATTAGGGCATTGGTTAGGGTAGGGCATCGGACGTGGGTCAGGTTTAGGGATGGGGTTAGGGTTAGGGTTAAGGAATGGGGAGGGATTAGGGTACAATTTAGGGTACGACAACGCTTAAGGTTTAGCGTACGTGTGAGGGCACGAGTTAGTGTTGGTGTCCTGGTTAAGATTAGGGCACGGGTGAGGGTAAGGCTTCGGGTGAGGGTCAGGATTAGGATTCGTGTTAGGGTTAGGGTTAAGGAATGCAGAGGGATTAGGGTACAGCTTAGGGTACGACAGTGCTTAAGGGTTAGCGTTCGTGTGAGGGCAAGGGTTAGTGTTAGTGTCCTGGTTAAGATTAGGGCACGGGTGAGGGTAAGGCTTCAGGTGAGGGTAAGGGATAGGATTCGGGTTAGGGTTAGGGTTAGGGAATGGGGAGGGATTAGGGTACAGTTTAGGGTACGACAACGATTAAGGGTTAGCGTACGTGTGAGGGCACGAGTTAGTGTTGGTGTCCTGGTTAAGATTAGGGCACGGGTGAGGGTAAGGTTTCGGGTGAGGGTCAGGGATAGAATTCGGGTTAGGGTTAGGGTTAGGGAATGGGGAGGGACTAGGGTACAGTTTAGGGTACGACAACGATTAAGGGTTAGCGTACGTGTGAGGGCACGAGTTAGTGTTAGTGTACTGCTTACGACTAGGGCACGGGTGAGGGTAAGGCCTCGGAAGAGGGTCACGTTAAGGGTTAGGGTTTGGGTTAGGGTTAGGGAATGGGGATGGATTAGGGTACAGGTTAGTGTACGGCAATTTCTTAGGGTTAGCATACGTTAGAGGGCATGGGTTAGTGTTGATGTACTGGTTAAAATTAGGACAGGAGTGAGGGTAAAGTTTCGGGTGAGTGTCATGGTTAGGTTTCAGGTTAGGGTTAGGGTTAGGGAATGGAGAGGGATTAGGGTACAGGTTAGGGTACCGCTGCGGTTTAGTGTTAGCGTACATGTGAGGGCACAAGTTAGTCTTGATATCCTGGTTAAGATTAGGTCACGGGTGAGGGTAAGGCTTCGGGTGAGGGTCAGGGTTAGGATTCAGGTTAGGTTTAGGGTTCCGGAATGGAGAGGGATTAGGGTACAGGTTAGGGTACGACAATGCTTAAGGGTTAGCATAAGTGTGAGGGCACGAGTTAGTGTTGGTGTACTGGTTAAGACAAGGGCACCGATGAGGGTAAGGCCTCGGAAAAGGGTCACGTTCAGGGTTTCGCTTAGGGTTAGGGTTTCGGAATGGGGAGGGATTATGGTACAGGATAGGGTACGACAATGCTTAAGGATTAACGTACGTGTGAGCGCATGAGTTAGTGTTGGTGTCCTGGTTAAGTTTAGGGCACAGGTGAAGGTAAGGCTTCAGGTGAGGGTCAGGGTTAGGATTCGGGTTGGGGTTAGGGTTAGGGAATGGGGAGGGATTAGGGTACAGTTTAGGGTACGACAACGATTAAGGGTGGGCGTACGTGTGAGGGCACGAGTTAGTGTTGGTGTCCTGGTTAAGATTAGGGCACGGGTGAAGGTAAGGTTTCGGGTGAGGGTCAGGGATAGAATTCGGGTTAGGGTTAGGGTTAGGGAATGGGGAGATATTAGGGCACAGTTTAGGGTATCACAACGCTTAATGTTTAGCGTACATGTGAGGTCACTAGTTAGTGTTAGTGTACTGCTTACGATTAGGGCACGGGTGAGGGTAAGGCCTCGGAAGAGGGTCACGTTAAGGGTTAGGGTTTGGGTTAGGGTTAGGGAATGTTTAGGGTTAGGGAATGGAGAGGGATTAGTGTACAGGTTAGGGTACCGCTGCGGTTTAGTGTTAGCGTACGTGTGAGGGCACGAGTTAGTCTTGGTGTCCTAGTTAAGATTAGGGCACGGGTGTGGGTAAGGCTTCGGGTGAGGGTCAGGGTTAGGATTCGGGTTAGCGTTAGGGTTAGGGAATGGAGAGGGATTAGGGTACAGGTTAGGTCACGACAATGCTTAAGGGTTAGCGTAAGTGTGAGGGCACGAGTTAGTGTTGGTGTACTGGTTAAGACAAGGACACCGATGACGGTAAGGCCTCGGAAAAGGGTCACGTTCAGGATTTCGCTTAGGGTTAGGGTTAGGGAATGGGGAGGGATTAGGGTACAGGATAGGGTACGACAATGCTTAAAGGTTAACGTACGTTTTTGGGCATGAGTTAGTGTTTGTGTACTGGTTAAGATTAGGGCATTGGTTAGGGTAGGGCATCGGACGTGGGTCAGGTTTAGGGATGGGGTTAGGGTTAGGGTTAAGGAATGGGGAGGGATTAGGGTACAGCTTAGGGTACGACAGTGCTTAATGGTTAGCGTTCGTGTGAGAGCAAGCGTTAGTGTTAGTGTCCTGGTTAAGATTAGGGCACGGGTGAGGGTAAGGCTTCAGGTGAGGGTCAGGGTTAGTATTCGGGTTAGGGTTAGGGTTAGGGAATGGGGAGGGATTAGGGTACAATTTAGGATACGACAACGCTTAAGGTTTAGCGTACGTGTGAGGGCACGAGTTAGTGTTAGTGTCCTGGTTAAGATTAGGGCACGGGTGAGGGTAAGGCTTCGGGTGAGGGTCAGGTTTAGGATTCGTGTTAGGGTTAGGGTTAAGGAATGCAGAGGAATTAGGGTACAGCTTAGGGTATGACAGTGCTTAAGGGTTAGCGTTCGTGTGAGGGCAAGTGTTAGTGTCAGTGTCCTGGTTAAGATTACGGCACGGGTGAGGGTAAGGCTTCAGGTGAGGGTCAGGGTTAGGATTCGGGTTAGGGTTAGGGTTAGGGAATGGGGAGATATTAGGGCACAGTTTGAGGTACCACAACGCTTAAGGTTCAGCGTACATGTGAGGTCACTAGTTAGTGTTAGTGTACTGCTTACGATTAGGGCACGGGTGAGGGTAAGGCCTCGGAAGAGGGTCACGTTAAGGGTTAGGGTTTGGGTTAGAGTTAGGGAATGGGGATTGATTAGGGTACAGGTTAGTGTACCTCAATGGCTTAGGGTTAGCATACGTTAGAGAGCATGGGTTAGTGTTGATGTACTGGTTAAAATTAGGACAGGGGTGAGGGTGAAGTTTCGGGTGAGTGTCACGGTTAGGTTTCAGGTTAGGGTTAGGGTTAGGGAATGGAGAGGGATTAGGGTACAGGTTAGGGTACCGCTGCGGTTTAGTGTTAGCGTACATGAGAGGGCACAAGTTAGTCTTGGTGTCCTGGTTAAGATTAGGTCACGGGTGAAGGTAAGGCTTCGGTTGATGGTCAGGGTTAGGATTCGTGTTAGGGTTAGGGTTAAGGAATGCAGAGGGATTAGGGTACAGCTTAGGGTACGACAGTGCTTAATGGTTAGCGTTCGTGTGAGAGCAAGGGTTAGTGTTAGTGTCCTGGTTAAGATTAGGGCACGGGTGAGGGTAAGGCTTCAGGTGAGGGTCAGGGTTAGGATTCGGGTTAGGGATAGGGTTAGGGAATGGGGAGGGATTAGGGTACAGTTTAGGGTACGACAACGATTAAGGGTGGGCGTATGTGTGAGGGCACGAGTTAGTGTTGGTGTCCTGGTTAAGATTAGGGCACGGGTGAGGGTAAGGTTTCGGGTGAGGGTCAGGGATAGAATTCAGGTTAGGGTTAGTGTTAGGGAATGGGGAGATATTAGAGCACAGATTAGGGTACCACAACACTTAAGGTTTAGCGTACGTGTGAGGTCACTAGTTAGTGTTAGTGTACTGCTTACGATTAGGGCACGGGTGAGGGTAAGGCCTCGGAAGAGGGTCAACTTAAGGGTTAGGGTTAGGGTTAGGGTTAGGGAATGGGGATTGATTAGGGTACAGGTTAGGATACGACAATGGCATAGGGTTAGCGTACGTTAGAGGGCATGGGTTAGTGTTGATGTACTGGTTAAAATTAGGACACGGGTGAGGGTAAAGTTTTGGGTGAGTGTCATGGTTAGCTTTCAGGTTAGGGTTAGGGTTAGGGAATGGAGAGGGATTAGGGTATAGGTTAGGGTACCGCTGCGGTTTAGTGTTAGCGTACGTGTGAGGGCACGAGTTAGTCTTGGTGTCCTGGTTAAGATTAGGGCACGGGTGAGGGTTAGGCTTCGGGTGAGGGTCAGGGTTAGGATTCGGGTTAGGGTTAGGGTTAGGGAATGGAGAGGGATTAGGGTACAGGTTAGGGTACGACAATTCTTAAGGGTTAGCGTAAGTGTGAGGGCACGAGTTAGTGTTGGTGTCCTGGTTAAGATTAGGGCACGGGTGAGGGTAAGGTTTTGGGTGAGGGTCAGGGATAGAATTCGGGTTAGGGTTAGGGTTAGGGAATGGGGAGATATTAGGGCACAGTTTAGGGTACCACAACGCTTAAGGTTTACCATACGTGTGAGGTCACTAATTAGTGTTAGTGTACTGCTTACGATTAGGGCACGAATGAGGGTAAGGCCTCGGAAGAGGGTCACGTTAAGGGTTAGGGTTAGGGTTAGGGTTAGGGAATGGGGATTGATTAGGGTACAGGTTAGGGTACGGCAATGGCTTATTTTAGCATACGTTAAAGGGCATGGGTTAGTGTTGATGTACTGGTTATAATTAGGACACGGGTAAGGGTAAAGTTTTCGGTGAGTGTCATGTTTAGGTTTCAGGTTAGGGTTAGGGTTAGGGAATGGAGAGGGATTAGGGTACAGGTTAGGGTACGACAATTCTTAAGGGTTAGCGTAACTGTGAGGGCACGAGTTAGTGTCGGTGTACTGGTTAAGACAAAGGCACCTATGAGGGTAAGGCCTCGGAAAAGGGTCACGTTCAGGGTTTCGCTTAGGGTTACGGTTAGGGAATGGGGAGGGATTAGGGTACAGGTTAGGGTACGACAATGCTTAAGGGTTAACGTACGTTTGAGAGCATGAGGTAGTGTTTGTGTACTGGTTAAGATTAGGGCATTGGTTAGGGTAGGGCATCGGCCGTGGGTCAGGTTTAGGGATAGGGTTAGGCTTAGGGTTAAGGAATGGGGAGGGATTAGTGTACAATTTAGGGTACGACAACGCTTAAGGTTTAGCGTACGTGTGAGGGCACGAGTTAGTGTTGGTGTCCTGGTTAAGATTAGGGCACGGGTGAGGGTAAGGCTTCGGGTGAGGGTCAGGGTTAGGATTCGTGTTAGGGTTAGTGTTAAGGAATGCAGAGTGATTAGGGTACAGCTTAGGGTACGACAGTGCTTAAGGGTTAGCGTTCGTGTGAGGGCAAGTGTTAGTGTTAGTGTCCTGGGTAAGATTAGGGCATGGGTGAGGGTAAGGCTTCAGGTGAGGGTCACGGTTAGGATTCGGGTTAGGGTTAGGGTTAGGGAATGGGGAGGGATTAGGGTACAGTTTAGGGTACGACAACGATTAAGGGTTAGCGTACGTGTGAGGGCACGAGTTAGTTTTGGTGTCCTGGTTAAGATTAGGGCACGGGTGAGGGTAAGGTTTCGGGTGAGGGTCAGGGATAGAATTCGGGTTAGGGTTAGGGTTAGGGAATGGGGAGATATTAGGGCACAGTTTAGGGTACCACAACGCTTAAGGTTTTGCTTACGTGTGTGGTCACTAGTTAGTGTTAGTGTACTGCTTACGATTAGGGCACAGGTGAGGATAAGGCCTCGGAAGAGGGTCACGTTAAGGGTTAGGGTTAGGGTTAGGGTTAGGGAATGGGGATTGATTAGGGTACAGGTTAGGGTACAGGAATGGCTTAGGGTTTGCGTACGTTAGAGGGCATGAGTTAGTGTTGATGTACGGGTTAAAACTAGGACACGGGTGAGGGTAAAATTTCGGGTGAGTGTCATGGTTAGGTTTCAGGTTAGGGTTAGGGTTAGAGAATGGAGAGGGATTAGTGTACAGGTTAGGGTACCGCTGCCGTTTAGTGTTAGCGTACGTGTGAGGGCACGAGTTAGTCTTGGTGTCCTGGTTAAGATTAAGGCACGGGTGAGGGTATGGCTTCGGGTGAGGGTCAGGGTTAGGATTCGGGTTAGCGTTAGGGTTAGGGAATGGAGAGGGATTAGGGTACAGGTTAGGTCACGACAATGCTTAAGGGTTAGCGTAAGTGTGAGGGCACGAGTTAGTGTTGGTGTACTGGTTAAGACAAGGACACCGATGAGGGTAAGGCCTCGGAAAAGGTTCACGTTCACGATTTCGCTTAGGGTTAGGGTTAGGGAATGGGGAGGGATTAGGGTACAGGATAGGGTACGACAATGCTTACAGGTTAACGTACGTTTCTGGGCATGAGTTAATGTTTGTGTACTTTTTAAGATTAGGGCATTGGTTAGGGTAGGACATCGGAAGAGGGTTAGGTTTAGGGATGGGGTTAGGATTTGGGTTAAGGAATGGAGAGGGATTAGGGTACAATTTAGGGTACGACAACGCTTAAGGTTTAGCGTACGTGTGAGGGCACGAGTTATTGTTGGTGTCCTGGTTAAGATTAGGGCACGGGTGAGGGTAAGGCTTCGGGTGAGGGTCAGGGTAAGGATTCGTGTTAGGGTTAGGGTTAAGGAATGCAGAGGGATTAGGGTACAGCTTAGGGTACGACAGTGCTTAAGGGTTAGCGTTCGTGTGAGGTCAAGTGTCAGTGTTAGTGTCCTGGTTAAGATTAGGGCACGGGTGAGGGTAAGGCTTCAGGTGAGGGTCATGGTTAGGATTCGGGTTAGGGTTAGGCTTAGGGAATGGGGAGGGATTAGGGTACAGTTTAGGGTACCACAACGCTTAAGGTTTAGCGTATGTGTGAGGTCACTAGTTTGTGTTAGTGTACTGCTTACGATTAGGGCACGGGTGAGGATAAGGCCTCAGAAGAGGGTCACGTTAAGGGTTAGGGTTAAGGTTAGGGTTAGGGAATGGGGATTGATTAGTGTACAGGTTAGGGTACTGCAATGGCTTAGGGTTTACGTACGTTAGAGGGCATGAGTTAGTGTTGATGTACTGGTTAAAATTAGGACACGGGTGAGGGTAAAGTTTCGGGTGAGTGTCATGGTTAGGTTTCAGGTTAGGGTTAGGGTTAGGGAATGGAGAGGTATTAGTGTACAGGTTAGGGTACCGCTGCGGTTTAGTGTTAGCGTACGTTTGAGGGCACGTGTTAGTCTTGGTGTCCTGGTTAAGATTAGGGCACGGGTGAGGGTAAGGCTTCGGGTGAGGGTCAGGGTTAGGATTCGGGTTAGCGTTAGGGTTAGGGAATGGAGAGGGTTTAGGGTACAGGTTAGGGTACCGCTGCGGTTTAGTGTTAGCGTACGTGTGAGGGCATGAGTTAGTCTTGGTGTGCTGGTTAAGACAAGGGCACCGATGAGGGTAAGGCCTCAGAAAAGGGTCACGTTCAGGGTTTCGCTTAGGGTTAGGGTTAGGGAATGGGGAGGGATTAGGGTACAGGATAGGGTACGAAAATGTTTAAGGGTTAACGTACGTTTGAAGGCATGAGTTAGTGTTTGTGTACTGGTTAAGATTAGGGCATTGGTTAGGGTAGGGCATCGGACGTGGGTCAGGTTTAGGAATGGGTTTAGGGTTAGGGTTAAGGAATGGGGAGGGATTAGGGTTTAATTTAGGGTACGACAACGTTTAAGGTTTAGTGTACGTGTGAGGGCACGAGTTAGTGTTGGTGTCCTGGTTAAGACTAGGGCACGGGTGAGGGTAAGGCTTCGGGTGAGGGTCAGAGTTAGGATTCGTGTTAGGGTTAGGGTTAAGGAATGGACAGGGATTAGGGTACAGCTTAGGGTACGACAGTGCTTAAGGGTTAGTGTTCGTGTGAGGGCAAGGGTTAGTGTTAGTGTCCTGCTTAAGATTAGGGCACGGGTGAGGGTAAGGCTTCAGGTGAGGGTCATGGTTAGGATTAGGGTTAGGGTTAGGGTTAGGGAATGGGGAGGGATAAGGGTACAGTTTAGGGTACGACAACGATTAAGGGTTAGCGTACGTGTGAGGGCACGAGTTAGTGTTGGTGTCCTGGTTAAGATTAGGGCCCGGGTGAGGGTAAGGTTTCAGGTGAGGGTCAGGGATAGAATTCGGGTTAGGGTTAGGGTTAGGGAATGGGGAGATATTAGGGCAGAGTTTAGGGTACCACAACGCTTAAGGTTTAGCATACGTGTAAGGTCACTAATTAGTGTTAGTGTACTGCTTACGATTAGGGCACGGGTGAGGGTAAGGCCTCGGAAGAGGGTCACGTTAAGGGTTAGGGTTAGGGTTAGGGTTAGGGAATGGGGATTGATTAGGGTACAGGTTAGGGTACGGCAATGGCTTAGGGTTAGTATACGTTAGAGGGCATGGGTTAGTGTTGATGTACTGGTTAAAATTAGGACACGGGTGAGGGTAAAGTTTCGGGTGAGTGTCATGGTTAGGTTTAAGGTTAGGGTTAGGGTTAGGGAATGGAGAGGGATTAGGGTACAGGTTAGGGTGCCCCTGCGGTTTAGTGTTAGCGTACGTGTGAGGGCACGAGTTAGTCTTGGTGTTCTGGTTAAGATTAGGTCACGGGTGAGAGTAAGGCTTCGGGTGAGGGTCAGGGTTAGGATTCGGGTTAGGGTTCGGGTTAGGGAATGGAGAGGGATTAGGGTACAGGTTAGGGTACGACAATGCTTAAGGGTTAGCGTAAGTGTGAGGGCACGAGTTAGTGTTGGTGTACTGGTTAAGACAAGGGCACCGATGAGGGTAAGGCCTCAGAAAAGGGTCACGTTCAGGGTTTCGCTTAGGGTTAGGGTTAGGGAATGGGGAGGGATTAGGGTAGACGATAGGGTACGACAATGCTTAAGGGTTAACGTACGTTTGAGGGCATGAGTTAGTGTTTGTGTACTGGTTAAGATTAGGGCATTGGTTAGGGTAGGGCATCGGACGTGGGTCAGGTTTAGGGATGGGGTTAGGGTTAGGGTTAAGGAATGGGGAGGGATTAGGGTACAATTTAGGGTACGACAACGCTTAAGGTTTAGCGTACGTGTGAGGGCACGAGTTAGTGTTGGTGTCCTGGTTAAGATTAGGGCACGGGTGAGGGTAAGGCTTCGGGTGAGGGTCAGGGATGGAATTCGGGTTAGGGTTAGGGTTAGGGAATCGGGAGAAATTAGGGCACAGTTTAGGGTACCACAACGCTTAAGGTTTAGCGTACGTGTGAGGTCACTAGTTAGTGTTAGTGTACTGCTTACGATTAGGGCACGGGTGAGGGTAAGGCCTCGGAAGAGGGTCACGTTAAAGGTTAGGGTTAGGGTTAGGGTTAGGGAATGGGGATTGACTAGGGTACAGGTTAGGGTACGGCAATGGCTTAGGGTTAGCGTACGTTAGAGGGCATGGGTTAGTGTTGATGTACTGGTTAAAATTAGGACAGGGGTGAGGGTAAAGTTTCGGGTGAGGGTCATGTTTAGGTTTCAGGTTAGGGTTAGGGTTAGGGAATGGAGAGGGATTAGGGTACAGGTTAGGGTACCGCTGCGGTTTAGTGTTAGCGTACGTGTGAGGGCCTGAGTTAGTCTTGGTGTGCTGGTTAAGATTAGGGCACGGGTGAGGTTAAGGCTTCGGGTGAGGGTCAGGGTTAGGATTCGAGTTAGGGATAGGGTTAGGGAATGGAGAGGGATTAGGGTACAGGTTAGGGTACGACAATGCTTAAGTGTTAGCCTAAGTGTGAGGGCAAGAGTTAGTGTTGGTGTACTGGTTAAGACAAGGGCACCGATGAGGGTAAGGCCTCAGAAAAGGGTCACGTTCAGGGTTTCGCTTAGGGTTAGGGTTAGGGAATGGGGAGGGATTAGTGTACAGGATAGGGTACGACAATGCTTAAGGGTTAACGTACGTTTGAAGGCATGAGTTAGTGTTTGTGTACTGGTTAAGATTAGGGCATTGGTTAGGGTAGGGCATCGGACGTGGGTCAGGTTTAGGAATGGGTTTAGAGTTAGGGTTAAGGAATGGGGAGGGATTAGGGTTTAATTTAGGGTACGACAACGTATAAGGTTTAGTGTACGTGTGAGGGCACGAGTTAGTGTTGGTGTCCTGGTTAAGACTAGGGCACGGGTGAGGGTAAGCCTTCGGGTGAGGGTCAGGGATAGGATTCGTGTTAGGGTTAGGGTTAAGGAATGCAGAGGGGTTTGGGTACAGCTTAGGGTACGACAGTGCTTAAGGGTTAGTGTTCGTGTGAGGGCAAGGGTTAGTGTTAGTGTCCTGCTTAAGATTAGGGCACGGGTGAGGGTAAGGCTTCAGGTGAGGGTCAGGGTTAGGATTCGGGTTAGGGTTAGGGTTAGGGAATGGGGAGGGATAAGGGTACAGTTTAGGGTACGACAACGATTAAGGGTTAGCGTACGTGTGAGGGCACGAGTTAGTGTTGGTGTCCTGGTTAAGATTAGGGCACGGGTGAGGGTAAGGTTTCGGGTGAGGGTCAGGGATAGAATTCGGGTTAGGGTTAGGGTTAGGGAATGGGGAGATATTAGGGCACAGCTTAGGGTACCACAACGCTTAAGGTTTAGCATACGTGTAAGGTCACTAATTAGTGTTAGTGTACTGCTTACGATTAGGGCACGGGTGAGCGTAAGGCCTCGGAAGAGGGTCCCGTTGAGGGTTAGGGTTAGGGTTAGGGTTAGGGAATGGGGATTGATTAGGGTACAGGTTAGGGTACGGCAATGGCTTAGGGTTAGTATACGTTAGAGTGCATGGGTTAGTGTTGATGTACTGGTTAAAATTAGGACACGGGTGAGGGTAAAGTTTCCGGTGAGTGTCATGGTTAGGTTTCAGGTTAGGGTTGGGGTTAGGGAATGGAGAGGGATTAGGGTACAGGTTAGGGTACGACAATGCTTAAGGGTTAGCGTAAGTGTGAGCGCACGAGTTAATGTTGGTATACTGGTTAAGACAAAGGCACCTATGAGGGTAAGGCCTCGGAAAAGGGTCACGTTCAGGGTTTCACTTAGGGTTAGGGTTAGGGAATGGGGAGGGCTTAGGGTACAGGTTAGGGTACGACAATGCTTAAGGGTTAACGTACGTTTGAGGGCATGAGGTAGTGTTTGTGTACTGGTTAAGATTAGGACATTGGTTAGGGTAGGGCATCGGACGTGGGTCAGGTTTAGGGATGGGGTTAGGGTTAGGGTTTAGGAATGGGGAGGGATTAGGGTACAATTTAGGGTACGACAACGCTTAAGGTTTAGTGTACGTGTGAGGGCACGAGTTAGTGTTGGTGTCCTGGTTAAGACTAGGGCACGGGTGAGGGTAAGGCTTCGGGTGAGGGTCAGGGATAGGATTCGTGTTAGGGTTAGGGTTAAGGAATGCAGAGGGATTAGGGTACAGCTTAGGGTACGACAGTGCTTAAGGGTTAGCGTTCGTGTGAGGGCAAGGGTTAGTGTTAGTGTCCTGGTTAAGATTACGGCACGGGTGAGTGTAAGGTTTCGGGTGAGTGTGAGGGATAGAAATTGGGTTAGGGTTAGGGTTAGGGAATGGGGAGATATTAGGGCACAGTTTAGGGTACCACAACGCTTAAGGTTTAGCGTACGTGTGAGGTCATTATTTAGTGTTAGTGTACTGCTTACGATTAGGGCACGGGTGAGGGTAAAGCCTTGGAAGAGGGTCACGTTAAGGGTTAGCGTTAGGGTTAGTGTTAGGGAATGGGGATTGATTAGGGTACAGCTTAGGGTACGGCAATGGCTTAGGGTTGGCGTACGTTAGAGGGCATGGGTTAGTGTTGATGTACTGGTTAAAATTAGGACACGGGTGAGGGTAAAGTTTCGGGTGAGTGTCATGGTTAGGTTTCAGGTTAGGGTTAGGGTTAGGGAATGGAGAGGGATTAGGGTACAGGTTAGGTTACCGCTGCGGTTTAGTGTTAGCGAACGTTTGAGGGCACGAGTTAGTCTTGGTGTCCTGGTTAAGATTAGGGCACGGGTGAGGGTAAGGCTTCGGGTGAGGGTCAGGGTTAGGATTCGGGTTAGGGTTAGGTTTAGGGAATGGAGAGGGATTAGGGTACAGGTTAGGGTACGACAATGCTTAAGGGTTAGCGTAAGTGTGAGGGCACGAGTTAGTGTTGGTGTCCTGGTTAAGATTAGGGCACAGGTGAGAGTAAGGTTTCGGGTGAGGGTCAGGGATAGAATTCGGGTTAGGGTTAGGGTTAGGGAATGGGGAGATATTAGGGCACAGTTTAGGGTACCACAAAGCTTAAGGTTCAGCATACATGTGAGGTCACTAGTTAGTGTTAGTGTACTGCTTACGATTAGGGCACGGGTGAGGGTAAGGCCTCGGAAGAGGGTCACGTTAAGGGTTAGGGTTTGGGTTAGGGTTAGGGAATGGGGATTGATTAGGGTACAGGTTAGTGTACCTCAATGGCTTAGGGTTAGCATACGTTAGAGGGCATGGGTTAGTGTTGATGTACTGGTTAAAATTAGGACAGGGGTGAGGGTGAAGTTTCGGGTGAGTGTCACGGTTAGGTTTCAGGTTAGGGTTAGGGTTAGGGAATGGAGAGGGATTAGGGTACAGGTTAGGGTACCGCTGCGGTTTAGTGTTAGCGTACATGTGAGGGCACAAGTTAGTCTTGGTGTCCTGGTTAAGATTAGGTCACGGGTGAAGGTAAGGCTTCGGTTGATGATCAGGGTTAGGATTCGGGTTAGGGTTAGGGTTAAGGAATGCAGAGGGATTAGGGTACAGCTTAGGGTACGACAGTGCTTAAGGGTTAGCTTTCGTGTGAGGGCAAGGTTTAGTGGTATTGTCCTGGTTAAGATTAGGCTACGGGTGAGGGTTAGGCTTCGGGTGAGGGTCAGGGTTAGGATTCGGGTTAGGGTTAGGGTTAGGGAATGGAGAGGGATTAGGGTACAGGTTAGGGTACGACAATTCTTAAGGGTTAGCGTAAGTGTGAGGGCACGAGTTAGTGTTGGTGTCCTGGTTAAGATTAGGGCACGGGTGAGGGTAAGGTTTCGGGTGAGGGTCAGGGATAGAATTCAGGTTAGGGTTAGTGTTAGGGAATGGGGAGATATTAGGGCACAGTTTAGGGTACCACAACGCTTAAGGTTTAGCATACGTGTGAGGTCACTAATTAGTGTTAGTGTACTGCTTACGATTAGGGCATGGGTGAGGGTAAGGCCTCGGAAGAGGGTCACGTTAAGGGTTAGGGTTAGGGTTAGGGTTAGGGAATGGGGATTGATTAGGGTACAGGTTAGGGTACGGCAATGGCTTATTTTAGCATACGTTAGAGGGCATGGGTTAGTGTTGATGTACTGGTTAAAATTAGGACACGGGTGAGGGTAAAGTTTTCGGTGAGTGTCATGTTTAGGTTTCAGGTTAGGGTTAGTGTTAGGGAATGGAGAGGGATTAGGGTATAGGTTAGGGTACGACAATGCTTAAGGGTTAGCGTAAGTGTGAGGGCACGAGTTAGTGTTGGTGTACTGGTTAAGACAAGGACACCGATGAGAGTAAGGCCTCGGAAAAGGGTCACGTTCAGGTTTTCGCTTAGGGTTAGGGTTAGGGAATGGGGAAGGATTAGGGTACAGGATAGGGTACGACAATGCTTAAAGGTTAACGTACGTTTTTGGGTATGAGTTAGTGTTTGTGTACTGGTTAAGATTAGGGCATTGGTTAGGGTAGGGCATCGGAAGTGGGTCAGGTTTAGGGATGTGGTTAGGGTTAGGGTTAAGGAATGGGGAGGGATTAGGGTACAATTTAGGGTACAACAACGCTTAAGGTTTAGCGTACGTGTGACGGCACGAGTTAGTGTTGGTGTCCTGGTTAAGATTAGGGCACGGGTGAGGGTAAGGCTTCGGGTGAGGGTCAGGGTTAGGATTCGTGTTAGGGTTAGGGTTAAGGAATGCAGAGGGATTAGAGTACAGCTTAGGGTACGACAGTGCTTAAGCGTTAGTGTTCGTGTGAGGGCAAGGGTTAGTGTTAGTGTCCTGGTTAAGATTAGGGCACGGGTGAGGGTAAGGTTTCGGGTGAGGGTCAGGGATAGAAATTGGGTTAGGGTTACGGTTAGGGAATGGGGAGATATTAGGGCACAGTTTAGGGTACCACAACGCTTAAGGTTTAGCGTACGTGTGAGGTCACTATTTAGTGTTAGTGTACTGCTTACGATTAGGGCACGGGTGAGGGTAAGTCCTCGGAAGAGGGTCACGTTAAGGGTTAGGTTTAGGGTTAGGTTTAGGGAATGGGGATTGATTAGGGTACAGGTTAGGGTACGGCAATGGCTTAGGGTTAGCGTACGTTAGAGGGCATGGGTTAGTGTTGATGTACTGGTTAAAATTAGGACAGGGGTGAGGGTAAAGTTTTGGGTGAGTGTCATGGTTAGCTTTCAAGTTAGGGTTAGGTTTAGGGAATGGAGAGGGATTAGGGTACAGGTTAGGGTACCGCTGCGGTTTAGTGTTAGCGTACGTGTGAGGGCACGAGTTAGTCTTGGTGTCATGGTTAAGATTAGGACACGGGTGAGGTTAAGGCTTCGGGTGAGGGTCAGGGTTAGGATTCGGGTTAGGTTTAGGGTTAGGGAATGGAGAGGGATTAGGGTACAGGTTAGGGTACGACAATGCTTAAGGGTTAGCGTAAGTGTGAGGGCACGAGTTAGTGTTGGTGTACTGTTTAAGACAAGGACACCGATGAGGGAAAGGCCTCGGAAAAGGGTCACGTTCAGGGTTTCGCTTAGGGTTAGGGTTAGGGAATGGGGAGGGATTAGGGTAGAGGATAGGGTACGACAATGCTTAAGGAATAAAGTACGTTTGAGGGCATGAGTTACTGTTTGTGTACTGGTTAAGATTAGGGCATTGGTTAGGGTAGAGCATCGGACGTGGGTCAGGTTTAGGGATGGGGTTAGGGTTAGGGTTAAGGAATGGGGAGGGATTAGGGTACAATTTAGGGTACAACAACGCTTAAGGTTTAGCGTACGTGTGAGGGCACGAGTTAGTGTTGGTGTCCTGGTTAAGATTAGGGCACGGGTGAGGGTAAGGCTTCGGGTGAGGGTCAGGGTTAGGATTCGTGTTAGGGTTAGGGTTAAGGAATGCAGAGGGATTAGGGTACAGCTTAGGGTACGACAGTGCTTAAGGGTTAGCGTTCGTGTGAGGGCAAGGGTTAGTTTTAGTGTCCTGGTTAATATTAGGGCACGGGTGAGGGTAAGGTTTCAGGTGACGGTCAGGGTTAGGATTCGGGTTAGGGTTAGGTTTAGGGAATGCGGAGGGATTAGGGTACAGTTTAGGGTACGACAACGATTAAGGTTTAGCGTACATGTGAGGGCACGAGTTAGTGTTGGTGTCCTGGTTAAGATTAGGGCACGGGTGAGGGTAAGGTTTCGGGTGAGGGTCAGGGATAGAAATCGGGTTAGGGTTAGGGTTAGGGAACGGGGAGATATTACAGCACAGTTTAGGGTACCACAACGCTTAAGGTTTAGCGTACGTGTGAGGTCACTAGTTAGTGTTAGTGTACTGCTTACGATTAGGGCACGGGTGAGGGTAAGGCCTCGGAAGAGGGTCACGATAAGGGTTAGGGTTAGGGTTAGGGTTAGGGAATGGGGATTGATTAGGGTACAGGTTAGGGTACGGCAATGGCTTAGGGTTAGGGTACGTTAGAGGGCATGGGTTAGTGTTGATGTACTGGTTAAAATTAGGACGGGGTGAGGGTAAAGTTTTGGGTGAGTGTCATGGTTAGGTTTCAGGTTAGGGTTAGGTTTAGGGAATGGAGAGGGGTTAGGGTACAGGTTAGGGGACCGCTGCGGTTTAGTGTCAGCGTACGTGTGAGGGCACGAGTTAGTCTTGTTGTCCTCGTTAAGATTAGGGCACGGGTGAGGGTAAGGCTTCGGGTGAGGGTCAGGGTAAGGATTCGAGTTAGGGTTAGGGTTAGGGAATGGAGTGGGATTAGGGTACAGGTTAGGGTACGACCATGCTTAAGGGTTAGCCTAAGTGTGAGGGCAAGAGTTAGTGTTGGTGTACTGGTTAAGAGAAGGGCACCGATGAGGTTAAGGCCTCAGAAAAGGGTCACGTTCAGGGTTTCGCTTAGGGTTAGGGTTAGGGAATGGGGAGGGATTAGGGTACAGGTTAGGGTACGGCAATGGCTTAGGGTTAGCATACGTTAGAGGGCATGGGTTACTGTTGATGTACTGGTTAAAATTAGGATACGGGTGAGGGTAAAGTTTCCGGTGAGTGTCATGGTTAGGTTTCAGGTTAGGGTTGGGGTTAGGGAATGGAGAGGGATTAGGGTACAGGTTAGGGTACAACAATGCTTAAGGGTTAGCGTAAGTGTGAGGGCACGAGTTAGTGTTGGTGTACTGGTTAAAACAATGGCACCTATGAGGGTAAGGCCTCTTAAAGGGTCACGTTCAGGGTTTCACTTAGGGTTAGGGTTAGGGAATGGGGAGGGATTAGGGTACGGGTTAGGGTACGACAATGCTTAAGGGTTAACGTACGTTTGAGGGCATGAGGTAGTGTTTGTGTACTGGTTAAGATTAGGGCATTGGTAGGGTAGGGCATCGGACGTGGGTCAGGTTTAGGGATGGGGTTAGGGTTAGGGTTAAGGAATGGGGAGGGATTAGGGTAAAATTTAGGGTACGACAACGCTTAAGGTTTAGCGTACGTGTGAGGGCACGAGTTAGTGTTGGTGTCCTGGTTAAGATTAGGGCACGGGTGAGGGTAAGGCTTCGGGTGTGGGTCAGGGTTAGGATTCGTGTTAGGGTTAGGGTTAAGGAATGCAGAGGAATTAGGGTACAGCTTAGGGTATGACAGTGCTTAAGGGTTAGCGTTCGTGTGAGGGCAAGGGTTAGTGTTAGTGTCCTGGTTAAGATTACGGCACGGGTGAGGGTAAGGCTTTAGGTGAGGGTCAGGGTTAGGATTCGGGTTAGGGTTAGGGTTAGGGAATGGGGAGGGATTAGGGTACAGTTTAGGGTACGACAACGATTAAGGGTTAGCGTACGTGTGAGGGCACGAGTTAGTGTTGGTGTCCTGGTTAAGATTAGGGCACAGGTGAGAGTAAGGTTTCGGGTGAGGGTCAGGGATAGAATTCGGGTTAGGGTTAGGGTTAGGGAATGGGGAGATATTAGGGCACAGTTTAGGGTACCACAAAGCTTAAGGTTCAGCATACATGTGAGGTCACTAGTTAGTGTTAGTGTACTGCTTACGATTAGGGCACGGGTGAGGGTAAGGCCTCGGAAGAGGGTCACGTTAAGGGTTAGGGTTTGGGTTAGGGTTAGGGAATGGGGATTGATTAGGGTACAGGTTAGTGTACCTCAATGGCTTAGGGTTAGCATACGTTAGAGGGCATGGGTTAGTGTTGATGTACTGGTTAAAATTAGGACAGGGGTGAGGGTGAAGTTTCGGGTGAGTGTCACGGTTAGGTTTCAGGTTAGGGTTAGGGTTAGGGAATGGAGAGGGATTAGGGTACAGGTTAGGGTACCGCTGCGGTTTAGTGTTAGCGTACATGTGAGGGCACAAGTTAGTCTTGGTGTCCTGGTTAAGATTAGGTCACGGGTGAAGGTAAGGCTTCGGTTGATGATCAGGGTTAGGATTCGGGTTAGGGTTAGGGTTAAGGAATGCAGAGGGATTAGGGTACAGCTTAGGGTACGACAGTGCTTAAGGGTTAGCGTTCGTGTGAGGGCAAGGGTTAGTGGTATTGTCCTGGTTAAGATTAGGCTACGGGTGAGGGTTAGGCTTCGGGTGAGGGTCAGGGTTAGGATTCGGGTTAGGGTTAGGGTTAGGGAATGGAGAGGGATTAGGGTACAGGTTAGGGTACGACAATTCTTAAGGGTTAGCGTAAGTGTGAGGGCACGAGTTAGTGTTGGTGTCCTGGTTAAGATTAGGGCACGGGTGAGGTTAAGGTTTCGGGTGAGGGTCAGGGATAGAATTCGGGTTAGGGTTAGTGTTAGGGAATGGGGAGATATTAGGGCACAGTTTAGGGTACCACAACGCTTAAGGTTTAGCATACGTGTGAGGTCACTAATTAGTGTTAGTGTACTGCTTACGATTAGGGCATGGGTGAGGGTAAGGCCTCGGAAGAGGGTCACGTTAAGGGTTAGGGTTAGGGTTAGGGTTAGGGAATGGGGATTGATTAGGGTACAGGTTAGGGTACGGCAATGGCTTATTTTAGCATACGTTAGAGGGCATGGGTTAGTGTTGATGTACTGGTTAAAATTAGGACACGGGTGAGGGTAAAGTTTTCGGTGAGTGTCATGTTTAGGTTTCAGGTTAGGGTTAGTGTTAGGGAATGGAGAGGGATTAGGGTATAGGTTAGGGTACGACAATGCTTAAGGGTTAGCGTAAGTGTGAGGGCACGAGTTAGTGTTGGTGTACTGGTTAAGACAAGGACACCGATGAGGGTAAGGCCTCGGAAAAGGGTCACGTTCAGGTTTTCGCTTAGGGTTAGGGTTAGGGAATGGGGAAGGATTAGGGTACAGGATAGGGTACGACAATGCTTAAAGGTTAACGTACGTTTTTGGGTATGAGTTAGTGTTTGTGTACTGGTTAAGATTAGGGCATTGGTTAGGGTAGGGCATCGGAAGTGGGTCAGGTTTAGGGATGTGGTTAGGGTTAGGGTTAAGGAATGGGGAGGGATTAGGGTACAATTTAGGGTACAACAACGCTTAAGGTTTAGCGTACGTGTGACGGCACGAGTTAGTGTTGGTGTCCTGGTTAAGATTAGGGCACGGGTGAGGGTAAGGCTTCGGGTGAGGGTCAGGGTTAGGATTCGTGTTAGGGTTAGGGTTAAGGAATGCAGAGGGATTAGAGTACAGCTTAGGGTACGACAGTGCTTAAGCGTTAGTGTTCGTGTGAGGGCAAGGGTTAGTGTTAGTGTCCTGGTTAAGATTAGGGCACGGGTGAGGGTAAGGTTTCGGGTGAGGGTCAGGGATAGAAATTGGGTTAGGGTTACGGTTAGGGAATGGGGAGATATTAGGGCACAGTTTAGGGTACCACAACGCTTAAGGTTTAGCGTACGTGTGAGGTCACTATTTAGTGTTAGTGTACTGCTTACGATTAGGGCACGGGTGAGGGTAAGTCCTCGGAAGAGGGTCACGTTAAGGGTTAGGTTTAGGGTTAGGTTTAGGGAATGGGGATTGATTAGGGTACAGGTTAGGGTACGGCAATGGCTTAGGGTTAGCGTACGTTAGAGGGCATGGGTTAGTGTTGATGTACTGGTTAAAATTAGGACAGGGGTGAGGGTAAAGTTTTGGGTGAGTGTCATGGTTAGCTTTCAAGTTAGGGTTAGGTTTAGGGAATGGAGAGGGATTAGGGTACAGGTTAGGGTACCGCTGCGGTTTAGTGTTAGCGTACGTGTGAGGGCACGAGTTAGTCTTGGTGTCATGGTTAAGATTAGGACACGGGTGAGGTTAAGGCTTCGGGTGAGGGTCAGGGTTAGGATTCGGGTTAGGTTTAGGGTTAGGGAATGGAGAGGGATTAGGGTACAGGTTAGGGTACGACAATGCTTAAGGGTTAGCGTAAGTGTGAGGGCACGAGTTAGTGTTGGTGTACTGTTTAAGACAAGGACACCGATGAGGGAAAGGCCTCGGAAAAGGGTCACGTTCAGGGTTTCGCTTAGGGTTAGGGTTAGGGAATGGGGAGGGATTAGGGTAGAGGATAGGGTACGACAATGCTTAAGGAATAAAGTACGTTTGAGGGCATGAGTTACTGTTTGTGTACTGGTTAAGATTAGGGCATTGGTTAGGGTAGAGCATCGGACGTGGGTCAGGTTTAGGGATGGGGTTAGGGTTAGGGTTAAGGAATGGGGAGGGATTAGGGTACAATTTAGGGTACAACAACGCTTAAGGTTTAGCGTACGTGTGAGGGCACGAGTTAGTGTTGGTGTCCTGGTTAAGATTAGGGCACGGGTGAGGGTAAGGCTTCGGGTGAGGGTCAGGGTTAGGATTCGTGTTAGGGTTAGGGTTAAGGAATGCAGAGGGATTAGGGTACAGCTTAGGGTACGACAGTGCTTAAGGGTTAGCGTTCGTGTGAGGGCAAGGGTTAGTGTTAGTGTCCTGGTTAATATTAGGGCACGGGTGAGGGTAAGGTTTCAGGTGACGGTCAGGGTTAGGATTCGGGTTAGGGTTAGGTTTAGGGAATGCGGAGGGATTAGGGTACAGTTTAGGGTACGACAACGATTAAGGTTTAGCGTACATGTGAGGGCACGAGTTAGTGTTGGTGTCCTGGTTAAGATTAGGGCACGGGTGAGGGTAAGGTTTCGGGTGAGGGTCAGGGATAGAAATCGGGTTAGGGTTAGGGTTAGGGAATGGGGAGATATTACAGCACAGTTTAGGGTACCACAACGCTTAAGGTTTAGCGTACGTGTGAGGTCACTAGTTAGTGTTAGTGTACTGCTTACGATTAGGGCACGGGTGAGGGTAAGGCCTCGGAAGAGGGTCACGTTAAGGGTTAGGGTTAGGGTTAGGGTTAGGGAATGGGGATTGATTAGGGTACACGTTAGGGTACGGCAATGGCTTAGGGTTAGGGTACGTTAGAGGGCATGGGTTAGTGTTGATGTACTGGTTAAAATTAGGACGGGGTGAGGGTAAAGTTTTGGGTGAGTGTCATGGTTAGGTTTCAGGTTAGGGTTAGGTTTAGGGAATGGAGAGGGGTTAGGGTACAGGTTAGGGGACCGCTGCGGTTTAGTGTCAGCGTACGTGTGAGGGCACGAGTTAGTCTTGTTGTCCTCGTTAAGATTAGGGCACGGGTGAGGGTAAGGCTTCGGGTGAGGGTCAGGGTAAGGATTCGAGTTAGGGTTAGGGTTAGGGAATGGAGTGGGATTAGGGTACAGGTTAGGGTACGACCATGCTTAAGGGTTAGCCTAAGTGTGAGGGCAAGAGTTAGTGTTGGTGTACTGGTTAAGAGAAGGGCACCGATGAGGTTAAGGCCTCAGAAAAGGGTCACGTTCAGGGTTTCGCTTAGGGTTAGGGTTAGGGAATGGGGAGGGATTAGGGTACAGGTTAGGGTACGGCAATGGCTTAGGGATAGCATACGTTAGAGGGCATGGGTTACTGTTGATGTACTGGTTAAAATTAGGATACGGGTGAGGGTAAAGTTTCCGGTGAGTGTCATGGTAAGGTTTCAGGTTAGGGTTGGGGTTAGGGAATGGAGAGGGATTAGGGTACAGGTTAGGGTACAACAATGCTTAAGGGTTAGCGTAAGTGTGAGGGCACGAGTTAGTGTTGGTGTACTGGTTAAAACAATGGCACCTATGAGGGTAAGGCCTCTTAAAGGGTCACGTTCAGGGTTTCACTTAGGGTTAGGGTTAGGGAATGGGGAGGGATTAGGGTACGGGTTAGGGTACGACAATGCTTAAGGGTTAACGTACGTTTGAGGGCATGAGGTAGTGTTTGTGTACTGGTTAAGATTAGGGCATTGGTAGGGTAGGGCATCGGACGTGGGTCAGGTTTAGGGATGGGGTTAGGGTTAGGGTTAAGGAATGGGGAGGGATTAGGGTACAATTTAGGGTACGACAACGCTTAAGGTTTAGCGTACGTGTGAGGGCACGAGTTAGTGTTGGTGTCCTGGTTAAGATTAGGGCACGGGTGAGGGTAAGGCTTCGGGTGAGGGTCAGGGTTAGGATTCGTGTTAGGGTTAGGGTTAGGGAATGGGGAGGGATTATGGTACAGTTTAGGGTACGACAACGATTAAGGGTTAGCGTACGTGTGAGGGCACGAGTTAGTGTTGGTGTCCTGGTTAAGATTAGGGCACGGGTGAGGGTAAGGTTTCGGGTGAGGGTCAGGGATAGAATTCGTGTTAGGGTTAGGGTTAGGGAATGCGGAGATATTAGGGAACAGTTTAGGGTACCACAACGCTTAAGGTTTAGCGTACGTGTGAGGTCACTAGTTAGTGTTAGTGTACTGCTTAAGATTAGGGCACGGGTGAGGATAAGGCCTCGGAAGAGGGGCACGTTAAGGGTTAGGGTTAGGGTTAGGGTTCGGGAATGGGGATTGATTAGGGTACAGGTTAGGGTACGGCAATGGCTTAGGGTTTGCGTACGTGAGAGGGCATGAGTTAGTGTTGATGTACTGGTTAAAATTAGGACACGGGTGAGTGTAAAGTTTCGGGTGAGTGTCATGGTTAGGTTTCAGGTTAGGGTTAGGGTTAGGGAATGGAGAGGGATTAGGGTACAGGTTAGGGTAACGCTGCGGTTTAGTGTTAGCGTACGTGTGAGGGCACGAGTTAGTCTTTGTGTCCTGGTTAAGATTAGGTCACGGGTGAGGGTAAGGCTTCGGGTGAGGGTCAGGGTTAGGATTCGGGTTAGGGTTCGGGTTAGGGAATGGAGAGGGATTAGGGTACAGGTTAGGGTACGACAATGCTTAAGTGTTATCGTAAGTGTGAGGGCATGAGTTAGTGTTGGTGTACTGGTTAAGACAAGGGCACCGATGAGGGTAAGGCCTCGGAAAAGGGTCACGTTCAGGGTTTCGCTTAGGGTTAGGGTTTCGGAATGGGGAGGGATTAGGGTACAGGATAGGGTACGACAATGCTTAAGGGTTAACGTACGTTTTGGGGCATGTGTTAGTGTTTGTGTACTGGTTAAGTTTAGGGCATTGGTTAGGGAAGGGCATCGGAAGTGGTTCAGGTTTAGGGATGGGGTTAGGGTTAGGGTTAAGGAATGGGGAGGGATTAGGGTACAATTTAGGGTACGACAACGCTTAAGGTTTAGCGTACGTGTGAGGGCACGAGTTAGTGTTGGTGTCCTGGTTAAGATTAGGGCACGGGTGAGGGTAAGGCTTCGGGTGAGGGTCAGGGAGAGAATTCGGGTTAGGGTTAGGGTTAGGGAATGGGGAGATATTAGGGCACAGTTTAGGGTACCACAACGCTTAAGGTTTAGCGTACGTGTGAGGTCACTAGTTAGTGTTAGTGTACTGCTTACGATTAGGGCACGGGTGAGGGTAAGGCCTCGGAAGAGGGTCACGTTAAAGGTTAGGGTTAGGGTTAGGTTTAGGGAATGGGGATTGATAGGGTACAGGTTAGGTTACGGCAATGGCTTAGGGTTTGCGTACATTAGAGGGCATGAGTTAGTGTTGATGTACTGGTTAAAATTTGGACACGGTTGAGGGTAAAGTTTCGGGTGAGTGTCATGGTTAGGTTTCAGGTTAGGGTTAGGGTTAGGGAATGGAGAGGGATTAGTGTACAGGATAGGGTACCGCTGCGGTTTAGTGTTAGCGTACGTGTGAGGGCACGAGTTAGTCTTGGTGTCCTGGTTAAGATTAGGGCACGGGTGAGGGTAAGGCTTCGGGTGAGGGTCAGGGTTAGGATTTGGGTTAGCGTTAGGGTTAGGGAATGGAGAGGGATTAGGGTACAGGTTAGGGTACGACAATGCTTAAGGGTTAGCGTAAGTGTGAGGGCATGAGTTAGTGTTGGTGTACTGGTTAAGACAAGGACACCGATGAGGGTAAGGCCTCGGAAAAGGGTCACGTTCAGGGTTTCGCTTAGGGTTAGGGTTAGTGAATGGGGAGGGATTAGGGTACAGGATAGGGTACGACAATGCTTAAAGGTTAACGTACGTTTTTGGGCATGAGTTAGTGTTTGTGTACTGGTTAAGATTAGGGCATTGGTTAGGGTAGGGCATCGGAAGTGGGTTAGGTTTAGGGATGGGGTTAGGGTTAGGGTTAAGGAATGGGGAGGGATTAGGGTACAATTTAGGGTACAACAACGCTTAAGGTTTAGCGTACGTGTGAGGGCACGAGTTAGTGTTGGTGTCCTGGTTAAGATTAGGGCAGGGGTGAGGGTAAGGCTTCGGGTGAGTGTCAGTGTTAGGATTCGTGTTAGGGTTAGGGTTAAGGAATGCAGAGGGATTAGGGTACAATTTAGGGTACGACAGTGCTTATGGGTTAGCGTTCGTGTGAGGGCAAGGGTTAGTGTTAGTGTCCTGGTTAAGATTAGGGCATGGGTGAGGGTAAGGTTTCAGGTGAGGGTCAGGGTTAGGATTCAGGTTAGGTTTAGGGTTAGGGAATGGGGAGGGATTAGGGTACAGTTTAGGGTACGACAACGATTAAGGTTTAGCGTACATGTGAGGGCACGAGTTAGTGTTGGTGTCCTGGTTAAGATTAGGGCACGGGTGAGGGTAAGGTTTCGGGTGAGGGTCAGGGATAGAAATTGGGTTAGGGTTAGGGTTAGGGAAAGGGGAGATATTAGGGCACAGTTTAGTGTACCACAACGCTTAAGGTTTAGCGTACGTGTGAGGTCACTATTTAGTGTTAGTGTACTGCATACGATTAGGGCACGGGTGAGGATAAGGCCTCGGAAGAGGGTCACGTTAAGGGTTAGGGTTAGGGTTAGGGTTAGGGAATGGGGATTGATTAGGGTACAGGTTAGGGTACGGCAATGGCTTAGGGTTGGCGTTCGTTAGAGGGCATGAGTTAGTGTTGATGTACTGGTTAAAATTAGGACAGGGGTGAGGGTAAAGTTTCGGGTGAGTGTCATGCTTAGGTTTCAGGTTAGGGTTAGGGTTAGGGAATGGAGAGGGATTAGGGTACAGGTTAGGGTACGACAATGCTTAAGGTTTAGCGTAAGTGTGAGGGCACGAGTTAGTGTTGGTGTATTGGTTAAGACAAAGGCAGCTATGAGGGTAAGGACTCGGAAAAGGGTCACGTTCAGGGTTTCGCTTAGTGTTAGGGTTAGGGAATGGGGAGGGATTAGGGTACAGGTTAGGGTACGACAATGCTTAAGGGTTAACGTACGTTTGAGGGCATGAGGTAGTGTTTGTGTACTGGTTAAGATTAGGGCATTGGTTACGGTATGGCATCGGACGTGGGTCAGGTTTAGGGATGGGGTTAGGGTTAGGGTTAAGGAATGGGGAGGGATTAGGGTACAATTTAGGGTACGACAACGCTTAAGGTTTAGCGTACGTGTGAGGTCACTAGTTAGTGTTGGTGTACTGCTTACGATTAGGGCACGGGTGAGGATAAGGCCTCGGAAGAGGGTCACGTTAAGGGTTAGGGTTAGGGTTAGGGTTAGGGAATGGGAATTGATTAGGGTACAGGTTAGTGTACGGCAATGGCTTAGGGTTTGCGTACGTTAGAAGGCATGAGTTAGTGTTGATGTACTGGTTAAAATTAGGACACGGGTGAGGGTAAAGTTTCGGGTGAGTGTCATGGTTAGGTTTCAGGTTAGGGTTAGGGTTAAGGAATGGAGAGGGATTAGGGTACAGGTTAGGGTACCGCTGCGGTTTAGTGTTAGCGTACGTGTGAGGGCACGAGTTAGTCTTGGTGTCCTGGTTAAGATTAGGTCACGGGTGAGGGTAAGGCTTCGGGTGAGGGTCAGGGTTATGATTCGGGTTAGGGTTCGGGTTAAGGAATGGAGAGGGATTAGGGTACAAGTTAGGGTACGACAATGCTTAAGGGTTATCGTAAGTGTGAGGGCATGAGTTAGTGTTGGTGTACTGGTTAAGACAAGGGCACCGATGAGGGTAAGGCCTCGGAAAAGGGTCACGTTCAGTGTTTCGCTTAGGGTTAGGGTTTCGGAATGGGGAGGGATTAGGGTACAGGATAGGGTACGACAATGCTTAAGGGTTAACGTACGTTTTGGGGCATGTGTTAGTGTTTGTGTACTGGTTAAGTTTAGGGCATTGGTTAGGGTAGGGCATCGGAAGTGGGTCAGGTTTAGGGAAGGGGTTAGGGTTAGGGTTAAGGAATGGGGAGGGATTAGGGTACAATTTAGGGTACGACAACGCTTAAGGTTTAGCGTACGTGTGAGGGCACGAGTTAGTGTTGGTGTCCTGGTTAAGATTAGGGCACGGGTGAGGGTAAGGCTTCGGGTGAGGGTCAGGGATAGAATTCGGGTTAGGGTTAGGGTTAGGGAATGGGGAGATATTAGGGCACAGTTTAGGGTACCACAACGCTTAAGGTTTAGCGTACGTCTGAGGTCACTAGTTAGTGTTAGTGTACTGCTTACGATTAGGGCACGGGTGAGGGTAAGGCCTCGGAAGAGGGTCACGTTAAAGGTTAGGGTTAGGGTTAGGGTTAGGGAATGGGGATTGATTAGGGTACAGGTTAGTGTACGGCAATGGCTTAGGGTTTGCGTACGTTAGAGGGCATGAGTTAGTGTTGATGTACTGGTTAAAATTAGGACACGGGTGAGGGTAAAGTTTCGGGTGAGTGTCATGGTTAGGTTTCAGGTTAGGGTTAGGGTTAGGGAATGGAGAGGGATTAGGGTACAGGTTAGGGTATCGCTGCGGTTTAGTGTTAGCGCAGGTGTGAGGGCACTAGTTAGTCTTGGTGTCCTGGTTAAGATTAGGTCACGGGTGAGGGTAAGGCTTCGGGTGAGGGTCAGGGTTAGGATTCCGGTTAGGGTTCGGGTTAGGGAATGGAGAGGGATTAGGGTACAGGTTAGGGTACGACAATGCTTAAGGGTTAGCGTAAGTGTGAGGGCACGAGTTAGTGTTGGTGTACTGGTTAAGACAAGGGCACCGATGAGGGCAAGGCCTCGGAAAAGGGTCACGTTCAGGGTTTCGCTTAGGGTTAGGGTTAGGGAATGGGGAGGGATTAGGGTAGAGGATAGGGTACGACAATGCTTAAGGGTTAACGTACGTTTGAGGGCATGAGTTAGTGTTTGTGTACTGGTTAAGATTAGGGCATTGGTTAGGGTAGGGCATCGGACGTGGGTCAGGTTTAGGGATGGGGTTAGGGTTAGGGTTAAGGAATGGAGAGGGATTAGGGTATAATTTAGGGTACGAAAACGCTTAAGGTGTAGCGTACGTGTGAGGGCACGAGTTAGTGTTGGTGTCCTGGTTAAGATTAGGGCACGGGTGAGGGTAAGGCTTCGGGTGAGGGTCAGGGTTAGGATTCGGGTTAGGGTTAGGTTTAGGGAATGGGGAGGGATTAGGGTACAGTTTAGGGTACGACAACGATTAAGGGTGGGCGTACGTGTGAGGGCACGAGTTAGTGTTGGTGTACTGCTTACGATTAGGGCACGGGTGAGGGTAAGGCCTCGGAAGAGGGTCACGTTAAGGGTTAGACTTTGGGTTAGGGTTAGGGAATGGGGATTGATTAGGGTACAGGTTAGTGTACGGCAATGGCTTAGGGTTAGCATAAGTTAGAGGGCATGGGTTAGTGTTGATGTACTGGTTAAAATTTGGACAGGGGTGAGGGTAAAGTTTCGGGTGAGTGTCATGATTAGGTTTCAGGTTAGGGTTAGGGTTAGGGAATGGAGAGGGATTAGGTTACAGGTTAGGGTACCGCTGCGGTTTAGTGTTAGCGTACATGTGAGGGCACAAGTTAGTCTTGGTGTCCTGGTTAAGATTAGGTCACAGGTGAGGGTAAGGCTTCGGGTGAGGGTCAGGGTTAGGATTCGGGTTAGGGTTAGGTTTCGGGAAAGGAGAGGGATTAGGGTACAGCTTAGGGTACGAAAATGCTTAAGTGTTAGCGTACGTGTGAGGGCATGGTTTAGTGTTGGTGTAATGGTTAAGACAAGGGCACCGATGAGGGTAAGGCCTCGGAAATGGGTCACGTTCAGGGTTTCGCTTAGGGTTAGGGTTTCGGAATGGGGAGGGATTAGGGTACAGGATAGGGTACGACAATGCTTAGGGGTTAACGTACGTTTTTGGGCATGAGTTAGTGTTTGTGTACTGGTTAAGTTTAGGGCATTGGTTAGGGTAGGGCATCGGAAGTGGGTCAGGTTTAGGGATGGGGTTAGGGTTAGGGTTAAGGAATGGGGAGTGATTAGGGTACAATTTAGGGTACGACATCGCTTAAGGTTTAGCGTACGTGTGAGGGCACGAGTTAGTGTTGGTGTCCTGGTTAAGATTAGGGCACGGGTGAGGGTAAGGCTTCGGGTGAGGGTCAGGGTTAGGATTCGTGTTAGGGTTAGGGTTAAGGAATGCAGAGGGATTAGGGTACAGCTTAGGGTACGACAGTGCTTAAGGGTTAGCGTTCGTGTGAGGGCAAGGGTTAGTGTTAGTGTCCTGGTTAAGATTAGGGCACGGGTGAAGGTAAGGTTTCAGGTGAAGGTCAGGGTTAGGATTCGGGTTAGGGTTAGGGTTAGGGAATGGGGAGGGATTAGGATACAGTTTAGGGTACGACAATGATTAAGGGTTGGCGTACGTGTGAGGGCACGAGTTAGTGTTGGTGTCCTGGTTAAGATTAGGGCACGGGTGAGGGTAAGGTTTCGGGTGAGGGTCAGGGATAGAATTCGGGTTAGGGTTAGGGTTAGGGAATGGGGAGATATTAGGGCACAGTTTAGGGTACCACAACGCTTAAGGTTTAGCGTACGTGTGAGGTCACTAGTTAGTGTTAGTGTACTGCTTACGATTAGGGCACGGGTGAGTGTAAGGCCTCGGAAGAGGGTCACGTTAAAGGTTAGGGTTAGGGTTAGGGTTAGGGAATGGGGATTGACTAGGGTACAGGTTAGGGTACGGCAATGGCTTAGGGTTTGCGTACGTTAGAGGGCATGAGTTAGTGTTGATGTACTGGTTAAAATTAGGACACGGGTGAGGGTAAAGTTTCGGGTGAGTGTCATGGTTAGGTTTCAGGTTAGGGTTAGGGTTAGGGAATGGAGAGGGATTTGGGTACAGGTTAGGGTACCGCTGCGGTTTAGTGTTAGCGTACGTGTGAGGGCACGAGTTAGTCTTGGTGTCCTGGTTAAGATTAGGTCACGGGTGAGGTTAAGGCTTCGGGTGAGGGTCAGGGTTAGGATTCGGGTTAGGGTTCGGGTTAGGGAATGGAGAGGGATTAGGGTACAGGTTAGGGTACGACAATGCTTAAGGGTTATCGTAAGTTTGAGGGCATGAGTTAGTGTTGGTGTACTGGTTAAGACAAGGGCACCGATGAGGGTAAGGCCTCGGAAAAGGGTCACGTTCAGGGTTTCGCTTAGGGTTAGGGTTTCGGAATGGGGAGGGATTAGGGTACAGGATAGGGTACGACAATGCTTAAGGGTTAACGTACGTTTTGGGGCATGAGTTAGTGTTTGTGTACTGGTTAAGTTTAGGGCATTGGTTAGGGTAGGGCATCGGAAGAGGGTCAGGTTTATGGATGGGGTTAGGGTTAGGGTTAAGGAATGGGGAGGGATTAGGGTACA
This sequence comes from Inia geoffrensis, assembly GCA_036417435.1. Taxonomy (NCBI): domain Eukaryota; kingdom Metazoa; phylum Chordata; class Mammalia; order Artiodactyla; family Iniidae; genus Inia; species Inia geoffrensis. Next base: position 264,196 of record JAZAQT010000378.1, read on the forward strand.
ATTTAGGGTACGACAACGCTTAAGGTTTAGCGTACGTGTGAGGGCACGAGTTAGTGTTGGTGTCCTGGTTAAGATTAGGGCACGGGTGAGGGTAAGGCTTCGGGTGAGGGTCAGGGATAGAATTCGGGTTAGGGTTAGGGTTAGGGAATGGGGAGATATTAGGGCACAGTTTAGGGTACCACAACGCTTAAGGTTTAGCGTACGTGTGAGGTCACTAGTTAGTGTTAGTGTACTGCTTACGATTAGGGCACGGGTGAGGGTAAGGCCTCGTAAGAGGGTCACGTTAAAGGTTAGGGTTAGGGTTAGGGTTAGGGAATGGGGATTGACTAGGGTACAGGTTAGGGTACGGCAATGGCTTAGGGTTAGCGTACGTTAGAGGGCATGGGTTAGTGTTGATGTACTGGTTAAAATTAGGACAGGGGTGAGGGTAAAGTTTCGGGTGAGGGTCATGGTTAGGTTTCAGGTTAGGGTTAGGGTTAGGGAATGGAGAGGGATTAGGGTACAGGTTAGGGTACCGCTGCAGTTTAGTGTTAGCATACGTGTGAGGGCATGAGTTAGTCTTGGTGTGCTGGTTAAGATTAGGACACGGGTGAGGTTAAGGCTTCGGGTGAGGGTCAGGGTTAGGATTCGTGTTAGGGTTAGGGTTAGGGAATGGAGAGGGATTAGGGTACAGGTTAGGGTACGACAATGCTTAAGTGTTAGCCTAAGTGTGAGGGCAAGAGTTAGTGTTGGTGTACTGGTTAAGACAAGGGCACCGATGAGGGTAAGGCCTCAGAAAAGGGTCACGTTCAGGGTTTCGCTTAGGGTTAGGGTTAGGGAATGGGGAGGGATTAGGGTAGAGGATAGGGTACGACAATGCTTAAGGGTTAACGTACGTTTGAGGGCATGAGTTAGTGTTTGTGTACTGGTTAAGATTAGGGCATTGGTTAGGGTAGGGCATCGGACGTGGGTCAGGTTTAGGGATGGGGTTAGGGTTAGGGTTAAGGAATGGAGAGGGATTAGGGTATAATTTAGGGTACGAAAACGCTTAAGGTGTAGCGTACGTGTGAGGGCACGAGTTAGTGTTGGTGTCCTGGTTAAGATTAGGGCACGGGTGAGGGTAAGGCTTCGGGTGAGGGTCAGGGTTAGGATTCGGGTTAGGGTTAGGTTTAGGGAATGGGGAGGGATTAGGGTACAGTTTAGGGTACGACAACGATTAAGGGTGGGCGTACGTGTGAGGGCACGAGTTAGTGTTGGTGTCCTGGTTAAGATTAGGGCACTGGTGAGAGTAAGGTTTCGGGTGAGGGTCAGGGATAGAATTCGGGTTAGGGTTAGGGTTAGGGAATGGGGAGATATTAGGGCACAGTTTAGGGTACCACAACGCTTAATGTTTAGCGTACATGTGATGTCACTAGTTAGTGTTAGTGTACTGCTTACGATTAGGGCACGGGTGAGGGTAAGGCCTCGGAAGAGGGTCACGTTAAGGGTTAGACTTTGGGTTAGGGTTAGGGAATGGGGATTGATTAGGGTACAGGTTAGTGTACGGCAATGGCTTAGGGTTAGCATAAGTTAGAGGGCATGGGTTAGTGTTGATGTACTGGTTAAAATTTGGACAGGGGTGAGGGTAAAGTTTCGGGTGAGTGTCATGGTTAGGTTTCAGGTTAGGGTTAGGGTTAGGGAATGGAGAGGGATTAGGTTACAGGTTAGGGTACCGCTGCGGTTTAGTGTTAGCGTACATGTGAGGGCACAAGTTAGTCTTGGTGTCCTGGTTAAGATTAGGTCACAGGTGAGGGTAAGGCTTCGGGTGAGGGTCAGGGTTAGGATTCGGGTTAGGGTTAGGTTTCGGGAAAGGAGAGGGATTAGGGTACAGCTTAGGGTACGAAAATGCTTAAGTGTTAGCGTAAGTGTGAGGGCATGGTTTAGTGTTGGTGTACTGGTTAAGACAAGGGCACCGATGAGGGTAAGGCCTCGGAAATGGGTCACGTTCAGGGTTTCGCTTAGGGTTAGGGTTTCGGAATGGGGAGGGATTAGGGTACAGGATAGGGTACGACAATGCTTAGGGGTTAACGTACGTTTTTGGGCATGAGTTAGTGTTTGTGTACTGGTTAAGTTTAGGGCATTGGTTAGGGTAGGGCATCGGAAGTGGGTCAGGTTTAGGGATGGCGTTAGGGTTAGGGTTAAGGAATGGGGAGTGATTAGGGTACAATTTAGGGTACGACATCGCTTAAGGTTTAGCGTACGTGTGAGGGCACGAGTTAGTGTTGGTGTCCTGGTTAAGATTAGGGCACGGGTGAGGGTAAGGCTTCGGGTGAGGGTCAGGGTTAGGATTCGTGTTAGGGTTAGGGTTAAGGAATGCAGAGGGATTAGGGTACAGCTTAGGGTACGACAGTGCTTAAGGGTTAGCGTTCGTGTGAGGGCAAGGGTTAGTGTTAGTGTCCTGGTTAAGATTAGGGCACGGGTGAAGGTAAGGTTTCAGGTGAAGGTCAGGGTTAGGATTCGGGTTAGGGTTAGGGTTAGGGAATGGGGAGGGATTAGGATACAGTTTAGGGTACGACAATGATTAAGGGTTGGCGTACGTGTGAGGGCACGAGTTAGTGTTGGTGTCCTGGTTAAGATTAGGGCACGGGTGAGGGTAAGGTTTCGGGTGAGGGTCAGGGATAGAATTCGGGTTAGGGTTAGGGTTAGGGAATGGGGAGATATTAGGGCACAGTTTAGGGTACCACAACGCTTAAGGTTTAGCGTACGTGTGAGGTCACTAGTTAGTGTTAGTGTACTGCTTACGATTAGGGCACGGGTGAGTGTAAGGCCTCGGAAGAGGGTCACGTTAAAGGTTAGGGTTAGGGTTAGGGTTAGGGAATGGGGATTGACTAGGGTACAGGTTAGGGTACGGCAATGGCTTAGGGTTTGCGTACGTTAGAGGGCATGAGTTAGTGTTGATGTACTGGTTAAAATTAGGACACGGGTGAGGGTAAAGTTTCGGGTGAGTGTCATGGTTAGGTTTCAGGTTAGGGTTAGGGTTAGGGAATGGAGAGGGATTTAGGTACAGGTTAGGGTACCGCTGCGGTTTAGTGTTAGCGTACGTGTGAGGGCACGAGTTAGTCTTGGTGTCCTGGTTAAGATTAGGTCACGGGTGAGGGTAAGGCTTCGGGTGAGGGTCAGGGTTAGGATTCGGGTTAGGGTTCGGGTTAGGGAATGGAGAGGGATTAGGGTACAGGTTAGGGTACGACAATGCTTAAGGGTTATCGTAAGTGTGAGGGCATGAGTTAGTGTTGGTGTACTGGTTAAGACAAGGGCACCGATGAGGGTAAGGCCTCGGAAAAGGGTCACGTTCAGGGTTTCGCTTAGGGTTAGGGTTTCGGAATGGGGAGGGATTAGGGTACAGGATAGGGTACGACAATGCTTAAGGGTTAACGTACGTTTTGGGGCATGAGTTAGTGTTTGTGTACTGGTTAAGTTTAGGGCATTGGTTAGGGTAGGGCATCGGAAGAGGGTCAGGTTTAGGGATGGGGTTAGGGTTAGGGTTAAGGAATGGGGAGGGATTAGGGTACAATTTAGGGTACGACAACGCTTAAGGTTTAGCGTACGTGTGAGGGCACGAGTTAGTGTTGGTGTCCTGGTTAAGATTAGGGCACGGGTGAGGGTAAGGCTTCGGGTGAGGGTCAGGGATAGAATTCGGGTTAGGGTTAGGGTTAGGGAATGGGGAGATATTAGGGCACAGTTTAGGGTACCACAACGCTTAAGGTTTAGCGTACGTGTGAGGTCACTAGTTAGTGTTAGTGTACTGCTTACGATTAGGGCACGGGTGAGGGTAAGGCCTCGTAAGAGGGTCACGTTAAAGGTTAGGGTTAGGGTTAGGGTTAGGGAATGGGGATTGACTAGGGTACAGGTTAGGGTACGGCAATGGCTTAAGGTTATCGTACGTTAGAGGGCATGGGTTAGTGTTGATGTACTGGTTAAAATTAGGACAGGGGTGAGGGTAAAGTTTCGGGTGAGGGTCATGGTTAGGTTTCAGGTTAGGGTTAGGGTTAGGGAATGGAGAGGGATTAGGGTACAGGTTAGGGTACAGCTGCAGTTTAGTGTTAGCATACGTGTGAGGGCATGAGTTAGTCTTGGTGTGCTGGTTAAGATTAGGACACGGGTGAGGTTAAGGCTTCGGGTGAGGGTCAGGGTTAGGATTCGTGTTAGGGTTAGGGTTAGGGAATGGAGAGGGATTAGGGTACAGGTTAGGGTACGACAATGCTTAAGTGTTAGCCTAAGTGTGAGGGCAAGAGTTAGTGTTGGTGTACTGGTTAAGACAAGGGCACCGATGAGGGTAAGGCCTCAGAAAAGGGTCACGTCCAGGGTTTCGCTTAGGGTTAGGGTTAGGGAATGGGGAGGGATTAGGGTACAGGATAGGGTACGACAATGCTTAAGGGTTAACGTACGTTTGAAGGCATGAGTTAGTGTTTGTGTACTGGTTAAGATTAGGGCATTGGTTAGGGTAGGGCATCGGACGTGGGTCAGGTTTAGGAATGGGTTTAGGGTTAGGGTTAAGGAATGGGGAGGGATTAGGGTTTAATTTAGGGTACGACAACGTTTAAGGTTTAGTGTACGTGTGAGGGCACGAGTTAGTGTTGGTGTCCTGGTTAAGACTAGGGCACGGGTGAGGGTAAGGTTTCGGGTGAGGGTCAGGGATAGAATTCGGGTTAGGGTTAGGGTTAGGGAACGGGGAGATATTAGGGCACAGTTTAGGGTACCACAACGCTTAAGGTTTAGCATACGTGTAAGGTCACTAATTAGTGTTAGTGTACTGCTTACGATTAGGGCACGGGTGAGGGTAAGGCCTCGGAAGAGGGTCACGTTAAGGGTTAGGGTTAGGGTTAGGGTTAGGGAATGGGGATTGATTAGGGTACAGGTTAGGGTACGGCAATGGCTTAGGGTTAGTATACGTTAATGGGCATGGGTTAGTGTTGATGTACTGGTTAAAATTAGGACACGGGTGAGGGTAAAGTTTCGGGTGAGTGTCATGGTTAGGTTTCAGGTTAGGGTTAGGTTAGGGAATGGAGAGTGATTAGGGTACAGGTTAGGGTACCGCTGCAGTTTAGTGTTAGCGTACGTGTGAGGGCACGAGTTAGTCTTGGTGTCCTGGTTAAGATTAGGTCACGGGTGAGGGTAAGGCTTCGGGTGAGGGTCAGGGTTAGGATTCGGGTTAGGGTTCGGGTTAGGGAATGGAGAGGGATTAGGGTACAGGTTAGGGTACGACAATGCTTAAGGGTTATCGTAAGTGTGAGGGCATGAGTTAGTGTTGGTGTACTGGTTAAGACAAGGGCACCGATGAGGGTAAGGCCTCGGAAAAGGGTCACGTTCAGGGTTTCGCTTAGGGTTAGGGTTTCGGAATGGGGAGGGATTAGGGTACAGGATAGGGTACGACAATGCTTAAGGGTTAACGTACGTTTTGGGGCATGAGTTAGTGTTTGTGTACTGGTTAAGTTTAGGGCATTGGTTAGGGTAGGGCATCGGAAGAGGGTCAGGTTTATGGATGGGGTTAGGGTTAGGGTTAAGGAATGGGGAGGGATTAGGGTACAATTTAGGGTACGACAACGCTTAAGGTTTAGCGTACGTGTGAGGGCACGAGTTAGTGTTGGTGTCCTGGTTAAGATTAGGGCACGGGTGAGGGTAAGGCTTCGGGTGAGGGTCAGGGATAGAATTCGGGTTAGGGTTAGGGTTAGGGAATGGGGAGATATTAGGGCACAGTTTAGGGTACCACAACGCTTAAGGTTTAGCGTACGTGTGAGGTCACTAGTTAGTGTTAGTGTACTGCTTACGATTAGGGCACGGGTGAGGGTAAGGCCTCGTAAGAGGGTCACGTTAAAGGTTAGGGTTAGGGTTAGGGTTAGGGAATGGGGATTGACTAGGGTACAGGTTAGGGTACGGCAATGGCTTAGGGTTAGCGTACGTTAGAGGGCATGGGTTAGTGTTGATGTACTGGTTAAAATTAGGACAGGGGTGAGGGTAAAGTTTCGGGTGAGGGTCATGGTTAGGTTTCAGGTTAGGGTTAGGGTTAGGGAATGGAGAGGGATTAGGGTACAGGTTAGGGTACCGCTGCAGTTTAGTGTTAGCATACGTGTGAGGGCATGAGTTAGTCTTGGTGTGCTGGTTAAGATTAGGGCACGGGTGAGGTTAAGGCTTCGGGTGAGGTTCAGGGTTAGGATTCGTGTTAGGGTTAGGGTTAGGGAATGGAGAGGGATTAGGGTACAGGTTAGGGTACGACAATGCTTAAGTGTTAGCCTAAGTGTGAGGGCAAGAGTTAGTGTTGGTGTACTGGTTAAGACAAGGGCACCGATGAGGGTAAGGCCTCAGAAAAGGGTCAGGTTCAGGGTTTCGCTTAGGGTTAGGGTTAGGGAATGGGGAGGGATTAGGGTACAGGATAGGGTACGACAATGCTTAAGGGTTAACGTACGTTTGAAGGCATGAGTTAGTGTTTGTGTAGTGGTTAAGATTAGGGCATTGGTTAGGGTAGGGCATCGGACGTGGGTCAGGTTTAGGAATGGGTTTAGGGTTAGGGTTAAGGAATGGGGAGGGATTAGGGTTTAATTTAGGGTACGACAACGTTTAAGGTTTAGTGTACGTGTGAGGGCACGAGTTAGTGTTGGTGTCCTGGTTAAGATTAGGGCACGGGTGAGGGTAAGGCTTCGGGTGAGGGTCAGGGATAGAATTCGGGTTAGGGTTAGGGTTAGGGAATGGGGAGATATTAGGGCACAGTTTAGGGTTCCACAACGCTTAAGGTTTAGCGTACGTGTGAGGTCACTAGTTAGTGTTAGTGCACTGCTTACGATTAGGGCACGGGTGAGGGTAAGGCCTCGGAAGAGGGTCACGTTAAAGGTTAGGGTTAGGGTTAGGGTTAGGGAATGGGGATTGACTAGGGTACAGGTTAGGGTACGGCAATGGCTTAGGGTTAGCGTACGTTAGAGGGCATTGGTTAGTGTTGATGTACTGGTTAAAAATAGGACAGGGGTGAGGGTAAAGTTTCGGGTGAGGGTCATGGTTAGGTTTCAGGTTAGGGTTAGGGTTAGGGAATGGAGAGGTATTAGGGTACAGGTTAGGGTACCGCTGTGGTTTAGTGTTAGCGTACGTGTGAGGGCATGAGTTAGTCTTGGTATGCTGGTTAAGATTAGGCACGGGTGAGGTTAAGGCTTCGGTTGAGGGTCAGGGTTAGGATTCGGGTTAGGGTTCGGGTTAGGGAATGGAGAGGGATTAGGGTCCAGGTTAGGGTACGACAATGCTTAAGGGTTAGCGTAAGTGTGAGGGCACGAGTTAGTGTTGGTGTACTGGTTAAGACAAGGGCACCGATGAGGGTAAGGCCTCGGAAAAGGGTCACGTTCAGGGTTTCGCTTAGGGTTAGGGTTAGGGAATGGGGAGGGATTAGGGTAGAGGATAGGGTACGACAATGCTTAAGGGTTAACGTACGTTTGAGGGCATGAGTTAGTGTTTGTGTACTGGTTAAGATTAGGGAATTGGTTAGGGTAGGGCATCGGACGTGGGTCAGGTTTAGGGATGGGGTTAAGGTTAGGGTTAAGGAATGGGGAGGGATTAGGGTATAATTTAGGGTACGAAAACGCTTAAGGTTTAGCGTACATGTGAGGGCACGAGTTAGTGTTGGTGTCCTGGTTAAGATTAGGACACGGGTGAGGGTAAGGCTTCGGGTGAGGGTCAGGGTTAGAATTCGGGTTAGGGTTAGGGTTAGGGAATGGGGAGATATTAGGGCACAGTTTAGGGTACCACAACGCTTAAGGTTTTGCGTACGTGTGAGGTCACTAGTTAGTGTTAATGTACTGCTTACGATTAGGGCACGGGTGAGGGTAAGGCCTCGGAAGAGGGTCACGTTAAAGGTTAGGGTTAGGGTTAGGGTTAGGGAATGGGGATTGACTAGGGTACAGGTTAGGTTACGGCAATGGCTTAGGGTTAGCGTACGTTAGAGGGCATGGGTTAGTGTTGATGTACTGGTTAAAATTAGGACACGGGTGAGGGTAAAGTTTCGGGTGAGTGTCATGGTTAGGTTTCAGGTTAGGGTTAGGGTTAGGGAATGGAGAGTGATTAGGGTACAGGTTAGGGTACCGCTGCGGTTTAGTGTTAGCGTACGTGTGAGGGCACGAGTTAGTCTTGGTGTCCTGGTTAAGATTAGGTCACGGGTGAGGGTAAGGCTTCGGGTGAGGGTCAGGGTTAGGATTCGGGTTAGGGTTCGTGTTAGGGAATGGAGAGGGATTAGGGTACAGGTTAGGGTACGACAATGCTTAAGGGTTATCGTAAGTGTGAGGGCATGAGTTAGTGTTGGTGTACTGGTTAAGACAAGGGCACCGATGAGGGTAAGGCCTCGGAAAAGGGTCACGTTCAGGGTTTCGCTTAGGGTTAGGGTTTCGGAATGGGGAGGGATTAGGGTACAGGATAGGGTACGACAATGCTTAAGGGTTAACGTACGTTTGAAGGCATGAGTTAGTGTTTGTGTACTGGTTAAGATTAGGGCATTGGTTAGGGTAGGGCATCGGACGTGGGTCAGGTTTAGGAATGGGTTTAGGGTTAGGGTTAAGGAATGGGGAGGGATTAGGGTTTAATTTAGGGTACGACAACGTTTAAGGTTTAGTGTACGTGTGAGGGCACGAGTTAGTGTTGGTGTCCTGGTTAAGACTAGGGCACGGGTGAGGGTAAGGCTTCGGGTGAGGGTCAGGGATAGGATTCGTGTTAGGGTTAGGGTTAAGGAATGCAGAGGGATTAGGGTACAGCTTAGGGTACGACAGTGCTTAAGGGTTAGTGTTCGTGTGAGGGCAAGGGTTAGTGTTAGTGTCCAGCTTAAGATTAGGGCACGGGTGAGGGTAAGGTTTCAGGTGAGGGTCAGGGATAGAATTCGGGTTAGGGTTAGGGTTAGGGAATGGGGAGATATTAGGGCACAGTTTAGGGTACCACAACGCTTAAGGTTTAGCATACGTGTAAGGTCACTAATTAGTGTTAGTGTACTGCTTACGATTAGGGCACGGGTGAGGGTAAGGCCTCGGAAGAGGGTCACGTTAAGGGTTAGGGTTAGGGTTAGGGTTAGGGAATGGGGATTGATTAGGGTACAGGTTAGGGTACGGCAATGGCTTAGGGTTAGTATACGTTAATGGGCATGGGTTAGTGTTGATGTACTGGTTAAAATTAGGACACGGGTGAGGGTAAAGTTTCGGGTGAGTGTCATGGTTAGGTTTCAGGTTAGGGTTAGGGTTAGGGAATGGAGAGGGATTAGGGTACAGGTTAGGGTACCGCTGCGGTTTAGTGTTAGCGTACGTGTGAGGGCACGAGTTAGTCTTGGTGTCCTGGTTAGGATTAGGTCACGGGTGAGGGTAAGGCTTCGGGTGAGGGTCAGGGTTAGGATTCGGGTTAGGGTTCGGGTTAGGGAATGGAGAGCGATTAGGGTACAGGTTAGGGTACGACAATGCTTAAGGGTTATCGTAAGTGTGAGGGCATGAGTTAGTGTAGGTGTACTGGTTAAGACAAGGGCACCGATGAGGGTAAGGCCTCGGAAAAGGGTCACGTTCAGGGTTTCGCTTAGGGTTAGGGTTTCGGAATGGGGAGGGATTAGGGTACAGGATAGGGTACGACAATGCTCAAGGGTTAACGTACGTTTTGGGGCATGAGTTAGTGTTTGTGTACTGGTTAAGTTTAGGGCATTGGTTAGGGTAGGGCATCGGAAGTGGGTCAGGATTAGGGATGGGGTTAGGGTTAGGGTTAAGGAATGGGGAGGGATTAGGGTACAATTTAGGGTACGACAACGCTTAAGGTTTAGCGTACGTGTGAGGGCACGAGTTAGTGTTGGTGTCCTGGTTAAGATTAGGGCACGGGTGAGGGTAAGGCTTCGGGTGAGGGTCAGGGATAGAATTCGGGTTAGGGTTAGGGTTAGGGAATGGGGAGATATTAGGGCACAGTTTAGGGTACCACAACGCTTAAGGTTTAGCGTACGTGTGAGGTCACTAGTTAGTGTTAGTGTACTGCTTACGATTAGGGCACGGGTGAGGGTAAGGCCTCGGAAGAGGGTTACGTTAAAGGTTAGGGTTAGAGTTAGGGTTAGGGAATGGGGATTGACTAGGGTACAGGTTAGGGTACGGCAATGGCTTAGGGTTAGCGTACGTTAGAGGGCATGGGTTAGTGTTGATGTACTGGTTAAAATTAGGACAGGGGTGAGGGTAAAGTTTCAGGTGAGGGTCATGGTTAGGTTTCAGGTTAGGGTTAGGGTTAGGGAATGGAGAGGGATTAGGGTACAGGTTAGGGTACCGCTGCGGTTTAGTGTTAGCGTACGTGTGAGGGCATGAGTTAGTCTTGGTGTGCTGGTTAAGATTAGGGCACGGGTGAGGTTAAGGATTCGGGTGAGGGTCAGGGTTAGGATTCGAGTTAGGGTTAGGGTTAGGGAATGGAGAGGGATTAGGGTACAGGTTAGGGTACGACAATGCTTAAGTATTAGCCTAAGTGTGAGGGCAAGAGTTAGTGTTGGTGTACTGGTTAAGACAAGGGCACCGATGAGGGTAAGGCCTCAGAAAAGGGTCACGTTCAGGGTTTCGCTTAGGGTTAGGGTTAGGGAATGGGGAGGGATTAGGGTACAGGATAGGGTACGACAATGCTTAAGGGTTAACGTACGTTTGAAGGCATGAGTTAGTGTTTGTGTACTGGTTAAGATTAGGGCATTGGTTAGGGTAGGGCATCGGACGTGGGTCAGGTTTAGGAATGGGTTTAGGGTTAGGGTTAAGGAATGGGGAGGGATTAGGGTTTAATTTAGGGTACGACAACGTTTAAGGTTTAGTGTACGTGTGAGGGCACGAGTTAGTGTTGGTGTCCTGGTTAAGACTAGGGCACGGGTGAGGGTAAGGCTTCGGGTGAGGGTCAGGGATAGGATTCCTGTTAGGGTTAGGGTTAAGGAATGCAGAGGGATTAGGGTACAGCTTAGGGTACGACAGTGCTTAAGGGTTAGTGTTCGTGTGAGGGCAAGGGTTAGTGTTAGTGTCCTGCTTAAGATTAGGGCACGGGTGAGGGTAAGGCTTTAGGTGAGGGTCAGGGTTAGGATTCGGGTTAGGGTTAGGGTTAGGGAATGGGGAGGGATAAGGGTACAGTTTAGGGTACGACAACGATTAAGGGTTAGCGTACGTGTGAGGGCACGAGTTAGTGTTGGTGTCCTGGTTAAGATTAGGGCACGGGTGAGGGTAAGGTTTCGGGTGAGGGTCAGGGATAGAATTCGGGTTAGGGTTAGGGTTAGGGAATGGGGAGATATTAGGGCACAGTTTAGGGTACCACAACGCTTAAGGTTTAGCATACGTGTAAGGTCACTAATTAGTGTTAGTGTACTGCTTACGATTAGGGCACGGGTGAGGGTAAGGCCTCCGAAGAGGGTCACGTTAAGGGTTAGGGTTAGGGTTAGAGTTACGGAATGGGGATTGATTAGGGTACAGGTTAGGGTACGGCAATGGCTTAGGGTTAGTATACGTTAGAGGGCATGGGTTAGTGTTGATGTACTGGTTAAAATTAAGACACGGGTGAGGGTAAAGTTTCGGGTGAGTGTCATGGTTAGGTTTCAGGTTAGGGTTAGGGTTAGGGAATGGAGAGGGATTAGGGTACAGGTTAGGGTACCGCTGCCGTTTAGCGTTAGCGTACGTGTGAGGGCACGAGTTAGTCTTGGTGTCCTGGTTAAGATTAGGTCACGGGTGAGGGTAAGGCTACGGGTGAGGGTCAGGGTTAGGATTCGGGTTAGGGTTCGGGTTAGGGAATGGAGAGGGATTAGGGTACAGGTTAGGGTACGACAATGCTTAAGGGTTATCGTAAGTGTGAGGGCATGAGTTAGTGTTGGTGTACTGGTTAAGACAAGGGCACCGATGAGGGTAAGGCCTCGGAAAAGTGTCACGTTCAGGGTTTCGCTTAGGGTTAGGGTTATGGAATGGGGAGGGATTATGGTACAGGATAGGGTACGACAATGCTTAAGGGTTAACGTACGTTTTGGGGCATCAGTTAGTGTTTGTGTACTGGTTAAGTTTAGGGCATTGGTTAGGGTAGGGCATCGGAAGTGGGTCAGGTTTAGGGATGGGGTTAGGGTTAGGGTTAAGGAATGGGGAGGGATTAGGGTACAATTTAGGGTACGACAACGCTTAAGGATTAGCGTACGTGTGAGGGCACGAGTTAGTGTTGGTGTCCTGGTTAAGATTAGGGCACGGGTGAGGGTAAGGCTTCGGGTGAGGGTCAGGGATAGAATTCGGGTTAGGGTTAGGGTTAGGGAATGGGGAGATATTAGGGCACAGTTTAGGGTACCACAACGCTTAAGGTTTAGCGTACGTGTGAGGTCACTAGTTAGTGTTAGTGTACTGCTTACGATTAGGGCACGGGTGAGGGTAAGGCCTCGGAAGAGGGTCACGTTAAAGGTTAGGGTTAGGGTTAGGGTTAGGGAATGGGGATTGACTAGGGTACAGGTTAGGGTACGGCAATGGCTTAGGGTTAGCGTACGTTAGAGGGCATGGGTTAGTGTTGATGTACTGGTTAAAATTAGGACAGGGGTGAGGGTAAAGTTTCGGGTGAGGGTCATGGTTAGGTTTCAGTTTAGGGTTAGGGTTAGGGAATGGAGGGGGATTAGGGTACAGGTTAGGGTACCGCTGCGGTTTAGTGTTAGCGTACGTGTGAGGGCATGAGTTAGTCTTGGTGTGCTGGTTAAGATTAGGGCACGGGTGAGGTTAAGGATTCGGGTGAGGGTCAGGGTTAGGATTCGAGTTAGGGTTAGGGTTAGGGAATGGAGAGGGATAAGGGTACAGGTTAGGGTACGACAATGCTTAAGTATTAGCCTAAGTGTGAGGGCAAGAGTTATTGTTGGTGTACTGGTTAAGACAAGGACACCGATGAGGGTAAGGCCTCAGAAAAGGGTCACGTTCAGGGTTTCGCTTAGGGTTAGGGTTAGGGAATGGGGAGGGATTAGGGTACAGGATAGGGTACGACAATGCTTAAGGGTTAACGTACGTTTGAAGGCATGAGTTAGTGTTTGTGTACTGGTTAAGATTAGGGCATTGGTTAGGGTAGGGCATCGGACGTGGATCAGGTTTAGGAATGGGTTTAGGGTTAGGGTTAAGGAATGGGGAGGGATTAGGGTTTAATTTAGGGTACGACAACGTTTAAGGTTTAGTGTACGTGTGAGGGCACGAGTTAGTGTTGGTGTCCTGGTTAAGACTAGGGCACGGGTGAGGGTAAGGCTTCGGGTGAGGGTCAGGGATAGGATTCGTGTTAGGGTTAGGGTTAAGGAATGCAGAGGGATTAGGATACAGCTTAGGGTACGACAGTGCTTAAGGGTTAGTGTTCGTGTGAGGGCAAGGGTTAGTGTTAGTGTCCTGCTTAAGATTAGGGCACGGGTGAGGGTAAGGCTTCAGGTGAGGGTCATGGTTAGGTTTCAGGTTAGGGTTAGAGTTAGGGAATGGAGAGGTATTAGGGTACAGGTTAGGGTACCGCTGTGGTTTAGTGTTAGCGTACGTGTGATGGCATGAGTTAGTCTTGGTGTGCTGGTTAAGATTAGGCACGGGTGAGGTTAAGGCTTCGGTTGAGGGTCAGGGTTAGGATTCGGGTTAGGGAATGGAGAGGGATTAGGGTCCAGGTTAGGGTACGACAATGCTTAAGGGTTAGTGTAAGTGTGAGGGCACGAGTTAGTGTTGGTGTACTGGTTAAGACAAGGGCACCGATGAGGGTAAGGCCTCGGAAAAGGGTCACGTTCAGGGTTTCGCTTAGGGTTAGGGTTAGGAAATGGGGAGGGATTAGGGTAGAGGATAGGGTACGACAATGCTTAAGGGTTAACGTACGTTTGAGGGCATGAGTTAGTGTTTGTGTACTGGTTAAGATTAGGGAATTTGTTAGGGTAGGGCATCGGACGTGGGTCAGGTTTAGGGATGGGTTTAGGGTTAGGGTTAAGGAATGGGGAGGGATTAGGGTATAATTTAGGGTACGAAAACGCTTAAGGTTTAGCGTACATGTGAGGGCACGAGTTAGTGTTGGTGTCCTGGTTAAGATTAGGGCACGGGTGAGGGTAAGGCTTCGGGTGAGGGTCAGGGTTAGGATTCGGGTTAGGGTTAGGGTTAGGGAATGGGGAGATATTAGGGCACAGTTTAGGGTACCACAACGCTTAAGGTTTTGCGTACGTGTGAGGTCACTAGTTAGTGTTAGTGTACTGCTTACGATTAGGGCACGGGTGAGGGTAAGGCCTCGGAAGAGGGTCACGTTAAAGGTTAGGGTTAGGGTTAGGGTTAGGGAATGGGGATTGACTAGGGTACAGGTTAGGTTACGGCAATGGCTTAGGGTTATCGTACGTTAGAGGGCATGGGTTAGTGTTGATGTACTGGTTAAAATTAGGACAGGGGTGAGGGTAAAGTTTCGGGTGAGGGTCATGGTTAGGTTTCAGGTTAGGGTTAGGGTTAGGGAATGGAGAGGGATTAGGGTACAGGTTAGGGTACCGCTGCGGTTTAGTGTTAGCGTACGTGTGAGGGCATGAGTTACTCTTGGTGTGCTGGTTAAGATTAGGGCACGGGTGAGGTTAAGGCTTCGGGTGAGGGTCAGGGTTAGGATTCGAGTTAGGGTTAGGGTTAGGGAATGGAGAGGGATTAGGGTACAGGTTAGGGTACGACAATGCTTAAGGGTTAGCCTAAGTGTGAGGGCAAGAGTTAGTGTTGGTGTACTGGTTAAGACAAGGGCACCGATGACGGTAAGGCCTCAGAAAAGGGTCCCGTTCAGGGTTTCGCTTAGTTTTAGGGTTAGGGAATGGGGAGGGATTAGGGTACAGGATAGGGTACGACAATGCTTAAGGGTTAACGTACGTTTGAAGGCATGAGTTAGTGTTTGTGTACTGGTTAAGATTAGGGCATTGGTTAGGGTAGGGCATCGGACGTGGGTCAGGTTTAGGAATGGGTTTTGGGTTAGGGTTAAGGAATGGGGAGGGATTAGGGTTTAATTTAGGGTACGACAACGTTTAAGGTTTAGTGTACGTGTGAGGGCACGAGTTAGTGTTGGTGTCCTGGTTAAGACTAGGGCACGGGTGAGGGTAAGGCTTCGGGTGAGGGTCAGGGATAGGATTCGTGTTAGGGTTAGGGTTAAGGAATGCAGAGGGATTAGGGTACAGCTTAGGGTACGACAGTGCTTAAGGGTTAGTGTTCGTGTGAGGGCAAGGGTTAGTGTTAGTGTCCTGCTTAAGATTAGGGCACGGGTGAGGGTAAGGCTTCAGGTGAGGGTCAGGGTTAGGATTCGGGTTAGGGTTAGGGTTAGGGAATGGTGAGGGATAAGGGTACAGTTTAGGGTACGACAACGATTAAGGGTTAGCGTACGTGTGAGGGCACGAGTTAGTGTTGGTGTCCTGGTTAAGATTAGGGCACGGGTGAGGGTAAGGTTTCGGGTGAGGGTCAGGGATAGAATTCGGGTTAGGGTTAGGGTTAGGGAATGCTGAGATATTAGGGCACAGTTTAGGGTACCACAACGCTTAAGGTTTAGCATACGTGTAAGGTCACTAATTAGTGTTAGTGTACTGCTTACGATTAGGGCACGGGTGAGCGTAAGGCCTCGGAAGAGGGTCACGTTAAGGGTTAGGGTTAGGGTTAGGGTTACGGAATGGGGATTGATTAGGGAACAGGTTAGGGTACGGCAATGGCTTAGGGTTAGTATACGTTAGAGGGCATGGGTTACTGTTGATGTACTGGTTAAAATTAGGACACGGGTGAGGGTAAAGTTTCCGGTGAGTGTCATGGTTAGGTTTCAGGTTAGGGTTGGGGTTAGGGAATGGAGAGGGATTAGTGTACAGGATAGGGTACCGCTGCGGTTTAGTGTTAGCGTACGTGTGAGGGCACGAGTTAGTCTTGGTGTCCTGGTTAAGATTAGGTCACGGGTGAGGGTAAGGCTTCGTGTGAGAGTCAGGGTTAGGATTCGGGTTAGGGTTCGTGTTAGGGAATGGAGAGGGATTAGGGTACAGGTTAGGGTACGACAATGCTTAAGGGTTATCGTAAGTGTGAGGGCATGAGTTAGTGTTGGTGTACTGGTTAAGACAAGGGCACCGATGAGGGTAAGGCCTCGGAAAAGGGTCACGTTCAGGGTTTCGCTTAGGGTTAGGGTTTCGGAATTGGGAGGGATTAGGGTACAGGATAGGGTACGACAATGCTTAAGGGTTAACGTACGTTTTGGGGCATGAGTTAGTGTTTGTGTACTTTTTAAGTTTAGGGCATTGGTTAGGGTAGGGCATCGGAAGTGGGTCAGGTTTATGGATGGGGTTAGGGTTAGGGTTAAGGAATGGGGAGGGATTAGGGCACAATTTAGGGTACGACAACGCTTAAGGTTTAGCGTACGTGTGAGGCCACGAGTTAGTGTTGGTGTCCTGGTTAAGATTAGGGCACGGGTGAGGGTAAGGCTTCGGATGAGGGTCAGGGATAGAATTCTGGTTAGGGTTAGGGTTAGGGAATGGGGAGATATTAGGGCACAGTTTAGGGTACCACAACGCTTAAGGTTTAGCGTACGTGTGAGGTCACTAGTTAGTGTTAGTGTACTGCTTACGATTAGGGCACGGGTGAGGGTAAGGCCTCGGAAGAGGGTCACGTTAAAGTTTAGGGTTAGGGTTAGGGTTAGGGAATGGGGATTGACTAGGGTACAGGTTAGGGTACGGCAATGGCTTAGGGTTAGCGTACGTTAGAGGGCATGGGTTAGTGTTGATGTACTGGTTAAAATTAGGACAGGGGTGAGGGTAAAGTTTCGGGTGAGGGTCATGGTTAGGTTTCAGGTTAGGGTTAGGGTTAGGGAATGGAGAGGGATTAGGGTACAGGTTAGGGTACCGCTGCGGTTTAGTGTTAGCGTACGTGTGAGAGCATGAGTTAGTCTTGGTGTGCTGGTTAAGATTAGGGCACGGGTGAGGTTAAGGCTTCGGGTGAGGGTCAGGGTTAGGATTCGGGTTAGGGTTCGGGTTAGGGAATGGAGAGGGATTAGGGTACAGGTTAGGGTACGACAATGCTTGAGGGTTAGCGTAAGTGTGAGGGCACGAGTTAGTGTTGGTGTACTGGTTAAGACAAGGGCACCGATGAGGGTAAGGCCTCGGAAAAGGGTCACGTTCAGGGTTTGGCTTAGGGTTAGGGTTAGGGAATGGGGAGGGATTAGAGTAGAGGATAGGGTACGACAATGCTTAAAGGTTAACGTACATTTGAGGGCATGAGTTATTGTTTGTGTACTGGTTAAGATTAGGGCATTGGTTAGGGTAGGGCATCGGACGTGGGTCAGGTTTAGGGATGGGGTTAGGGTTAGGGTTAAGGAATGGGGAGGGATTAGGGTATAATTTAGGGTACGAAAACGCTTAAGGTTTAGCGTACGTGTGAGGGCACGAGTTAGTGTTGGTGTCCTGGTTAAGATTAGGGCACGGGTGAGGGTAAGGCTTCGGGTGAGGTTCAGGGTTAGCATTCGGGTTAGGGTTAGTGTTAGGGAATGGGGAGGGATTAGGGTACAGTTTAGGGTACGACAACGATTAAGGGTGGGCGTACGTGTGAGGGCACGAGTTAGTATTGGTGTCCTGGTTAAGATTAGGGCACTGGTGAGAGTAAGGTTTCGGGTGAGGGTCAGGGATAGAATTCGGGTTAGGGTTAGGGTTAGGGAATGGGGAGATATTAGGGCACAGTTTAGGGTACCACACCGCTTAATGTTTAGCGTACATGTGAGGTCACTAGCTAGTGTTAGTGTACTGCTTACGATTAGGGCACGGGTGAGGGTAAGGCCTCGGAAGAGGGTCACGTTAAGGGTTAGAGTTTGGGTTAGGGTTAGGGAATGGGGATTGATTAGGGTACAGGTTAGTGTACGGCAATGGCTTAGGGTTAGCATACGTTAGAGGGCATGGGTTAGTGTTGATGTACTGGTTAAAATTTGGACAGGGGTGAGGGTAAAGTTTCGGGTGAGTGTCATGGTTAGGTTTCAGGTTAGGGTTAGGGTTAGGGAATGGAGAGGGATTAGGTTACAGGTTAGGGTACCGCTGCGGTTTAGTGTTTGCGTACATGTGAGGGCACAAGTTAGTCTTGGTGTCCTGGTTAAGATTAGGTCACAGGTGAGGGTAAGGCTTCGGGTGAGGGTCAGGGTTAGGATTCGGGTTAGGGTTAGGGTTCGGGAAAGGAGAGGGATTAGGGTACAGCTTAGGGTACGAAAATGATTAAGTGTTAGCGTAAGTGTGAGGGCATGAGTTAGTGTTGGTGTACTGGTTAAGACAAGGGCACCGATGAGGGTAAGGCCTCCGAAATGGGTCACTTTCAGGGTTTCGCTTAGGGTTAGGTTTTCGGAATAGGGAGGGATTAGGGTACAGGATAGGGTACGACAATGCTTAAGGGTTAACGTACGTTTTTGGGCATGAGTTAGTGTTTGTGTACTGGTTAAGTTTAGGGCATTGGTTAGGGTAGGGCATCGGAAGTGGGTCAGGTTTAGGGATGGGGTTAGGGTTAGGGTTAAGGAATGGGGAGGGATTAGGGTACAATTTAGGGTACGACATCGCTTAAGGTTTAATGTACGTGTGAGGGCACGAGTTAGTCTTGGTGTCCTGGTTAAGATTAGGGCACGGGTGAGGGTAAGGCTTCGGGTGAGGGTCAGTGTTAGGATTCGAGTTAGGGTTCGGGTTAGGGAATGGAGAGGGATTAGGGTACAGGTTAGGGTACGACAATGCTTAAGGGTTAGCGTAAGTGTGAGGGCACGAGTTAGTGTTGGTGTACTGGTTAAGAGAAGGGCACCGATGAGGGTAAGGCCTCGGAAATGGGTCACGTTCAGGGTTTCGCTTAGGGTTAGGGTTAGGGAATGGGGAGGGATTAGGGTAGAGGATAGGGTACGACAATGCTTAAGGGTTAACGTACGTTTGAGGGCATGAGTTAGTGTTTGTGTACAGGTTAAGATTAGGGCATTGGTTAGGGTAGGGCATCGGACGTGGGTCAGGTTTAGGGATGGGGTTAGGGTTAGGGTTAAGGAATGGGGAGGGATTAGGGTATAATTTAGGGTACCACAACGCTTAAGGTTTAGCGTACGTGTGAGGTCACTAGGTAGTGTTAGTGTACTGCTTACGATTAGGGCACGGGTGAGGGTAAGGCCTCGGAAGAGGGTCACGTTAAGGGTTAGGGTTAGGGTTAGGGTTAGGGAATGGGGATTGACTATGGTACAGGTTAGGGTACGGCAATGGCTTAGGGTTAGCATACGTTAGAGGGCATGGGTTAGTGTTGATGTACTGGTTAAAATTAGGACACGGGTGAGGGTAAAGTTTCCGGTGAGTGTCATGGTTAGGTTTCAGGTTAGGGTTAGGGTTAGGGAATGGAGAGGGATTAGGGTACAGGTTAGGTTACGACAATGCTTAAGGGTTAGCGTAAGTGTGAGGGCACGAGTTAGTGTTGGTGTATTGGTTAAGACAAAGGCAGCTATGAGGGTAAGGCCTCGGAAAAGGGTCACGTTCAGGGTTTCGCTTAGGGTTAGGGTTAGGGAATGGGGAGGGATTAGGGTACAGGTTAGGGTACGACAGTGCTTAAGGGTTAACGTACGTTTGAGGGCATGAGGTAGTGTTTGTGTACTGGTTAAGATTAGGGCATTGGTTACGGTAGGGCATCGGACGTGGGTCAGGTTTAGGGATGGGGTTAGGGTTAGGGTTAAGGAATGGGGAGGGATTAGGGTACAATTTAGGGTACGACAAGCTTAAGGTTTAGCGTACGTGGGAGGTCACTAGGTAGTGTTAGTGTACTGCTTACGATTAGGGCACGGGTGAGGATAAGGCCTCGGAAGAGGGTCACGTTAAGGGTTAGGGTTAGGGTTAGGGTTAGGGAATTGGGATTGATTAGGGTACAGGTTAGTGTACGGCAACGGCTTAGGGTTTGCGTACGTTAGAGGGCATGAGTTAGTGTTGATGTACTGGTTAAAATTAGGACAGGGGTGAGGGTAAAGTTTCGGGTGAGTGTCATGGTTAGGTTTCAGGTTAGGGTTAGGGTTAGGGAATGGAGAAGGATTAGGGTACAGGTTAGGGTACCGCTGCGGTTTAGTGTTAGCGTACATGTGAGGGCACAAGTTAGTCTTGGTGTCCTGGTTAAGATTAGGTCACAGATGAGGTTAAGGCTTCGGGTGAGGGTCAGGGTTGGGATTCGGGTTAGGGTTAGGGTTCGGGAAAGGAGAGGGATTAGGGTACAGGTTAGGGTACGACAATGCTTAAGGTTTAGCGTAAGTGTGAGGGCATGAGTTAGTGTTGGTGTACTGGTTAAGACAAGGGCACCGATGAGGGTAAGGCCTCGGAAAAGGGTCACGTTCAGGGTTTTGCTTAGGGTTAGGGTTTCGGAATGAGGAGGGATTAGGGTACAGGATAGGGTACGATAATGCTTAAGGGTTAACTTACGTTTTTGAGCATGAGTTAGTGTTTGTGTACTGGTTAATATTAGGGCATTGGTTAGGGTAGGGCATCGGAAGTGGGTCAGGTTTAGGGATGGGGTTAGGGTTAGGGTTAAGGAATGGGGAGGGATTAGGGTACAATTTAGGGTACGACAACGCTTAAGGTTTAGCGTACGTGTGAGGGCACGAGTTAGTGTTGGTGTCCTGGTTAAGATTAGGGCACGGGTGAGGGTAAGGCTTCGGGTGAGGGTCAGGGTTAGGATTCGTGTTAGGGTTAAGGTTAAGGAATGCAGAGGGATTAGGGTAGAGCTTAGGGTACGACAGTGCTTAAGGGTTAGCGTTCGTGTGAGGGCAAGGGTTAGTGTTAGTGTCCTGGTTAAGATTAGGGCATGGGTGAGGGTAAGGATTCAGGTGAGGGTCAGGGTTAGTATTCGTGTTAGGGTTAGGGTTAGGGAATGGGGAGGGATTAGGGTACCGTTTAGGGTACGACAACGATTAAGGGTTGGCGTACGTGTGAGGGCACGAGTTAGTGTTGGTCTCCTGGTTAAGATTAGGGCACGGGTGAGGGTAAGGTTTCGGGTGAGGGTCAGGGATAAAATTCGGGTTAGGGTTAGGGTTAGGGAATGGGGAGATATTAGGGCACAGTTTAGGGTACCACAACGCTTTAGGTTTAGCGTACGTGTGAGGTCACTAGGTAGTGTTAGTGTACTGCTTACGATTAGGGCACGGGTGAGGGTAAGGCCTCGGAAGAGGGTCACGTTAAGGGTTAGGGTTAGGGTTAGGGTTAGGGAATGGGGATTGACTAGGGTACAGGTTACGGTACGGCAATGGCTTAGGGTTAGCGTACGTTAGAGGGCATGGGTTAGTGTTGATGTACTGGTTAAAATTAGGACAGGGGTGAGGGTAAAGTTTCGGGTGAGGGTCATGGTTAGGTTTCAGGTTAGGGTTAGGGTTAGGGAATGGAGAGGGATTAGGGTACAGGTTATGGTACCGCTGCAATTTAGTGTTAGCGTACGTGTGAGGGCACGAGTTAGTCTTGGTGTCCTGGTTAAGATTAGGGCACGGGTGAGGGTAAGGCTTCGGGTGAGGGTCAGGGTTAGGATTCGGGTTAGGGTTCGGGTTAGGGATTGGAGAGGGATTAGGGTACAGGTTAGGGTACGACAATACTTAAGGGTTAGCGTAAGTGTGAGGGCACGAGTTAGTGTTGGTGTACTGGTTAAGACAAGGGCACCGATGAGGGTAAGGCCTCGGAAAAGGGTCACGTTCAGGGTTTCGCTTAGGGTTAGGGTTAGGGAATGGGGAGGGATTAGGGTAGAGGATAGGGTACGACAATGCTTAAAGGTTAACGTACGTTTGAGGGCATGAGTTAGTGTTTGTGTACTGGTTAAGATTAGGGCATTGGTTAGGGTAGGGCATCGGACATGGGTCAGGTTTAGGGATGGGGTTAGGGTTAGGGTTAAGGAATGGGGAGGGATTAGGGTATAATTTAGGGTACGACAACGCTTAAGGTTTAGCGTACGTGTGAGGGCACGAGTTAGTGTTGGTGTCCTGGTTAAGATTAGGGCACGGGTGAGGGTAAGGCTTCGGGAGAGGGTCATGGTTAGGATTCGGGTTAGGGTTAGGGTTAGGGAATGGGGAGGGATTAGGGTACAGTTTAGGGTACGACAACGATTAAGGGTTGGCGTACGTGTGAGGGCACGAGTTAGTGTTGGTGTCCTGGTTAAGATTAGGGCACGGGTGAGAGTAAGGTTTCGGGTGAGGGTCAGCGATAGAATTCGGGTTAGGGTTAGGGTTAGGGAATGGGGAGATGTTAGGGCACAGTTTAGGGTGCCACAACGCTCAATGTTTAGCGTACATGTGAGGTCACTATTTAGTGTTAGTGTACTGCTTACGATTAGGGCACAGGTGAGGGTAAGGCCTCGGAAGAGGGTCACGTTAAGGGTTAGGGTTTGGGTTAGGGTTAGGGAATGGGGATTGATTAGGGTACAGGTTAGTGTACGGCAATGGCTTAGGGTTAGCATACGTTAGAGGGCATGGGTTAGTGTTGATGTACTGGTTAAAATTAGGACAGGGGTGAGGGTAAAGTTTCGGGTGAGTGTCATGGTTAGGTTTCAGGTTAGGGCTGGGTTATGGAATGGAGAGGGATTAGGGTACAGGTTAGGGTACCGCTGTGGTTTAGTGCTGGCGTACATGTGAGGGCACAAGTTAGTCTTGGTGTCCTGGGTAAGATTAGGTCACAGGTGAGGGTAAGGCTTCGGCTGAGGGCCAGGGTTAGGATTCGGGTTAGGGTTAGGGTTCGGGAAAGTTGAGGGATTAGGGTACAGGTTAGGGTACGAAAATGCTTAAGTGTTAGCGTAAGTGTGAGAGCATGAGTTAGTGTTGGTGTACTGGTTAAGACATGGGCACCGAGGAGGGTAAGGCCTCGGAAAAGGGTCACGTTCAGGGTTTCGCTTAGGGTTAGGGTTTCGGAATGGGGAGGGATTAGGGTACAGGATAGGGTACGACAATGCTTAAAGGTTAACGTACGTTTTTGGGCATGAGTTAGTGTTTGTGTACTGGTTAAGATTAGGGCATTGGTTACGGTAGGGCATCGGAAGTGGGTCAGGTTTAGGGATGGGGTTAGGGTTAGTGTTAAGGAATGGGGAGGATTAGGGTACAATTTAGGGTACGACAACGCTTAAGGTTTAGCGTACGTGTGAGGGCACGAGTTAGTGTTGGTGTCCTGGTTAAGATTAGGGCACGGGTGAGGGTAAGGCTTCGGGTGAGGGTCAGAGTTAGGATTCTTGTTAGGGTTAAGGTTAAGGAATGCAGAGGGATTAGGGTACAGCTTAGGGTACGACAGTGCTTAAGGGTTAGCGTTCGTGTGAGGGCAAGGGTTAGTGTTAGTGTCCTGGTTAAGATTAGGGCACGGGTGAGGGTAAGGCTTCAGGTGAGGGTCAGGGTTAGGATTCGGGTTAGGGTTAGGGTTAGGGAATGGGGAGGGATTAGGGTACAGTTTAGGGTACGACAACGATTAAGGGTTGGCGTACGTGTGAGGGCACGAGTTAGTGTTGGTGTCCTGGTTAAGATTAGGGCACGGGTGAGGGTAAGACTTCGGGTGAGGGTCAGGGATAGAATTCGGGTTAGGTTTAGGGTTAGGGAATGGGGAGATATTAGGGCACAGTTTAGGGTACCACAACGCTTAAGGTTTAGCGTACGTGTGAGGTCACTAGTTAGTGTTAGTGTACTGCTTACGATTAGGGCACGGGTGAGGGTAAGGCCTCGGAAGAGGGTCACGTTAAGGGTTAGGGTTAGGGTTAGGGTTAGGGAATGGGGATTGATTAGGGTACAGGTTAGGGTACGGCAATGGCTTAGGGTTAGCGTACGTTAGAGGGCATGGGTTAGTGTTGATGTACTGGTTAAAATTAGGACAGTGGTGAGGTTTTAGTTTCGGGTGAGTGTCATGGTTAGGTTTCAGGATAGGGTTAGGGTTAGAGAATGGAGAGGGATTAGGGTACAGGTTAGGGTACCGCTGCGGTTTAGTGTTAGCGTACGTGTGAGGGCACGAGTTAGTCTTGGTGTCCTGGTTAAGATTAGGGCACGGGTGAGGGTAAGGCTTCTGGTGAGGGTCAGGGATAGGATTCGGGTTAGGGTTCGGGTTAGGGAATGGAGAGGGATTAGGGTACAGGTTAGGGTACGACAATACTAAGGGTTAGCGTAAGTGTGAGGGCACGAGTCAGTGTTGGTGTACTGGTTAAGACAAGGGCACCGATGAGGGTAAGGCCTCGGAAAAGGGTCACGTTCAGGGTTTCGCTTAGGGTTAGGGTTAGGGAATGGGGAGGGATTAGGGTAGAGGATAGGGTACGAAAATGCTTAAGGGTTAACGTACGTTTCAGGGCATGCGTTAGTGTTTGTGCACTGGTTAAGATTAGGGCATTGGTTAGGTTAGGGCATCGGACGTGGGTCAGGTTTAGGGATGGGGTTAGGGTTAGGGTTAAGGAATGGGGAGGGATTAGGGTATAATTTAGGGTACGAAAACGCTTTAGGTTTAGCGTACTTGTGTGGGCACGAGTTAGTCTTGGTGTCCTGGTTAAGATTAGGGCACGGGTGAGGGTAAGGCTTCGGGAGAGGGTCAGGGTTAGGATTCGAGTTAGGGTTAGGGTTAGGGAATGGAGAGGGATTAGGGTACAGGTTAGGGTACGACAATGCTTAAGGGTTAGCCTAAGTGTGAGGGAAAGAGTTATTGTTGGTGTACTTGTTAAGACAAGGGCACCGATGAGGGTAAGGCCTCAGAAAAGGGTCACGTTTAGGGTTTCGCTTAGGGTTAGGGTTAGGGAATGGGGAGGGATTAGTGTACAGGATAGGGTACGACAATGCTTAAGGGTTAACGTACGTTTGAAGGCATGAGTTAGTGTTTGTGTACTGGTTAAGATTAGGGCATTGGTTAGGGTAGGGCATCGGACGTGGGTCAGGTTTAGGGATGGGTTTAGGGTTAGGGTTAAGGAATGGGGAGGGATTAGGGTTTAATTTAGGGTACGACAACGTTTAAGGTTTAGTGTACGTGTGAGGGCACGAGTTAGTGTTGGTGTCCTGGTTAAGACTAGGGCACGGGTGAGGGTAAGGCTTCGGGTGAGGGTCAGGGATAGGATTCGTGTTAGGGTTAGGGTTAAGGAATGCAGAGGGATTAGGGTACAGCTTAGGGTACGACAGTGCTTAAGGGTTAGTGTTCGTGTGAGGGCAAGGGTTAGTGTTAGTATCCTGGTTAAGATTAGGGCACGGGTGAGGGTAAGGCTTCAGGTGAGGGTCAGGGTTAGGATTCGGGTTAGGGTTAGGGTTAGGGAATGGGGAGGGATAAGGGTACAGTTTAGGGTACGACAACGATTAAGGGTTAGCGTACGTGTGAGGGCACGAGTTAGTGTTGGTGTCCTGGTTAAGATTAGGGCATGGGTGAGGGTAAGGTTTCGGGTGAGGGTCAGGGATAGAATTCGGGTTAGGGTTAGGGTTAGGGAATGGGGAGATGTTAGGGCACAATTTAGGGTACCACAACGCTTAAGGTTTAGCTTACGTGTGAGGTCACTAATTAGTGTTAGTGTACTGCTTACGATTAGGGCACGGGTGAGGGTAAGGCCTCGGAAGAGGGTCACGTTAAGGGTTAGGGTTAGGATTAGGGTTATGGAATGGGGATTGATTAGGGTACAGGTTAGGGTACGGCAATGGCTTAGGGTTAGCATACGTTAGAGGGTATGGGTTAGTGTTGATGTACTGGTTAAAATTAGGACACGGGTGAGGGTAAAGTTTCGGGTGAGTGTCATGGTTAGGTTTCAGGTTAGGGTTAGGGTTAGGGAATGGAGAGGGATTAGGGTGCAGGTTAGGGTACGACAATGCTTAAGGGTTAGCGTAAGTGTGAGGGCACGAGTTAGTGTTGGTGTACTGTTTAAGACAAGGGCACCGATGAGGGAAAGGCCTCGGAAAAGGGTCACGTTCAGGGTTTCGCTTAGGGTTAGGGTTAGGGAATGGGGAGGGATTAGGGTAGAGGATAGGGTACGACAATGCTTAAGGAATAAAGTACGTTTGAGGGCATGAGGTAATGTTTGTGTACTGGTTAAGATTAGGACATTGGTTAGGGTAGGGCATCGGACGTGGGTCAGGTTTAGGGATGGGGTTAGGGTTAGGGTTAAGGAATGGGAGGGATTAGGGTACAATTTAGGGTACGACAACGCTTAAGGATTAGCGTACGTGTGAGGGCACGAGTTAGTGTTGGTGTCCTGGTTAAGATTAGGGCACGGGTGAGGGCAAGGCTTCGGGTGAGGGT